>LNAC01000292.1:2450625-2468051 GCA_002007465.1 Ailurus styani
CGCCCAGCCCACAGCCGCCAGCCGTGTGTCCGGTTTGCGACCCCTCTTCTTGCAGTTTGTGTGTACCTCCTTCCGTTTCACTGCCCTGCCCGCCTCACCTGTCTCTCCCCTTTCTCTTTTTTCCGCGTTCACTGAACAAACGTTATGTTCAACATCTGGACACGATGGTGAGCGGGGCTGACAAGCCCACTGCCCTTAAGGAACTTAGTCTGTGGGGGAGAGGCGGTAGACTACCCACTACGGCTGTGATGAGAAATTAGAAGTGAGGAGGGTGTTCGCACGCCCGGGTGGCTCAGTGGGTTAAAGCCTCTGCTTTCGGCTTAGGTCATGATCTCAGGGTCCTGGGATCGAGGCCCGCATCGGGCTCCCTGCTCAGCGGGGAGCCTGCTTCCCCCTCTCTCTGTCTGCTTGCCTCTCTGCCTCCTTGTGATCTCTCTCCCTCTGTGAAATAAATAAATAAAATCTTTAAAAAAAAAACACACACACACACAGAAAAACTAGAGTGGCTCATGATGGTGAGAAGGTAGGCGGGATACAGGTTATACACGGCCTTGTGTGTTAGCATACACATGACGACTGTGGACTTCATGGTAATTTCTAAGAGTAAAATGTGATATTCAAATGTGCATTTTAAGATCGTGTAGCCACGGTGTGGGGACTGGATTAGATGGCAGCAACAGAGGAAGAGGGGGACCAGCACTAAGTCTCTCCCAGCAATCCTGTGATGGCTTGGAGGAGGTCAGGAGACAGGAAAGATAGGTGGACAGATTTGGAAACGTCTGGGCGTGTCTTGGTGATTAGCTGTGTTCATTAGCTGGGGCTAAGATAATATAAAACAGAGGACCTAGGACTGAGTTCCTGAAACTCCTAACATTTCAAAGTTAGAAGACAAAGAATGGCAGGAAAAGTAGGAGTTAAACCAGGGTGGGAGGAACTGCTAAGAGAGTGCTTTTAAAAAAGAAGTGGGTAGTAGCATCACATATTCCAGAGAAGCCAAAGAAAGGTAGGAAACGTGGACAAGAGTGTGGAGAAGGCTGACTGTTGCCCACCGGCAGGATTAGGTGGATGGGGAAATGGAATCCTGAAAAGGACTTTTGCCAAGTGAGAGACTAGAGCAGGTATGTCTATCCCTCTCCATAGTATTTTTCTCTCATTTTAACAACAGTTTAAACAAAATCAAACAACACAGAAGGGTAACAACTTATAGATGTTTTGCTTGTGTATCTAAGTAATCTATTTCTCAATTTATCAATTTTAGGTGTTAGTAATATATTATGTATTGATTTTCTGCTCTTACAACCTTTCCGCTCTCTTCCCATGGTAGTTTTATACTACCAGTTTTTAGGGCAATCAATAAAGTGCTCACATTATGTCTAAGTACTGGCTGTTTACTAGAGAGCCCAGGAGTGTTCTGTGATTACATTTCCTTTCCTCAACAGCTTTTTTCTGCAACTTCAATCTGCTTTTCTTTCACGACATTCTCAATCTTTCAAACTTTCCATCACAACACATTTTACTGAATTTTTTAGCCAGGTTTACTGAGAAATAATTGACACACATCACTGTAGCTGTTTAAGAGGTGCATACAGCATGATGGTTTACGTATATTGTGAAATGACAAATGCCATCAGTTCAGCAACTGAACCTTTTTTATTCTGAAACTCTCTGGAAACTTGAGTGCTCTGACTCCAGCCTGGACTAAACCACTCTCTGCAAACTGTGATCCTGGGGTTTTCCCCCTGCTGCTCTGAACTGGATCCCATTTCCTCTCCCTTTAATCCCTTGTTTTGGTGACATATATCCTGTTAACTTCCTTAAGAGATTGTGAGGTTTCTCTTACTCTCAAGAAAGTTTGTCTCTTCCCCCCCACCCAGCACTTCTAATGTGTCATAATAGGAACATTTCAGGTTATGTAGTATCTGATGAACTGCGAAATACACCTAAATTCTTAATTTGTTATTTTCAGTTCTAAAGTTTTTTCTTCTTTTAAAGATGCCAGATCTCTGTTAAAGCTCTCCATCCTTTCCTTGTTTTGTGAACCTATGGTTATTTCACTCTCTGATAACTCCCAACATCAGAATGCCTGGGTCTGTTGGCTACTTTTCCCTTGGTTTTCAGCAACTCAAGTCTTCTTTCTAGAATGCCTAATGATTTTTGAGTAAATGCTGAGCATTGTGTACTAAAAATCACAGAGGCTCTTGAATTAGATCTTCTCCCAGAGAGCTAAGTCCTCTCCCAGCAGGGAGATCGCCTATAAATCCTGATAGGTCCAGTTTCAGGTTTCCTCAGGCTTAGTCTGTTTCATGTGCGGCCTTACTCCAATATGGTGGAGCTCTGGAGATCTCCGCATGGCCACTTGCAAGGCTGCTGCCACCTCTCCTCAGCTCCCTAGCATCCAGCTACTGCTTTCTGATGAGCCCTTTGGCCAGGGGTGGGGGTGGTGGAGTGGGGGTCTTACACCGACAGCAAGCAGTTTAGCAGCTGGCAAATGCCTTGAAGGAAGACTGCATGTAGAACTGGGGGCTCAGTGGCCTATCTGGAAGTTCAGTGCTCAAGTCCAAGCTATGCAGTCTAACCTGTGTGAATTCACCCTGGTGGACCGCCGCTTTCTGAGTCTATTCCCCCATACCCAAGTGGCAAATGCCCTCGAGGAACAAGGGAGGGTAAATAGGAAGTTCACCTGTGTGTTTTCCTTTTTCTTAGGCACCAGACACCCTGGAGCCAAGCTCCCCAATGCCTTCCGCAAGCTGCTTTTGCAGATTCTGTCTGCGCTTCATGTAACAGGCCTGCGCCATGCTAGCCCCAAACCCTGTTCTTCACAGCCAATCCCAGAGCCCAGGTGCAGTATCTGGGGTATCTGTGAGCATATACTAAACTAATTAGAGGCACGGAGTTCTCTTTCAGTCCCTAAATTCTTCCTTCCAACATGTTTTTACATTTAGCTTGTGGTCTCCTGCTACAGGATTTTCTCCATTGGCTGTCGCTTTAGTATGCTTATGCAGAATGAGGCAGTTAAAATGCATAATCCTTGTGTCGTCAATCAGATTGAATGGCCAGGGTGCCTCTGGGTTATCAGGCCGTTTAACCTAGACTGAGAAACTTCTCAGACACAAGAAAAGGTCCTGTATTTACCTATGCAAAAAATGCCCGGTTCCTAGGCATCCCGAGGGCTGCAACGGAGGGCAACCATTCCAGGCAGATTCTGGAGTCTACTACACTTGTACTTGCGGCCGTGGTCTCAAGCCCCTCTGGGGTTCTGCGAGGCTGACTGGCTTCCTTTTCAAGCGGTCACCGGACTGAGGTGTCCTCACCATCCGGAAATGGCTGGAATCTCAACTGCTGATGGAAGCTCTCCTGGGTCTCTCGGTAACCTTCCACTGTCACTGGCAGCAGGAAGTAAAAATACTCATGAACTTGCTATCATGAACCACAGGCCCTTTGTACTCCCCGGCTTGTGCAGCTGCTCCGGGGCACCCCATCCCGTCCCTCTGCAGCTTGTGCTCCTAGTTCACCTCAGCCTTTCCCTGCTCTCCAACTCAGACGAAAGCTTCCCTTTCACACAAACCTGTGGCTCTCACTGAGCTATCTAATGTCTAGAGCCTCATCCGGCCACCAAGACAAGGGCAGGGATGGCCCCACGGGGAATGTGTGGAAAACACTAAAAAAGAAAACAAGGAGGAAGGAAAATCACAAAGGGACCAAAAATCCTAACAGAGGGAACCTTTACAGAGCACCTCCTTACCACTTCAAGCAGGTCTGGTGTAGTGTGGGTAGCCCCAGCCTGAGATCGTCATAAAGCCCAAGTCCTTGGCAGGCCCTGGGACACAAACCAAAGCGGGGCTAGCCAGAGTCGGGTGACGACCTTCGGGGGAAGACATGAAGAGCAGGGAAGAGACCAAGGTGTTCGTTATCAACAGGAAATTAATTTTATTTTTAAATCCGAAGGGCCAGACCAAATAAGGAGACTCCTACCCTTGGCTGGCGAACTTAGGTGGTAGCCAAGGTCGGGGGAGAGGATGACAGCAGGGAGGTGGGTAGGAACACGTCCAAACAAAACCGGGGGAGGCCCTCTTCACTCCGGTGCAGCCTCCATCAAATACCCGTTCTCTGGAGCAAGATACCCATCACCTCCCTCAGACTCCATGTACATGTCTCGGCTTTCGTTGCCCAGACCCTCCAGCCCGTTGTCCTGGCCGCCACCACCCCCACCTCGGGCCTCATCCCTGCCCCTTTCGCCACCCCGCTCCCCCCGCTTGTGCTCGCGATCCCGGTCTCGGTCGCGGTCCCGACGCCGCTCCCGCTCGCTCCGGTGGCTCCGACGTCGTTCCCGGTCACGATCCCGGCCCTTCTCCTCCGGACCATCAGGGCCGTCAGGACCCAGCTCCCCAGGAGGCCCATCGTCAGGAGGCGCATCACCAGCCTCAGAGGGCTCTGCCATGTCGCCACCACCTCCGCCACCACGCAGCTCCTCCTTGCGCTCCCGCTCCCGTCGTGCCCGCTCCCGGCTCCGGCTACTTCGCCGCTTCCGTTCCCGGTCCTTATCCTTGCTACGCTCCCTGGAGCGCCTCCGCTCCTCCTTGTCGCGACTCCGTGAGCGCCGCCGCCGGTCCCGAGAGCGGGAGCGTCGCCGTTCTCGCTCCTTGTCTCGCTCGCGGCTTCGTTCCCTGCGCTCCCGCTCGCGGTCCCGGTCCCGGTCCCTGTGGGGAAGCGGGGAGGGGCCGGGCCTGGATGAGGTGGGCAGAGGTTTGCGGCAGGGCTCCCCCACGTGACCGCCCCCATCCCAGGAAACCAGCTGCCCAATCTTACCTCTCATCATAGCGGGAAGTGTCGTCCCGGCCGGAATGCCGGATGTTGACGTCGGCCCCGCCTCTTCTGGTCCCACCTAAGCCACCTCCTGGCGTGGGAGCAGGCAAGAGAGGGTCAGTCTGGGCAGGGCACTTAGGGAAAGGAAGTGGGCACCAAAGAGCAAAGGGAAGGACTGCAGTCACATTTAACAGGACAGCCATGCTTGACAGAGACGTGAAGACTTTCACAAGGTGCCAGCTGGGAAACCCCTGCACTCAGACTCCAAAGCACATGCCCCAAGCGCCAGCTACCAGAGCCTCGAAAACCGACCCACACAGTGGCCTCCTCACCCCACGCCAAGCCAGTGACCTTTTTTTTTTTTTTTTAAGATTTTATTTATTTGATAGAGAGCACAAGTGAAGGTGGGGCAGAGGGAGAAGTAAGACTCCCCGCTGAGCAGGGAGGGGGACTGGACCCCAGGACCCAGAGACCATGACCTGAGCCGAAGGCAGACACTTAACCAACTGAGCCACCCAGGAGCTCCAAGCCAGTGACCCTTCTAACTGATCTGCCTCAAAGCCTCCAGTGGCTTCCCACTGCCCACTTTTCAAACCAGGGGCCCCTGGTTCTTTATGTTTTGGGTGGTTCTCAATCTCCTTGTACTCTCCACCTTTCTGCCCCAGTCTGGGATCATTCACCTCTTTCCCTAGAATCTCATCTTCCCTGTGGAGTTAACTTATTCACCCTTTATGTCTTAGCCCGGACATCACTTCCTCAGAAAGCCTTCCCTGACCTACCTACCAGATTAAGCTGTCCTCCACTATACACTCACAGACCATATACGTTTCCTTCCTGAAGCTTCAAGGGGAGCTTCACCTTTTACACACCCGTGTGAGCCGAGGAACCCCTGCCTTTCCCGGCAGGCTATGACACAGCGTCTAAGTCGCGACTGCGTCTGGCTCTGCTCGCTGTAAACGGCACGTGGTACAGCAGCCAGAGTATGAAAGCCTAAGTACTGTAGTCAGATGACTGACCCAACAACTCTCAGGAGCGAGAGAGAGCGCCTTTGGCAGGTGGGAAAACAAAGACAAGTCACTTGCATGGGGACTTGGCAACGAAGGTGCAGAACTGGGCTCGGGCTCCCAGCCGACTCCAGAACTTGCCCTCTCGTGCACCCTTCTGCACCACATGAACTGGAAAAAAGCTTCAGTGAGGCATGCCCGAGTTCCATATAAGGAAATGGTTTTTAGCAGTGCCAGTGAAAAAGGAGAAAGACCACTTGGAGAGCAAACATTGTACCCGGGAGAGGGTATGTCTTCCCTTTTCAGGTCACAATCCAGCTATGGATCCCATCATCAATTTGATGGCTTGCAACCAATATATTAACAAAACAAAACAAAGCAACAGAATATAAAATACTAGTACATACTGCCTGTAGAAAGACAATTATTGTTCATAAAACTTTTGTTTCAGGTGGTACTTTTCCACAGACATATACTGGGTCAGGATGTACTGGGGACTGCTATCACAAAGTCTGAATGCCAACGGAACTAGAAGACTTTGGGATTCCAGAATCCTACAACAGAAAACAGCAGACTCTGAAAAACTCACTCCACCCCAGAGAAACGAGGGCAAGATAAGAAGCTCTCTCCTGTTCGAGGCTCAGGAGGTGCGTGTGTGGTCTAGGCCCCACAGGCCAGTCCAGGGTAAGAAGGGTGGGCGGGGAGGTGGGAAGAAGAGAGGTGGGTACCACACCCGCCTGAGGTGTCTGCTGGGGGAGGACCATCTCTCTCGGAGAGCCGTCACTCACCCTCACAGGAGCAGGTCCTTCACATGCGTAAGTGGATGGCAGGACCGCAGCCCGGGTCCAGACCCCACACCGAGCCCCTGAGATCCAAGCACCCCAAAGCGCAGAGACTCACCCAGAACTAGGTGTAAAGCGGAAGTGGCGGAGCAGGCACGGGGCCCATGCACGGAAACACAGGAGAGACCAGTTTGCAGAGAGAGCAGGCGAGGTGGATGCGAGCTGCTGGGATGCCAGAGGTGGCTCTTGACAGTTCTAAGGTCCAGGTGCACTGGAGGCCCATCACACATCTCTGGGCTCCAAAGGACTCCCAGGATTCTCTACCAACAAGCCTCCTTTATGCTTTAAAAACCTCCAATATACTTCTAATACTTGCAACCAAACTGACCTTGACTGATGTGGGGAGTAACAATCAGAGACAGACAAAGGCTGTCCATGTCTTGCTCTTGACTGAAACAGGGCACACAGCTGGTAATCAATGAATAAACAAATGAGCAAGAGCAAACACTACGTCGATGAGAGCGTGACCTTTATGAGCCCTACCGTGTGCCACTTGCCAAGCCGGGCATCTGGTATGCTGAGCTCAGTGAACTGTGCGGCTATCCCCACTTTCCAGGATCAAGGGAAATGAGGCAGGAGGAGGGCAAATCCACCAGTTAGTAAGTACGCAAGCTGGCATCTGATCCCAGACTTGCCTCTCCAGGCCAGTGCTCCCGCCCCTTATCAGTGACCCAGAAAGAGAAGACAGCCACCAGGAAGGATGTGATGAGCAGCAGGACAAGCCGAAGAGGAAGGGACGACAGAAAGCAACAGAGCATGCAGAAGGGAGTCAGGCCCACCGGGCCACAGCCCAGGCAGGAAGTGCTCACCCAGCCGCCGGGGCCGCCAGCCCTTCACCGTTCGGCCCCTCTCCACATCCACAAGGACTCTCCTGCCATCAATCTTCTTGCCGTCTGCGTGCTTGTAAGCGGCTGCAACAGACGTGGGGAGGGGGGGAGGGGGGAGGAGTCCCCAGAGGGTCCTCTAGTCAGGACAGGGCCCAGCTCTGCAGCATCCCCACCCTCACGTCCCCATCAACACACTCTGTGCGCACGTGCGCACACACACATACACACACACGCCCACCAGACAGCCAGGCAACTGACAGCCAGACCAACCCTCTCCCAAACCAGGAGGGGCCTGCTTCATCTCAGCACCTGTTTATCACCCCCCAATCACTATTGGGGGGGAGCAAGATAACCCCAACCACCACGCCCCTGGGCTCCCAGGCCCTTCCTACTCCCATTCGATGGAGCAGCCCCCTCCTGCCCAGGCGGCCAAAGTTGCTGCAAAGAAACTGGAGGTTAACTTAAGGCTGGACTCTGCTGTGGGGGAGGGCTCCTCCACAACCCCAGGCATGCACCCTAAAACATCATGCTGGGGGAGGAGGCCCAGCTGGGCCGCTCTGCACCCCAGTTCACACCGGTTTTCCTTTTTGTTTTTTGTGTTTTTGGGGGGGGGGGACGGAGGTGAGTGTGGGGGGAACAGACATCAGAACAGAAAATGAACCAGAAAAGGGTGGGAGAAATCTTTAGGAGATGGCAGGGAGCAGAAGGGTGGGTTATGATGCTCCCAGGGGGCCTGCAGGGGCCCCCTACAGCAGTAGGGGAGAGGGGAAGTGGAGGGAGGCATGGGAGGCGTGCGGTGCTACTGACAGTTCCTGCCTTACCTGAGCCGACTGACTGCCACCCAGTCCCAGCTCCCATCCCATCTCTCCCTCCACACCCCCAGCTCAACACACGCTGGGAGGCCAAGCCCAGCCGGAGCCTCTCGGGAAGGGTGAGGAGTAGAGGGGGAGATTTGGGGAGAGGCATGTTCCTGCTCTTGGGCAGGGCACAGCGATGGGCAGGGCCGATCCCGGGCCTGTCTCACACGGGGTGTCGGGAAGGCCAAAAAAGTCCGTTTCCCACCCCCAGCCCTGGCCTAGGGGGTTGTCCTCAATCCACCACAATACCCTGCCCCGCCCCAGCCCTCTCCCCCCCAAATAACAACCAGAGGAAGAGAAAAAGGTGCCATTTACCGATGCCGGCCTTGCGGGTGTCCAAACCGAGCGGGATGGGGGGGGCTCGGCAACTCCTGGGGGCCTGGCGAGGAGGCGGGCTTCCCGGGGGGGGACACGGGACCGCTTACCTGGAGCCCCCAAGCTTACCTGAGCACGCGCACAGACCCCACACCCACCACCACGGGGTCAGCTAAAGCTACAGGGAAGGGCAGTGGGTGGTTCTAGGGAGCCCCAGAGAGGGGGAGGAACCACATCTCCTGCACCACCTGGAGACAGGCAGAGGAAGTGGTGGACCCCAAAGAAACCTCATGGAGGCCTTGAAAGAGGGGGAGACAAGGATTAACGTCAAGTCTAGGAGCTGGTAAAGCCCTGGGACTAGCTTGTTGAATTTAAAAAGGCGGCTGGGGAGGCCTTAGCGAACCTGTCCGCCCTTACCTTTCCCAGTAAAGTCCACACTAAACTAGGCACACGCCCCACCCCCTCGCAGCACATAGAAGGAGTTTCCACCTCAAATTCCACACTCCCCCCCACCACCTGCCACTCAAAGGCTGGCACACAAGGGGACAGCCCGGGGGGTCCAGGAGATGGAGTGCTGCCCGTGATTTGAGGAGGAGGGGCCATTTGGCCCCCAAACCCAGAGGAGGGTAGTGGGGGGAAGGGATTTAAGGACTGGGAACACAGTCAAGCAAAGGAACCCTGCTCTGGTTCAGGATCCCAAACCCCGGAAGAGGCCCAACCCAGGAGTACCAACAAAGAAACCATGTGACATGTGTACTTCTAGGCTTCTCTTTCTCTCCCTCTCTTAGGTCTCTAGACAGTGGAAGGGTCTTAAGTAAAATCTACAACACCTTCAGCTGCTTGCAGCCTGTCACTCGGTCCCTCCCGCACCCCAATCCCCAACTCCATGCACTCTGCAGAGCCGCTGGCCACGACAGCCCTTTGGTAGGCCTCAACCATGATAAGGCAGACAGAAAAGGGGCACAGCACCCTGAGTCTAGCAACCAAAAAGACTCTCCGGGGCCACCACAGTGACAGCCCCACAGAAGCACAGGGGCCGGGAGCAAAGGGCTGAAGGGTTCCACACGGAGCCCTTGCCCTAGAGCGTCCTGTCTTCAGCATTCCTGTAACCTTGCCACTGACGTCATGAAGCCAGGTAAGTCAGGCGCTGAGTGGAGCCCAACTGGAGAGGCTAGCTGCCTTTCCCATCAGGGTTCATCCTTCCCTTCCTGGGATCAGCAAGATCATCAGAGAGCATATACGGTCTGGGGGAAGGGACGGCAGGAGGGACAAAGGGCACCCAAACAAGGAAGGGTTCTGGGTGCGGGGAGGCTGAGGGGCAACTGGGGGTGGGAGGAGGGGCGCCTCACTGCTCCTGAGCTGCCTGGCTGGGCTGGTGTGCGGTGCTGAGTGGTCTTACCCATGATACAAACCCTTATACCAACCATACACTGAGGTGTTGTAAGGGGAGCGTAAGCATCAGCTGCAAGCCAGCTGCGTGGTGGCTGCAGTGACAATAAGAACAGTGAATTAATACGGCGGCCCCTGGACGCGCCGCAGCCCCGCCCGCCCCCCCCCATCCCTGCCCACGTGGGCGCCGCCGCGGCCTCAGAGGGCGCTTGAGATGTGGGGGCGGGCGCTAAACACGCCTACCAACCCACTGCCCGCTGAGGAACAGGGTGGGGGGCCAGGGGTGGGGAGGCGGAGGGTCGGGCGGCCCAGCTCCAGCTCTGCTGGGGGGAAGAGAGGGCAGGTTCAAAGGCCAGTCCTCATTCCAACCTGGCCGCCCCCAACTCTGGTGGGGGAAATGCGGACAGGCTCCCCGGACATCCGACCCCTCCCCGCCACCTCCACCTGGCCCCAGCCCCCACCCAGTTCCCTCCTTGCCCCTGAGGTTCAACGTGTGACACTTACCTCCCCAGGTTCACACACACACACACGTTGTGGGGGATTTTGGTTTTTGTTTTTTAAAAAACACGTATATAAAAAAAAAAAGATATATCAGAAACAGAGGGAGAAGGAGAAGAGACATCGCTAATGTCAGGTTTGGCAGGGTGGGGGGTGGGGACAGACGACGGGAAGGGGCTGGGCAGCAGAGAAGAGAGAGGGTCAGAGCGCAGGGCTCAGGCCGGACGTACTCACAGTGCATGTCTCGCTCATGTTCGTACTCGATGAAGGCATAGCCGCGGGGCTTTCCTGACCGCTTGCTGTAGACCATGTGTATCTGGGTGGGGGCACAGGCAGAAATTAGTTCTCAGACAAGGAAATCCCACCCATTCAATCACAGAGCCTGTGTGCCAGGCCCTGGGCTGGCTGCTGGCAGGACAGAGGCCTCAGACCCTCTCCCTGTCCCCAGGAGCCCAGAGTGACTGGCGCTCTAACGGCGCCGGGCTCGGCAGTGTGTGTGTGCGCGATGATCTCCAGCCCTCACTACGGCCCAGGGGACTCTTCAGTGAATTCAAGACACGTCGGTTAAACATAAACCCTTGCTCTAAAACGGGAGTTGGCGAACATATTTACACTTTTTCTCTAAAGGGTCAGACAGCAGATATTTGCAGCTGAGGGCCTTCCGGTCTGTCCGACTACCCAACTCTGCCTTCAGAAACAGCAGCCACACACGACAGTGAATAAACAGGCTCAGGTGGTTACCAACAAGCCTCTATCCAGCAACGGGTAATTTGTAGTTTGCCTACTCGGACCCTAAATCAACAAAAAGCAGCCCTTCCTGCTACCCAAAGCCGGCTGCGTGTTAGTGCACTCAGAATGTAAGCACAGGCCATGGCCTCTGAAGCCCTGAAGTAACGGGATGCATCCTCGGGCCCGGGAGCCAGCCTTCTCCCTCCCCCCATCGCGCCCCAATTCAAGTAGCCAAGGCCCCAGTTCACTCACTCTTTTGATGGGTCCGTACACCTCAAACTCTCTCCGGAGTTTGGATTCTGTCGTGTCATAGTTCTATCAGGAGACAGATACAAAGTTAAGTGGGAGAAGTGACCAACCCAAAGCCCTCAGAACATTCCAGGACTTAGCCTGTTGTCCTTTGTCCCACACCCAAGCTCTCAGCAGCCCAGGATTCTAGGCTCCTCTGGTGCTCCAGGGGTGGGGAGCTGGGGACTCACCACTCTAGCCACAAAGAGAGTCTTGAAGGCATCACCCTGAGCATTGGGATCATTGTGAGGGTCCCCTGTGCAAGAAGAACACAATGTGTAAGGATAAGGCGTCAACAGTGTCACAGAGCAAGACAGACACGGATAGACAGGCAGAGGCCCATTAGGTAGAAGAAAACCACTGGTGACCTGGAGACCTTGAGAATGTTCCTGTCTTCAGTTTCCCTAGAGCACGGTGGCCTTTCTCTGAGTAGCCAATTTAGGCTGATGCGGGGAGGGGAGAGGCTGACCTCAAGCTGACTGGACAGGGCCAGCCTAAATGCCATTTCAGACCTACAAGTGTGAAGGCTGCAGCCCCTTCCAGGGGAAGACTGGGCATCTCTGTGGAGGCAGCCCAATCATCACTCTGGGTGCCGGTTCCTCCCTCACCTGCAGGGCCGCACTGCCACCCCATGGCACAGCTTGCAACTACAGCCCACGAGGAAACCTTGGCTCAAAGGCTGGGAGAGAGACCTGGAGAGGCAGAGCCTTGTTTGAGCCTTGCTTTCTTCCCTATGCGTTTTGGCCTCTGTGCCTCAGGGAGAAAGCTGATCAGATTCTTACTCCCACCAGGCCACTGAGAAATAACCATCTTTACAGACAGGAGCCAAAATCTACTACAAAACTCATTCCAGAGATGATTCTGAAGGTTCAGGCCTGGGAAGAAGTCCTTTTCAGACTATGGTGACCCAACCCCACACGATGGCCCTTGACTCTGGCCAGGGCCCAGAGGCACCCTGCCCAGTGCCCAGTGGAGGCGGTTCCTCCATGACATGGGGCCACCCGCAGGGACGACCTGCCGTGTTGCGGGGAATAGGAGAAAAGGAAGGTTAATAATTTATCACACAAATAATTAGGCCCCAACGCTGTGCTGGATGCTGAGGATTAATCATCTTGCAAATGGAAACAAAATCAACCCCTGAAGCATGGAAGAGGAAAAAGCATCAGGACAGCAAAGAGGCCAAGCCTGGCTTTACACCCCAGCCTGAACTTATGGGTCAGGGGTTCTAACCACCAGACTCCATGCTGAATGTCTCTAGGCACTGGCTTCTCAGGAAGACAGTCTAGGTGTTGCAAGAAGCCAGAGACAAAAAGTTCCAGATCTGTTTCCTGTGAGAGGGCTACACTGCAAACATAAAGTGCAAGGTGACTTCAGAGAATTTACTAAAAACCAGCGAGCGGACCAGGCCCACATTTAAAGGAATAACTACCCGGAAACTGATGGCAGGCTCTGAAGACAACCCCATCTTTGAGCTGCCCCCTTCAGTTGCTCACCCTACCTCATCCCTCTGTGATGTCATTTTCTGTGCCCCGGTCTCTCAGCCTGCACCAGGCCGCTCTCAACCATTCACCTAACAGGGACCTATTAAGGACTAGCCAGTGCCTGGAGCTGTCGTTAAGGTGTCCGGGATTCCACAGTGAACCAGACAAAAAAGAGCCCTGCCCTCTTGGAGATCAGACACAAACGCAGGGAGGCTGACCAAAAACAAGGTAAGGAAACCATCCAGTTCTACCAGTGACAGACCCAGGCAGAAGAGCTGTCAGGAAAGGCCTCGCTGGGATGAAGACATTTGACTGAAGACCTGGAAGTCTCACGGCAGCAACAGGAAATGCATCTGCCAATACCAGGCAGTAGGTGGTCCAACAGGTGTGGCAGAAATGCAGCAGAGGGACCCCCGACTGCTGCCTGAGGGAGTGGAATTCCCACGGGCAGCGTGGAGGTGCCCAGCAGCACCGAGGGCACTCCGAGGCAGGCTCTGTAATCCTGCTTCCGCAAGAGGCCCAACAGTGTGACTAAAGGCAAAAGCTAGTGCAGCCAGCCAAGAGTACCCCTGTACCTGAAAAAAGAACATGTCAGCACAACGACGGTGGCAGAGAACTAGAGCCAGTCAGCAGGGCACCAGCCAGCACGCATGCGCACACATACCCACGCCGCTCCATCGTGCTGGCAGGGAAACTCTGCCCTTGGGACATCCTTGGCTAAAGGCATGATCTAGGTAGCAACCCAGAGCAGGGGCTCAAAGAACTGTCCTATGTGTGTGGCAGGGAAACCTCATGAGAGTTTTGGGTGGTGAGGAAAGTATCTCAGAACTCTCAGTAAGCATACTAGGCCTCAAAGAGCCTCGATTTCCCTTGCCTTAAAATATGAGTGATAACCCCTGCCACGCCTACAAACTGTGAGAAATCAATCATATGAAGTACACCAATTGCTTTGGAAGGGACGAGGTCCCCTTGAAGGGCAGCTGTTAGCTGTGACTGGGCACAGCATGCTTCTGCAGTAGGAATAGAGGCTCTCGGACAGAGGCAAAAAACCCCCTCATGTACTTGATCCATTCTTTTTCTTTTCAATTATGCAGAAATCCAAACACGTAGGGCAGCAGGAAACAATACAATGAACCTCTAGGAACCAACTTCAGTTATCAACGCTTGGGCACATTTATGTTATCTGCATGCCCAACCCACTTAAGTATTTTAAATCAAACCCAAGATATACCATTTCCGTCTCTAACGGAGACTTTTTTTTTTAAAGATTTTATTTATTTATTTGACAGAGAGAGAGAGATCACAAGTAGGCAGAGAGGCAGGCAGAGAGAGAGGAGAAAGCAAGCTCCCTGCTGAGCAGGGAGCCCGACGTGGGCCTCGATCCCAGGACCCTGAGATCATGACCTGAGCCGAAGGCAGAGGGTTTAACCCACTGAGCCTCCCAGGCGCCCTAACAGAGACTTTTTAAGAAACCAGAACCACCATACTGTTACTCCACCTTAACACGTTACGTTACTTCCTTAACTAGAGACCCCGTACTCAAAAGCCAATTGTTCCAAAACTGGATTTTTATAGTTAGCTCATTTAAATCCAGATCCAAACAAGCTCCACACGTATCACATGGCTGACAGAGCTTTTGATTCTTTGATCCACATTTGCCATTTACTTGTCATTTACTGGTTAAAGAAGCTGTATACAATTTCCCACATTCTGAATTTGGCTGACTGCACCCCCTGGTGTCGTTTAACATATCAAAACCCCATTCTCAAAGGAAGGAAAATAACTTCCAAGGGGACTAGTGATTTACCCAAAGTTCCCTGGCTGCAAGTGACAGAATCAGGGTTAGAGCACATGTGGGTCAGACTGTAAGGCCTGTGCCCTTGCAACAGAATGAAAAGACTCCCCAGACCAACTGGGGCCACCAATTCCATGCACCAGGTCCTACAGGGGCTGGGGCCATCGCAGCGAGCAAATCCCATCCGAACCCTGCTCTCAGAGCAATCGTGAAGCTCCAGTGGAGAGAGATTCTCTTCAAATCCCCCATGCAGACCAAAGTGACCAAACTGCAGTGGGACTCAGGGTTTTCAGCACACATGGGGACTCCATCTGGGCAAGGAAGTCATGGAAGGCTTCCTTGAGGAATGACAGCCGTATGGGGATACGAAGGGCTACTACACATAAGTTTAAGGTGTCATCATAGACTGGGGGAACAGCCTGGGCAAAAGCCCAATGTCAACCTTCCAGCAAGAATCAGGCATAAGAGGCAGCTGTGGCTGGAGCACAAGGGGAGCATGGTGCCCACATGTCTGGAACGGTGGTCTTTATGCCGAGAGCAAAAGGAAGCTGTCAGAAAAAGGTAGTCATACTTAAAAGACCCAAAGAACTTGGTGGAGACAGAGGTGTAGGTAAACCAGCTAGACCGTTACCGTGTGTGCGGGCAGGAGGGTACTTGGGTGGTGGTGGACGTGGAGAGAAGAGTCAGATTTAGGACAGAGAGTAACAGGGACAAGTTGTGGTGACCGGCTGGGGAGAGGAAGAAAAAAAGTGTTAAAAGCAAACTGGGTGGCCCGTGATAGAGATCATGACTTGCAAGGCTGCAGGTTCCATTGAAGAAAATATCCAAGGAGACCAGGTTGGTGGGAGGAAATTCTGAACGTGGTTTGGACATTGAATCTGAGATACCTCTGAGGCATCTGAGAATGGACAAGAAAGCAACTGCAGTGAGTCAGTGCTCAGAGAACTCTCAGCTAGATATCCAAGTCTTTAGATGTTAGGCAGCTAGGGGAGCCTGGGTGGCTTGTCAATTAGGCGTCCATCTTGGTTTCGGCTCAGGGCATGATCTCGGGGTCGTGAAATCGAGCCCTGCATAAGGTTCCATGCTCAGCCGAATTCTGCTTGGAATTCTCTCCCTGTGCCCCTCCCCTCAGTTCACACCTGCTGTCTCTCTGAAATATTAAAAAAAAAAAAAGGGCGCCTGGGTGGCTCAGTGGGTTAATGCCTCTGCTTTCGGCTCAGGTCATGATCTCAGGGTCCTGGGATCGAGGCCCGCATCGGGCTCCCTGCTCGGCGGGGAGCCTGCTTCCCCCCCCCTCTCTCCGCCTGCCTCTCTGCCTCCTTGTGATCTCTCTCCCTCTGTGAAATAAATAAAATCTTTAAAAAAAAAAAAAAAAAGTTGGGGGTGCCTGGGTGGCTCAGTTGGTTAACTGTCTGCCTTAAGCTCAGGTCATAATCCCAGGGTCCTGAGACTGAGCCCCACACTGGGCTCCTCGCTCAGCAGGAAGCCTGTTTCCCCCTTTGCCTGCTGCTCCCCCTGCTTGTGCTGACAAATAAACAAATAAAATCTTAAAAAAAAAAAAAAAAGTTAGGCATCTGCATAATTGCCCTGTGGAAACATGCCACTCCAGGAAAGAAGGTCCAGAGAGACATGATTCACCAGCCTCACAGGTGTAGAAGGAAAGCCCAAGTCTTCTGACTGTAAAGCCCTTCTCTAACAAGACAGCCATCTGAGATTGATGTGACCCTCTTGTGAAGTCTGGTTAATGGCTACAACGTATCTGGTTCTGTGTTCCAATTCCTTCTGTACCTGCAAGGGATGGAAAACTCCCAGCACGAAGGTCAAGGAGCAGAAGTGGAGCCATAACTGCCTCACTACTTCAGCCCGTGACACCGAACTGGACTGATGCTGCCCCTCCGCGTGAACTCCCCGGTGGGATGCGAAGCCCAAGGCCTCAAGGCTCCCTTCCCACCAACCTAGACCCCATGCTGTATCTGTTAAGTGCCTAAACCAAAAACGGTTAGCCAATTAGGAGACAAATGCAAGAGAGTTTGAAGAAGAAATGGGAGAGGAAGAGAAACTTACACATTTTTAGCTCTGTCTCCACTTCCTGCTGTCGCCGCTCAATCTTTTCTCGTCTCTGTCAGGAGAAAGGTGGACAGCTGAATGCAGACAGAAGTGCCCTGATGTCAGGGAACATCCCGGAGAAAGTAGCAAAAACAGATGTGGGGCCAACAGGCAAAAATGACATACCTTTCTCTCCATTCGTTCCTCCCGAGTTTCTGCTCGAGTCGGGGGAGGGGCATCTCGAGGGTCCTGGGAACAAGAAGAGAGGTGACAGGGTGGGAGGGACAGGGGTTGCAAGGGACATCCATCCAGAAAATAATAAGCACCTTAGCCACTCAACAACCCCCCACAAAAACACAAGCAAACTTAGGACAGTTCCCGGGCCGGTGGAGGTGAGGGAGTGGCAAAGATCAAAAACACGGGTCTGGGGCGCCTGGGTGGCTCAGTGGGTTAAAGCCGCTGCCTTCGGCTCAGGTCATGATCCCAGGGTCCTGGGATCGAGGCCCACATCGGGCTCTCTGCTCGGCAGGGAGCCTGCTTCCTCCTCTCTCT
>LNAC01000292.1:2496166-2528599 GCA_002007465.1 Ailurus styani
AAAAAAAAAAAGATTCTCTCTCTCGGGGGCGCCTGGGGGGCTCAGTCATTAAGCATCTGCCTTCGGCTCAGGTCATGATCCCAGGGTCCTAGGATCGAGCCCCGTGTCGGGCTCCCTGCTCGGCAGGAAGCCTGCTTCTCCCTCTCCCTCTCTCCCTGTGTCTCTGTCAAATAAATAAATAAAATCCTGAAAAAAAGAAAAAAGATTCTCTCTCTCTGCCCCCACTACCACCATACACCCCCACCTCATGAACTCTCTCTTAAAAAAAAAAAAAAAAAAAGGAGAGAGGAAATGGGTCCAGTTTCAGAACCATTTTATACAAAGTGACAGTGTCAGAACTCTAGTAGAAAACAAGGTGGAGTTGGGGGGAGACAGCGAGGGGGACATCAGCTCAGGAGGTGTCCATGGTTTCGCCTTCTGTGGGGAGAAGGAAGGCCAGGTGGTCAGTGTGGCCCAGGGGGCAGGGACTGAGGTCTCCAGATCAGATACCCGCTTGCCCTCTGGCAGGTGACCCTGGGGACGGGCACAGCAGGGGACACTCACTGAGCTCGTTGAAGAGAAAGGCATCCTGGTACTCCTTCATGTACTGCGTGGAGCGTGACTCATCCAGAAAGAGCGAGTAGACCCGTTTGATGTCATCCACCTGCACTTCCGTGCCCTGACAGGGGATGGCCAGACCTCAGTGGGGCCCCTCTCTGGGAGGGGGATCGGGGGGGTGGTACTCTGGGGCCTGGGTTCGAATCCCGCCCTGGCCACCTCCTGGCCAAAGGCCCAACCACTCCCGCCCTGGGTTATTTATCTGGAAGATGGACTTGATGGTGTTAACTTGGAGTTCAAAGACATCTACGAAGCACCTGCTACGTGTCGGGCCAGGAAATACAGGTATGAACTCCCCACACCCACGTTTCCGGCCTTTGAAAGACCCTGGTCCTGGGACTAAATCCAGCAATGCACGCCAAGCCCTTGGAACAGTGAGTGGGGCACCCACTCCCCCGGGCCGGCCCTGAGGGCTTACTGGGAGGGCTGACCTTGCGCTTCCGGCACACGAGGCTGGCCGCCGTGATGAGCTGGATGGCGTAGCGCAGCGAGGTCTCCAGCCCAATG
Organism: Ailurus styani; assembly: GCA_002007465.1. Taxonomy (NCBI): domain Eukaryota; kingdom Metazoa; phylum Chordata; class Mammalia; order Carnivora; family Ailuridae; genus Ailurus; species Ailurus styani. The sequence continues at coordinate 2,497,271 of LNAC01000292.1, forward strand.
CGCGTCAGCACTGTGTAGGCGTCCTCACTCATTTCCACGTCTTCCTCCTCACACCTGTGTGTAGGTGGGGGGAGGGGGCGGGAGGGTCAGCCAAGGCCGGGGCTCCAAATGCAGCGAACCCCCCTGCCCCCGGCCGGCCCTTCCCCCTCAGGAACTGCGGGACATCCTGGGGGACACGTGGAATCTATGTCCACAGAACCATAGAACGTGGAGCAAGAAGGGCCTCGGAGGCACAGGCTGGGCCTGCAGCCTGGGGCTCCCTGGACCCTCCCCGGCCAGGGCTCTTTCCCCACCCCCAGATCGGAGGCCATCGCTTGGATGCAGAGCCCAGCCCAGCCCAGCCCTACCTCCTGCAGGCCCAGAGCCCTTCCCCCTCAGACCTTGATGCCCCCACTTGGCAAACACGGTGGGTGCCATCCCCGCCTCTCAGGCCCGCAGCCCGGCCCATACCGGATGCGGAGGATTTGCTTCGTGTCCTTCTCACTGTAGGGAGAGGTGGAGACAATGAGCAGTCGGTCCAGGAGGTCGATGGGGATGCCGTGGGGGCTCTGGTAGCTGGTACCCCGGATCCTGGGGAGGAGGGGGAAGGGAAAGCTGTCAGGACGACACTCCCAGGACCCGGCTCACCATTTCCTCTCCTTGGAATAACCGCCCCCCCCCCACCTCCCCCTTGCACCACGGCCCACTCACTGGGCAAATGCCACTTAACCTTCGGCGCCTGGCTGCTGTCGCCACCGATGGTGTGGCTGCCCGCCCCCAAGCTGCGTCACCCTGTCCCCCCCGCGCCCCCCCAGGGCTGGGCTGGTTTTATCTGGGTATCTTTATCCGGGATTACTGCATCAAGGTCCCACTCCTCTGCGTGACATGGAGCTCCACAGGGAATAGAGTCGGTCCTACTCCCAGCCGCACCCGGCCCAGCGCAGGGCCCAAGAGACGGTGGATTCCTGTTATTCCCGGGAGTTACGTTCTGTAAAGCGGGTGAACGCCCAGCGGCAAGAGTCACACTGCCACTTCTCAGGGACGCCCGTGGTTAGGTTATTGGGAACCTCTGGTCACAGTATTGCTGTCATCCACCCGTCAGAGAACCTGGTTGTATGTGTTTCTGTTGAAAGACATCTTACGTAATATGCGTCATCCGCCCCACTGCCCCTGAACTCACGGCTCACGGCTCACAGTCTCCATCAGGCCCGAATGAAGCTCACCTAACACACGCACACTTTTTCTACAGGGCACACCCACTCTGGCCTTGTGCCTGGGGACACCGGACAGCGACGGGCCCCTTTAGACGCAAAACTCCCAATGAAAAGCACAAAATGTGGCAAATGCGGCGCTAAACAGATCAGGAAAAGGACACTCATTGGCAGCAGGTGGGCTGAAGCCGGAAGGCCAGCAGGGTGGCACCTTGCTGGACCTTGGTTTGGAGCGTCCCTAACGGGCGACTCCAATGTGGGGCCTCTCCGCACATGTCTGCTCCAGGGCACCAGCGTGTTGCCAGTACTGGTTTGGAGGGGGGCACAGATGAACGTTAGTGAGAGCACACGGACTCCCAAATACACGATGTGCAGATAACGAGGAGTGACTGGGTTGGCACCTGCCCAGGGGGCGCCCTGCCCTTGGCCGGTCTCCTCCTATCCCCGTTCAGAGATCCGACTCTGGCCCTGACCCTTCTCCAGGCAACTTCAGGGCCTCGCTGTCTGCATCTGTGATGTGGGGCTGATCCACCTCCCTAGCTTCTTTTAAGAGTCTGAGCAGGTCACTGGGGACACAAGCCAGGGACAATCTGCCCATTTGTCTCCTGTAGCGATGACGGGTAGTCCTCCGGGCCCCAGCCTCCTGGGGGCCGTTTACCCCCCACTTCTGCCACACTGTCCACCAACACACAGACGAGGCAGAGAAGGCGGCCAGCTGGGACGACAGGGCGAGGGGTGCTGGCAACACTCGAGGGCAGAGGTTCCCAAGCTTCACCAGAACCTGGGGCATTCATGGCTGGGGAAGGTTTCCCAGGTGTTCTTAGGCCAAAAGTAATACTCAGTTCTGTTCTGTAAGGTGGTTAGGGCGATGTGAGCGAAGTGTAGTGATTCACGCAGTGTCCAACGCACACCTCTGTGCACCCCTCAGACTTAAACCATCCCACAGCTCTGAGTGTGTGTTCTGGAGCAACCTGGGATGCCTTGGCAAACAGTTTGGGAACTGCAGCCTCAAGGGCTACAAGAACAAAGACAGAAAGAATGTGGTCCCTCAGCTCCCTTGTGGAGCAGAGCAGAGTACCTGCCTGCCTTGTCCGAGGGAGAAGCACATCCTTCTGTCTGGGCCCTGGTACTTGTGGGTAGCCTCCTTCCAACAGCTAAGCCCATACCCTTCCTAACAGGGACCTCAGCAAACATGTCCTGCTTACCCTGTGCCTGTACCCACCACCTGGAGCACACCCTTTGCCCCAAGGCCTTTGAGGGGGCCAGCAGTTGGCTCACCGGGTGATGCCGCGGTTGGTGGCCATGATGAGGACCGGCGCCATGTCACTCTCCAGGGCCCGATTGAGGAAGGAGAAGCTTTCAATGTCCAGCATATGGACCTCATCGATAAACAGCACCTGGGAGCCATTGGGGGGGGCTGTCAAACCCACTCCCCGAGCCTCTCTCCTCCCATTTCCCGCCACCACAAGCTGCCTGCCCCAGCCGGGCCCCGGTACTCACCCCGGGGATGATCTCTGCCTTGCCCTCCTCACGCCACTCAGCCACCTTGGCATTGATCTGTTCTCGGACTTCTGACTTGATCTCCCCTGTGTCACCTGAGGGAGGCAGGGGTGGCGCGGGGAGGGTCGGAGAGGAGACAGGGACCCAAAGCCGGAAGGTGGATGAAGATAGAGAAAGACGGGACACCAGGGACAGAAGGAAGAGAAACCAAGACTGGAGTGGCAAAGGGACAGAAGGGGTGGGAGTCCCAAACGTCCCAGAGAGGAGGTGGACCAGGGACAGAGAACCCAGGAGGAAGTGAGGGCAGGATGTGCAAGCACCCGAGAGAGGGACAGACGGTCATAGAGTGGGACGGACGAACCAGGGGGTTGTGCTGGAGGGCGGGGAAGGGGGTTTGCACAGAGCAGGGCCAGTCTGAAGGGCCTCACCTGAGAAGAGAGCCAGGAAGCCCTGGGTGCGGGAATTGATGACGTCAATCTCATGCAGGGACACGGTGTGAACCACCTCCTTACGTTTCTGAAGCTCTCCATCTGGACACTGCACGAACTTGGTCTATGGGGCCAGGGGGAGGGGAGGGAGAGACAAAGGCACAGAAGAGCATGAAAAGGGGCTCAGAGGGGCCTGCGCAGGGGGAGATGGAACTCCAGACTCCTTGGAATAGAGCTGAGAATCCAGAAACCCCAGGTCTGAGAGTAGTCCCCACTAGGGGATTCAAGAGCACTGAAGGATCGGGGTTCCCAGAGGACCTCGGAAATTGTGAGCAAGGGCCAAGGGTGAAGGGTCCTGTTTATCTTAGAGGGTACAGGGAAGAACCAGGAGAGCCAGGGCCATGGGGCTGGGGTGACTGGTAGCTTCAGACCCTCTGGCCCACCTGGGAGCCCATGGCGTCGTAGTCGCGAGCGCGTGTGAAGGAGCGGCCCAGCTTGGAGATCTTGCCCGTGGCCTTGTCAATGGTGATCACATCCCTGCAGGGGTGAGTGGGGAAAGGAGGGCAGGAGTGAGGACAGGAAAGGGCCCAAGATCCCCCACCTTGGGCACCCAGTGTGGCCCCCTGCCACTTACCCGGCCTGGACTTTGTCCTTGGTCAGGGACTCAATCATCTTGGTGCCCAGGTCGTAGATGGTCTCCATCTCTGTGGTCTTGAGGGTCAGCTTGCCTACCTTAGAGCCCTAAGAGGGGTGACATGCCAGGCAAGGAGTTGAGAGCGGGCCCGCTATCTCCCCAACATGGCTTTGAATGGGCACAACACAGGGATGCCTTAAGGGCTGATGGACACGTTCACTGTCATGACCGTGGTGAAGGCCTTGTGGGTACACTCGGGTGTCAAACCTCAACATCCTGTCAACCTTCGCCATGTGCAGCTTATTGTTTGTCAACTTCTCCTCAATAAACCGATTACTAAAACCCCAGCAAGCAAAGAAACAACTTGCCTAAAAGGTAAAATCTTTCAGAACAGAAACACAGACTGGCGGTCCTGTGACATGGGCGGGGCGGGGGGTGTGTGTCACATTCCCACATTCCTTGTTTTCTATCCAGGTAACTGGTGTTTTTTTTTTTACTGTTCACAAACCCAGATAACAGAGCTAAGCTAAACACAGCTAAGAAAACAAAAAGGCCACTCTCCCTCCCACAAGGTAAGCATAGTCAGTGTCTCGGGTTCCAGCACACCCGCCGGTCTCATTTCCAGGGAGCGGTCCTTTCTATAGGGACAGGTGAGGGGAAGAAAGGGCTGAGATTTGGAAGGGAGAGAAAGATGGTTCTGGTTTTACATTTTTATTTTTTGTTATATTTTTACACAGTTACTTATTTAAGTAATCTCTAAACCCACCATAGGGCTCGAACTCATGGCCCCGGAGATCAAGTCACACACGCAACCGACTGAGGCAGCCAGGTGCCCCTGGATTTACATTTTTAAAGGGAGGGTGCATCCATGGATGTCTTCTGTAATAAAAATCTAACTTAGACAACTATCTTGTGGGGTACCTGGGTGGCTCAGTCAGTTAAGTGTTTGACTCTTGATCTCAGCTCAGGTCTTGATCTCACACTTGTGAGTTCAAGTCCCACACTGGGCTCCAGGCTGGGCGTGGATCCTACTGAAAAAAATAAAAAGTTAAACAAAATAAAATAAAAACATTTTGTGGGGGGTGAACGCCTGACTGGCTCAGTCCGGGGAGCATGTGGCACCTGATCTGAGGGTTGTTGAGTTCCAGCCCCATGTTGGGGGTAGAGTTTACTTATTATTATTATTATTATTGTTAATTTATTTATTTAGAAATATTTTATTTATTTATTTGACACAGAGAGATCAGATCACAAGTAGGCTGAGAGGCAGGCAGAGAGAGAGAAGAGGAAGCAGGCTCCCTGCTGAGCACAGAGCCTGATGCGGGCCTCGATCCCAGGACCCTGAGATCATGACCTGAGCCGAAGGCAGAGGCTTTAACCCACTGAGCCACCCAGGCGCCCTAGAGTTTACTTGAAAATACAAAAACTAAAAACAAGGGGTGCCTGGGTGGCTCAGTCGGTTAACCGTCTGCCTTTGGCTTCCTGCTCAGCGGGAAGCCTGCTTCTCCCTCTCCCATTCCCCCTGCTTGTGCGCGCTCTCTTGCTGTGTCTCCATCAAATAAATAATAAATAAAATCTTTAAAAAAACATACATACATAAATAAATAAATGAAAGAAATATCTTGGGACTGGCTTTCTCTAAATATTCTGCTACCGTATTTATAAAATTCAAAAGGTAACTGCCAATGGATGGGACTAATTAAAGGAGTTAGGACAGGGGTTAAAAATGTAAGTTGAGGGGTGTCTGGGTGGCTCAGTTGGTTGGGTGTCTGCCTCCTGCTCAGGTCATGATCCTGGGGTGCTGGGATCAAGCCGGGCATTGGGCTCCCTGCTCCGCAGGGCGTTTGTTTCTCCCTCTCCCTCTGCTGCTCCCCCTGCTCCTTCTCTCTATCAAATAAATGAATAAAATCTTTTATAAAAAAGAAATTGCAAGTCGAGGCAGTCATGCGTCTGAAACCTATATCCTTTTTTTTTTTTAAAGATTTTATTTATTTGACAGAGAGAGAGAGGTCACAAGTAGGCAGAGAGACAGGCGGAGAGAGGGAGGGAAGCAGGCTCCCACCGAGCAGAGAGCCCGATTCGGGGCTTTATCCCAGGACCCTGAGATCATGACCTGAGCTGAAGGCAGAGGCTTAATCCACTGAGCCACCCAGGTGCCCTGAAACCTATTTCCATTGAGAACAATGACCAGATGAAAGGACAGTGTCCACGGGACAAGGCAAAGGAACGGGAGGTGAACTGGCATGAGGTCAAGAGGCCTGAAGCATGTCTAAGCTTTCCATTACTTGCCATATTGCCAGCAACTACAACTGAACGTGTACAAGGGAATTACAGATGGAGAAAGCGCAGCCTGGAGAACGCCATGCCAGGTGACAGAAGCCAGTCACCAGCCACAGGACCCCGTGTGTAAGAACCGTCCAGAACCGGCAAATCCACGGAGACCGGAAGCAGATCAGTGGCAGCCAGGGGTGGGGGTGGGGCTAGCAAAGTTCTACTTTTTAATCTTGCTGGTGGTTTTAAGGGGATTTGTTTTATAATAACTTAGTAACCACACGATTACTTTACGTGCTTCTTTACCTCTGTTTCATTTTACAACAAGAATGTTATCATTCTTAGCTTAAAAAAAAAAAAGAGCGAATCACAGCAACCTGGATAGGAAATGCCTTTTAGTGCTAGGCTGCATAAAATCTCACAGAACAGGTTCTTAAGCCTGATCATTAAGAATTAGCTGTGAGGGCGCCTGGGTGGCTCAGGGGGTTAAAGCCTCTGCTTTCGGCTCAGGTCATGATCTCAGCGTCCTGGGATCGAGGCCCATCGGGCTCTCTGCTCGGCAGGGAGCCTGCTTCCTCCTCTCCCTGTCTCTCTGCCTGCCTCTCTGCCTACTTGTAATCTCTCTCTCTGTGTCAAATAAATAAATAAAATCTTTAAAAAAAAAAAAAAAGAATTAGCTGTGAGAGAGGGCAGCAGCTCTTTCTGCCCACAGGTCCTGTCCCCGTGCTTTGAGAAAAATCACCATTTTGCGCGTGTGCGCGCACACACACACGCACACACACACACACAGAATTAACTGTGAGAGGGGCGTCTGGCTGGCTCAGTTCGAAGGGCATGCGACTCTTGATCTCGGGGTCGTGAGTTCGAGCCCCATGGTGGGGGCAAAATTACTTAAATAAATAAAACTTAAAAAAAAAAATTAACTGCGAGAAACTTCCAGACCTTCTCTGTCATGACACCATTTGGTTTTGACTGCTCAGTGTCGCTCGCAAGTGGATAAACTGTCACTCTACTGACCCCCGACTGTAGGCACATGGAGAGGGCTCCAACCTGCAGATCAAACATTCCTCGGATTCCGCCGGCCCACCCTCCAGCCCTGGAGGTGGCCTAGGCTCACAGCAGACTCACCGTCCCTGTTGCTGGCCGGTCAATCTGGATTTCCACCACCTCCCCTTCGATGATCTCGGTCTCCTCCCTAGGCAGAGAACGGGTGTGAGTGGAGAGCCCAATGCCTGGGCCCTTGGGAATGGCTGAATCCCATGAGCTCTTGGGCACAGCACAAGTGGAACAGGGCAGGGGTCATCCCGAGGCCTCTGTGAGCTGGCTCCATCCCCGGCCCCGGGTCCCGTGCTTACTTGATGCGAACGCCGATAGACCGCCGGAAGGCCTGCGTCAGCGCCTCTGTCTTGCTCATCTCCAGCGAGAAGATCTCGCTGCCCGCGATGGCTGTGAACGGGGTGTCAGGGCCCAGGGCCTGTGCCATGCCTGGGGAAGAGGTAGTCTGGGTAGGCAGGCGCAGCCTGGCCCCAGGCACCACCTACACTGTGTCAAACCAGCTCTCTCCCTGCTCGGGAAGGGGTATAGTTGAGATGGGCTCAGCGCGGGGGGCAGACAGGGAGACGTGGAGAAAGCCAGGGATGGCGGGCTGCCTAGGAGGCCTGGTTTTGAACCTGACGCTGAGCAGGCGGCCAACTTCATGACCCTATCATCTTGCCAAGCCTGTCTCCCAACCTCTAGGAGCTGTTTAGCCTCCAGGCTCGGGGACAATGAGCAGGAGTAGAGGCCAAAAGAGGGTTGAGATAGTTAAGGGTGATGGCTCTGTAGCCAGAGCACCTAGGACTGAATCCTGGCCCCACTGCTTAGCGCCATGTGATCCTGAGAAGTCTTGTCTGCTCTGAGCCTGTTTGCCTCTCTGTGGAACAGGGACAACAGAACAAGCCCTGGCGGGGGAGGCACCTAGCAGAGAGGCGATCTGGGGGCGGCAGGCAGGCACTGGTGTCCAACCATGAACCTGTCACATGACTGGGGACCGGCCGGGGGACGGGTCTTCTGTCTAGCCTGGGGTTGGCTGGCAGACAGCGGGGCTGACCTTGCAGTCACTCCAAGCACCACACCGAGTCTCACAGACAGGAAGTCAGTGAACCCTTCTGACCAGTGGGAGGTGGGAACTCTTCCTGGTCCCCTTTTCAGATGTGTGCCACACTCCGTGCCTGGCTATCCCGTTCCTTACTGTCTATCTGGGAGACTCCCAGACACCCTGCAAGTCTCGGCTCAGGGCCTGATTTATCTGGGAAGGTTCTCCTGATAACTGCCACTGGGTCCCTCCCTGCTCCCTCATTAGGGATTCTCCTTGTCCGTTACAGCACATACCAGCCTGGAAGAAACCGTGTCCCTAAGACCAGAAACTCCCTAAAGTCAAGGCTTTGGTCTTATTCATCTAAGTATCCCCAGTGTTTGGCCCAGGACCCACTGTACTAAGGGAGCAATGGTCCACATTAAAACAAGAAATGTGGGCGCCTGGGTGGCTCAGTGGGTTAAAGCCGCTGCCTTCGGCTCAGGTCATGATCCCGGGGTCCTGGGATCGAGGCCCACATCGGGCTCTCTGCTCAGCGGGGAGCCTGCTTCCTCCTCTCTCCTCTCTCTCTGCCTGCCTCTCTGCCTACTTGTAATCTCTCTCTCTATGTCAAATGAATAAATAAAATCTTTAAATAAATAAATAAATAAATAAATAAAACAAACAAGAAATGTGCTAATGTCTCATTATGTTGCAGTAGAATGTAATGATATAAGTTCTGGTCAATAAAATATAAGTGAAGGTGTGTGGGAGTCCCAAGACAGCTGCTTAAACGGAGCTACCTTTAAAGGGACGGAGGGACACAATCACTGCAAGATCTTTTTCTCCTTCCTCCTATGTGGGAGTATGGGTGGGAAGGCTGGAGCTTAGGCAACCCTCTTGGAACATGAGGTTACGCTGACATGGAAGCAAGCACAGAGGATGTTGAGGTGGGAAGGCAGAATACTTTATGGAACTGCTCAACAAGCCCTAAGTGGCCTACGTTCAAATTCCTCTACGTGAGAGAATGAACCAGAGTATTTATGCCCCTGCCATTTTGGGCTGTCTGTTAAATGTGGCTGAACCCAACCTGGATTTACACAGTAAGGATTATCTGGCAGAGACTCAAAGAGCTCCTGCCCCAAGAGGCTTCTTACCCATGGCGATGGCTGTCTTCCCGGTGCCCGGCTGGCCAGCGATGAGCACTGCCCGCCCAGCGATCTTCCCTTCCCGGATCATCTCCAGCACAACGCCAGCCGCCCGCCGGGCTGCCAGCTGCCCCACCATGCCCTGGGAAGCCTGTGGGGTGAGAGGCAAGAGCACACCAGGTGACTTCCTACTGGGCTGCCACCCCTTTTCCACCACCTCCAGGCCTGGGAGACAAAAGGGCATGCTGTTGACTAGGACTTTGACAAAAAGCTAAAAAACCTTTCCATCCCAATTTTAAAAAACCAGTAAAACTCTACACGTGGCTACATTTTAGAGATACGTGGCCAAAGGTCTGGGAGACCCTAATGCTCCCTGGGGCCCCAGGGCCCCTGTGCCTGAGACCTCCATGGATCAGCCTTCCCATCCCACCGCCCCCAGCTCTACCTGCCGAGGCTCCAAGGCATCGTCCAGGCCCAGCCCCCGGATGTGGGAGTGCGCACCTGTGTCGGGGGAAAGAACCAGAAGACACAGTTACTAGCTAGCTCGGGATAATGTGTGGCCTGAGAAAAGGGACTTTGTCTCTCAGCCCTGGTTTCCTCCTTGGTCAGACAGGGGGTCCGAGTCTCTACCTCGCAGAGAGGATGGCTGGTCGGGGTAAATGCTTAATAAACTGAAGCTGCCCTTAGGCTACAGCCCAGGGGGCCAGAGTCACCGAGACCTGGTTAACCACATCATCAGATCAGGATCCAACCGGGACAGCTGACGATCACAACTCCTTTATGTTTGCAGCCAAAGTGGCCCCACAGATTCTTATTTCATTCCACATAACTCCGAGAAGCAGAGTCCAGTTATCACCACCCCAGAGTGCTTCTGGGGTTCAACAACCTCCTCAGACCCTCACCCACATGAAATTGAGGAAGGAGACCAGAGAGGTTAGGCCCCTTGGCCAAGACCACACAGCCCAGTGAGAGACAGAGATGTGGGATTTCAATATTTCACATTGGACGGGGGCTGGGCAAACTAGAGCCCGTGGGCCAGTCACTTGTATCTGTAAATGAAGTTTTACTGGCACACGCATCCCCTTACACACCGTCGTGGCTGCTTTCGCACTGCAATGGGAGAAGTGAGTATTTGCCACAAAGAGATTTACCGTCTGGCCCTTTAAGAAAGGATTTGCTGACCCCAGCAGGAGATTGTAAGCACCCTGTGGGGAAGGTACTGGGTCCTCCGCTCGTCGGCCCCTGCATGTTAAGGGCTTTATGCACCTGACGTTATGGAATCTTACATCAGCTCATGAGGTGAACTACCTTCGCTCCATTTTGCAGATAAGGACACCGAGGCAGAGAGCAACTAGCCTCTTGCAACGGAAGTGGTCCCCAGCAGTGGGCCTCCAGGACCCACGTTTGTGATTTCCAAGCAAAATGCTGGGACATGCAGGAGCCTGACCAGGGTAGCCAAGCCAGCAGAAGTGCAGCCCAGGATTGGGGTCCAGTAGGGTCCCCCATGTGCCATCTGAGTCCACTATGGCACTTAGCCCAACTCCCTCTCAGGGCCCCTGGGCTGGTTGGCTCTGTCACGGGGGGAGGCAGGGGTTGGCCGTGCTCACTCACCGATACGCTCAATCCTCGTCACATCTCGGATCTCCGGGACCTTGGTTGTGGCTGTCTGGGAGCAGAGGAAGACATGTCAGAAGAGTCAGATGATCCCAGTTTTCACCACCCCCTGTTCCTCCCGCCTGCGTCCCGGGAGGCAGTTCTTTGCATTCCTCAGCCCTACATCGAGCAGGCCAACAGCCCTAACATCTGTCACCCCCACCCTTCTCATTTGTCACCAACGACTGCTGGTTGGTTGACCCCAGTACACTGAGTCCCAGAGCGATAAGGACCGTGTCTGTCTCATTCACAGCTTTGTCCCTAGGACCTGGCACAGTACATGGTGCCCAGGAATGCTCTGGTGAAGGAAGAAGTCCTCTCCACTCCCATGAATAGAAGGACAGACACCAACGCGGAACAGCAAGCTGGCCCGACTGCCCAGCCCCCTTGTACCTCGCTGCCCAAATCGCTGTCATCAGGCCTCTGCGTGCACGTGTCCCAGAGTCCAGCCTGCTCTCCCCACCTCCCTCACTGAATTAGATGAAGCGACGCTCACGAAGGGAGGCCCTCCCTGACCTCTGCCCCAGCCTGACTTGTTCCAGGGTCTCCGGATGTCCAGACAGAATGAGAGGTCTCCCTTGGGAGCCCGATTTAGGAGAGAGACTATCTGATCAATGTTCTTGGCTCCAGCAGATGGGAGTCCCATGAAGGGCACAGCCCTAATCTTGCTTGTTCACTTGGGGTTCAACACTGGGGGTTTGGCTGAATGACATACTGAAGTCTGAGCTGATTCAACAAGCAGGCACTGAGTCCTCTGGTGTCCCTAGCTCTCCGAGAAGGGGAGCCAGTCACCATTTCGTCTCATAGAGGGGAAAGAGATGCGTAAGTACCCCTGGGACCATTCAAGAGCCCCTAGAAGGTTCACACAAGTGGTCACAGCAGCATTATTCACAAAAGCAAAGGGGCGGGAAAACCCAAAATGGCCATCAACCGATGAATGGATGAACAAAACAGGGTACGCCCACACTTGGAATATCATTCAGCCATAAAAAGAAAGTTCCACATACGCTGTAGTGTGGATGAACCTTGAAAACATCACGCGAAGTGAAAGAAGCCAGACACCAAAGGTCACATATGGTATGATTTCACTGACATGAAATGTCCAGGATAAGTGAATTCGTGGAGACAGGAAGTACATTGGTGGCGGCCTAGGGCCAGGGGGTATGAGAGAACTGGGGCATGATGGCCAAGAGCTAGCTACAGGGTTTCCCTCTTGGGAGGATAAAGATGGCCTAAAATTGACAGAAGTGACGGTCGCACCGTTGTGAATATACTAAAAGTCATGGAACTGTACACTTTAAATGGCCAAATTGTATGCTATATGAATTATATCTCAGTAAGGCTGTTAAAAAAATCTGGTGGTGGGTTCTAGGCTGTATTATTTTCTGACAGTGGAGTAGTTCACAATTTCTTCCTTTTTTAACTTTCTTTCGTTCTTTTTTAAAAGATATTGTTTATTTATTTGACAGAGAGAGGAAACACGAGCAGGGGGAGCAGGAGAGGAGAAGCGGGCTTCCTGTTGAGCAGGGAGCCTGACACGGGGCTCGATCCCAGGACCCTGGGATCATGACCTGAGCCAAAGGCAGACGCTAACAACTGAGCCACCCAGGCGTTCCTACGTTTCTTGTTTCTTTCGTTAAGGAGTCTACATCCAACATGGGGCTTGCACTCATGACCCCGAGATCAAGAGTCATCCACTCTCCAGTGACTGAGCCAGGTGCCCCTCGCGATTTCCAAGAAAGGAAAGCAGCCAGCCTGCTGACCCAGTCCCTTGGCCACCTGCTCCCAACCCTTCTTCCCTTCCACGGGTCTCTCTTCTTCCACGAGGAGAGGAAAGCCTCCAACCTCGTGGAACCTTCCTGTCGTTGGAGTTTAGACCGTGGCCATGACATGGTCATGAGCTTCCCTCCCACCTACCCTCTTCTCACAAAAGGCTAGAACCAAGAGCAGTGGACACTGGCCCCAAACACTATCAGAAGACTCAGAACACACCCCCACACATCGCTACACACCCTATCAGGCCCTGCTGGCGGCAATAAGTGGGCATGGACCCAGAAATCCCAACTCTGAGCAATCCCAACACAAACAGACCATCCTGCTACAAGGCTTTCCTCTTCCCCAGAAGCTTCTCTTATGCTGTGCTGCCCAATGACCCCATGGAAGCAGAGGTCATTTTAAAACTCGGCACCCAAGGGCGCCTAGGTGGCTCAGTGGGTTAAAGCCTCTGCTTTCGGCTCAGGTCATGATCTCAGCGTCCTGAGATCGAGGCCCGCATCGGGCTCTCTGCTCAGCAGGGAGCCTGCTTCCTCCTCTCCCTGTCTCTCTGCCTACTTGTAATCTGTCTCTCTGTGTCAAATAAAATAAATAAAATCTTTAAAACAACAACAACAACAACAAAAAAAAAACCTCGGCACCCAAGATCCCCTCAAAAATCCAGTACTTCATCCATGGCATGGTAACTGGGTCTCAGGAGTGGAGTGTGGCTGTTACCCTTCTTCTTCTGTTTCCGCTCCCCTATCTGCCCCCTTTGCCATGGCAGCAGCCACAGACTTAAATTCCACCCCCTTCCCCAGCACCAGTAACGATTGCCCCCCCATCCTGACCAGGGTCACTATGGGAACCAAGGTAGCCAGAAGCCCAGTTCAACCCCCAAGATAAGGCCACATCCCTTCTTCATTCAGATGTTTCTCAAGCAAGTGCCAGGGCCAGTGTACCTGGTCCCTCCCTTACAGGGCTCATGCATTCATTCATTCAAACATTCAAATGAGGTGCGCCTGGGTGGCTCAGGTCATGATCTCCAGGTCCTGGGATCAAGCCCTGCGTTGGGCTTCCAGCTCAGCAGGGATTCTGCTTCTCCCTCTCCCCTTGCTTGTGCTCTCTTTGTCTCTCTCAAATGAATAAATAAAATCTTTTTTTTTTTTTTAGTTTTTATTTACTTATTTGAGAGAGAGAGAGAGAGAGAGAGAACGAGTGTCTGGGAGGGGCAGAGGGAGAGAGAGAAGCAAACTGCCTGCTAAGCTGGGAGCCTGATGTAGGGCTCGATCCCAGGACCCCCGGGATCATGATCTGAACCGAAGGCAGATGCTTAACTAAGTGAGCCACCCAGGCGCCCCAAATAAATACAATCTTTTAAAAAATTATTCAAGCGATAACCTACTGAGCATCAGCCCTGAGTATGAGGTGCTGAAATATGAAAATGGCCCAAACAATCCCATGACAAGGACCCCAGCCTCTGCACCCCCAGCTGTGTCCCCTTCCCCACGGACACACTCCAGGTTCTCAACACTCTTGTGGCTGAAGACTAAGCAACTCCATACTCTTTATTATTATTATTATTATTATTATTATTATTATTATTATTATTATTTGCCCCAGGGGTACAGGTGTGTGAATCATCAGGCTTACACCTTTCACAGCACTCACCAAAGCACAAACCCTCCCCAATGTCCATAACCCAGCAACTCCACACTCTTAAGCACAAGACATAGTCCCCGTCTGAGTTTCCTCCTGTACTCGGGTGCCATTCATACCACCAACAACCCAAGGCTCCGGAATGGCTTGAAGCCCAACATACTACAACCCTCCTCAAACTTTAGGGCAAAGAGTGCAGAACGGGCAGCTGATTGCACCCAGAGGACTGGAAGTTGGAGTTCCCATAACACGATAGGGTCAGATTGGACCACTGAGACCCTGAATACCACATGAATCCAGGATTCCAGGATACCAGCCCCTTTACTTCTCCTCAGACCCCAGAGTCCTGGCCCCCAGGCCCCTCCTCTCTCAGACCCAGGAATCTTCACCCCCAGCCTCCTCCTCCCTCAGATCCAGGAATCTTCACCCCCAGCCTCCTCCTCCCTCAGACCCGGGAGTCCTGGCCCCCAGGTCCTCTCCTCCCTCAGACCCGGGAGTCCTGGCCCCCAGCCTCCTCCTCCCTCAGATCCAGGAATCTTCACCCCCAGCCTCCTCCTCCCTCAGACCCGGGAGTCCTGGCCCCCAGCCTCCTCCTCCCTCAGATCCAGGAATCTTCACCCCCAGCCTCCTCCTCCCTCAGACCCGGGAGTCCTGGCCCCCAGCCTCCTCCTCCCTCAGATCCAGGAATCTTCACCCCCAGCCTCCTCCTCCCTCAGACCCGGGAGTCCTGGCCCCCAGCCTCCTCCTCCCTCAGATCCAGGAATCTTCACCCCCAGCCTCCTCCTCCCTCAGACCCGGGAGTCCTGGCCCCCAGCCTCCTCCTCCCTCAGATCCAGGAATCTTCACCCCCAGCCTCCTCCTCCCTCAGACCCGGGAGTCCTGGCCCCCAGCCTCCTCCTCCCTCAGATCCAGGAATCTTCACCCCCAGCCTCCTCCTCCCTCAGACCCGGGAGTCCTGGCCCCCAGCCTCCTCCTCCCTCAGATCCAGGAATCTTCACCCCCAGCCTCCTCCTCCCTCAGACCCGGGAGTCCTGGCCCCCAGCCTCCTCCTCCCTCAGATCCAGGAATCTTCACCCCCAGCCTCCTCCTCCCTCAGACCCGGGAGTCCTGGCCCCCAGCCTCCTCCTCCCTCAGATCCAGGAATCTTCACCCCCAGCCTCCTCCTCCCTCAGACCCAGGAGTCCAGGCCCCCAGCCCCCTCCTCCCTCAGACCCGGGAGTCCTGGCCCCCAGCCCCCTCCTCCCTCAGATCCAGGAATCTTCACCCCCAGGTCTTCTCCTCCCTCAGACCCGGGAGTCCAGGCCCCCAGGTCCTCTCCTCCCTCAGACCCGGGAGTGCAGGCCCCCAGGTCCTCTCCTCCCAGGCCCCCAGCCCCCTCCTCCCTCAGACCCGGGAGTCCAGGCCCCCAGGCCCCCTCCTCCCTCAGACCCGGGAGTCCAGGCCCCCAGGCCCCCTCCTCCCTCAGACCCGGGAGTCCAGGCCCCCAGCCCCCTCCTCCCTCAGACCCGGGAGTCCTGGCCCCCAGCCCTTCCTCCCTCAGACCCAGGAGTCCAGGCCTCAGGCCCTCTCCTCCCTCAGACCCAGGGGTCCGGGTCCCCAGCTCCCTCCCGGGAGTGTGGGTTCGCTCCTCAGCTCTCCCCACGCCAGCACTTACCACGGTTGCCATGATGCTCACCAACCGCCAATATCCTGGCGGAAACGGAAACGCGCTAGGAACGAGGCGTTCTGGTCCCTCTAGACGGGCAGGTCCTCCAAAGATCTCGACGTTTCCTCATAAATATGCAAACTCTCCTCGTGGGGGCGTGGCGTCACTTTTTAGGCCCCGCTCCTCCGCAGACCGAGCTGGTAAAGGGGTTCCCGGAACTCCTGGGTCCGTTCCCAACGCCTCCTGGCCCCTCCCTTTACCCAGGCCTCCTTGCTGAGGCTGATTGCAAAATTCTTAAGACTTCTTTGGGTCACCACACGTCCCCCACGCTCCCTTTCCTCCCTATTCCACCCTCTTCTCTCCCCGCTAACTTTGGGGCCTCCAGATTAGGATTGACAGAGTTGAGGGCCAGTGGGTTAGCGCAGCGAGCAGCCACGCCTCCCCAAAGCTCTCATTGGCCGCTACGGTGGCGGGGCAGAGCAAACCCTACCCTGCTCACCAATGAGGAGACGCGGCTGCCCCCTCCCCCGGGAACGGGCCAATGGCTCTGGCCGGGGGGCGGGCCCCGCCTCCGGGCGGCCGCAAGATTTCACTGCAGGGGCCCCACCGGACTCAGTGACGCTGCGGCCGCCTCCTGCCTCGGGCCGTGAGCTCCCGGGCGGGGGTGCGGTCGTGCAATAGGAAGCCGAGGGCGTTGCAAGCTTCCCGTTGGGCACTAGCTACCTGGCCCCGCGCCCTGCCCTTTGCGTTCCCCAGACACCTCTGGAGCCCCCACCTGTGGCCCCCGGAGCCCCCTTCACGCGTCGGCCATGCCTCTAAGTCGCACTTTGTCCATGTCCTCCCTGCCAGGACTGGAGGACTGGGAGGATGAATTCGACCTGGAGAACACAGTGCTCTTCGAGGTGGCCTGGGAGGTGGCCAACAAGGGTGAGCACGCCAGGCGGTGGGTCGCGGACGAGGAGGGCAGTCGGGGATGGGGGCCGAAACACTTGAGTAACAGGGGGACAGGACTACATGGCACGACTCTTGGGTTCTGGGCAAGAAGCCTATGACTCCTGTGTCCTTGGGGAGGGGCCGGGGTATGTCTTCTGGACCCTGGCGGGGTGGGGATGAGCCGGCTCACGGTTAAAATTTAAGGAAGCTGGAAGTCCAGTTGCTGGGTCGTAGGGAAGAGGGGGTAAAATGAAAGAGTCCTAGGTCCCGGAGGGAGGTTTCTGAGGGACCGGAGACCTGGGTCCTGAACAGGGAAGGAGATGGGGGGGGGCGGGGGTTGGCACTTCCTAGTGCAAACCTGGGAAGTGGCTGGGTTTCGGACCCGCGGCCCTGCGGGGAAGAGTCTGGGGATATAACTCCGGATGTGGGAGAGAGCCAACTGGGAGATAGGATGCATGAGTCGTGGTGGCACTTGAAAGTAAAGATGGGAGAGGCTGCAGACTCTAATTCTTGGGTCTTAGGGTGGGCGAGACTTGGGGTCTGAATGCCTAGTCTCTGAAGGGAGCCGAGGGTGTGAGCTATAGGGTGTGAGCAGAGGAGCTTCTGGCCTCAGACACATGCGTACTGGAAATGCTGGAAGGCTGGGAAGTCCTAAGTTGGTCAGGGGCTGGGCCCAAGGATGGGAGTGGCTGGGGGCCTAGATTTCTGCGTCCCAGGCCCTGAAGGGCCTAAGTTCTGGGTTTGGAAAACCAGCTGGGCTGGAGGGAGCTAGGGTTTTACTTTGTTGTGTCTTGGGAGAGAATGGGACCAGGTCTTACACCACGGCAGGCAGCCCTCAGACTGGCAGCCGTGTATCACCAGGGCCCGGGCCTGTAGTTAAGGAGGCTGAGAGCCCAGACCCCTGGGTCTGGAGTGGAGTCATGGGAGGCGCAGGGCCCTGCGTGTGTGTCCTCATCTGGGGAGAGGAGACTGGGGGACAGGTCAGCAGAGTCCCTGGGGGGCACGGAATGACAATTCAGCCTTCTCTTAGGCAACTGTGGGAATCTGAATAGGGCCATAAAGAGAGAGTGTCCCGGGCGCCTGGGTGGCTCAGTGGGTTAATGCCTCTGCCTTCGGCTCAGGTCATGATCTCAGGGTCCTGGGATTGAGGCCCGCATCGGGCTCTCTGCTCGGCAGGGAGCCTGCTTCCTCCTCTCTCTCTGTCTGCCTCTCTGCCGACTTGTAATCTCTCTCTGTCAAATAAATAAATAAAAATCTTTAATAAAAAAAAAAAAGAGAGAGAGTGAGTGTCCCCTACTGTGACCTAGAGGCTGACAGAGAATTTAAACCCAGTTCCTGTCAGCTGGGAATTCGGGAACCTGGGTCCTGCTAATCCTTGTCAGCTCCTGTCATCATTGGGACCACAGTCCCTAATTCCCTCAGGACCCAGGAGCCCCGGTCCCTAGCCCTTTCCTGTCTGACTAAGAAGTTTAGCCTGAGCCCCATTCTTCCTTCAACCCTGGAGTACTGCCCTCAAACTCCCATCACATCCTCTCTCTGACTCAGAAATATGGGCTTCCAGTCCCTTCCTCCCTCTAAGCCAGAAGTCCAGGGCCCCAGCACCTCCCCTGCCCCCCACCCCAGGTCCCAGACCTGTGGACCTGGCCTGGGGCCTGCCCTCACACCCTTGGGCCCACAGTGGGCGGCATCTACACGGTGCTGCAGACGAAGGCGAAGGTGACAGGGGATGAGTGGGGCGACAACTACTACCTGGTGGGACCTTACACGGAGCAGGGCGTGAGGACCCAGGTGGAACTGCTTGAGCCCCCAACCCCGGCCCTGAAGAGGACACTGGACTCCATGAACAGCAAAGGCTGCAAGGTAGGACATGGCGTGGCTGAGGGTAGGGAGGTGGGCGCCCAGAGTTAGAGCGGGAGCCACGGATGGGGAAGGGAAGGCAGGGGAGCCCCAAGCCATAAGACATTGGTGAATGGACAGAAAAACAGCAGGTACAAGACAGACCGAGAGATGGTTTCTAGAGGCCAAGATCATCAGACCCACAGAGAGAAAAAGAGCCAGGTAGAAAGGCAGCCAGCCAGATAGAACCCAGGGCAGGTGGGCTTGGGGTGAGGCAGGAGGGCCAGAGTAGGGGTTCTGGACCCTGAAGTTCAAAGTCATCTTCTCCACCCTCCGCCTCCATGACCTTGGCTAATGGACATGCTAATAGCATCTACCTTGTATGGTTTTGGGAAGGATGCAATAGTTAATGAAGTCTTCAGCCCAGTTCCTGGCTTCACTTCATACTGTGTTATGAGCTACTGTGATCAAGGCTGTCATCGTCATCGTCGTTATTACTATAAACAGCCAAGCTTGCAATGAGGTGGAGAGGCGGACCAAGGCAGAGACATGGAGGGAGAGAGATTGAGGGTCCCAAAAGGTGGTGATAGCCCCAGGTGGTGATAGAGCAATAGGGAGAGAGAAGAAAAATAGCCCGATGTTTCAGGGAGAAGGACCGAGAAGGGGGAGGCAGATGGAGTACTAATGAAGAGAAAAGAGCTAGGCAAGCACACCTGGGAGGATGGGGGGCAGCTGATTCAGAGGGGCAGAGCCAGGAATTAAAGATACGAGGGGAGATCTCGTCCCAGCGCCCCGGGATGAGGACTCAAGGATGAGCACAGACAGAAGGATGAGCACAGAGAGAAGATGCCCATGACGTAGCAGGCCTCCACCTCATGACAGGCTGGGGTCTGGGAGGGAAGAAGTACAGTGGTGCCTGCATTCATTCACAGCCTCTGGCTTGGGGTGGGGTCTGGAGTCCAGTCAGGCCGGGCCGTGTCCCTAAGGAACCCTAGGACAGCCCAGCCCTCCCCCATGGCAGCTGCTCCCCACGTGCTGGGGGCCTAAGAATAGCCCCCCCCACCCCAGGGAAAGGGCACACAACAGCTGGCAGGGGGAGGGGCAGGGCATCAGCGTCCTGCTCCCCAGGCTGGGAAAAGCCAGGTCGGAGAGGCATCCAACTGCTTGCTGGCCTGCACAGGACCGTGGCAGCAGGCCCAGAACCTAGACCGTCATGTCGGGAGGAAAACCAGCCGCCGACTAGAGGAACGTGGCAGAGGCAGAACGAAATGTGACAGCGTGGTTTAGAAACAGGGCAGTGGGTAGAAAAGGCAGCCCCTGGGGGAGGAAAGAGGGCAGCCGGGGTTAGAAAGGGCGGCTGGCAGAGTTCAAAACGGGCCTCAGGGCAGAGCAAGGAAAAAGCAGGAGACAAACTCACGGTGAAAAGCTCAGACGCCAGGCAGCAGGTGGAAGAAACAGGGCAGGGAGGAAAGGAAAAGAAGCATCCAGTGGAAGGAATTTGGAGCAGAAAGAAAAGATCACGGGAGAAAGCAGTGTGAGGGTTGGCAAGAGAGAAGGGGCAGCAAACATGGAAACAGGGCGCCGGGTTGGAGACGTAATGAGGGTGGAAAAACAAGGCAGTGGAGGCACAGAGGAAGGACGTGTAAAATGCGTGGTTATAGGTAGAGGAAGGCGGCAGTGGGTGGGAGCAGGGTAGTGGTTATAGAAACTAAGCAAGGAACAGGGTTAGTATAACAGATGGAAAAAGATCATGGTGGTAACAGCACATAGAGAAATAAGGCAGCGGGTGAGAAATGAGCAGCAGATACAGAGACAGGGTGGAAGAACTGAGGCGGGAAGCCCAGGCAGCTGCCTGCAGACGGGAGAGCTGCAGGTGCTGAGCCAGGAGCCCTGTGGCCACAGCCCTGAACCTTCCCATGGGCCTCCCCCAGGTGTACTTCGGTCGCTGGCTGATCGAGGGGGGCCCCCTGGTGGTGCTCCTGGACGTGGGGGCCTCAGCCTGGGCCCTGGAGCGCTGGAAGGGGGAGCTCTGGGACACCTGCAACATCGGGGTGCCCTGGTACGACCGTGAGGCCAACGACGCCGTCCTTTTTGGCTTCCTCACCACCTGGTTCCTGGGTGAGGTAGGCCCTGTTGCCCGTCCCCATGTCACTCCTTCCGACCCTGGCCCCAAACTACAATGGTCATCATCCCCTGGCGCGAGGGCGGGGAGGGGGCTGAGGGGGAGCAGGGGCTGGCTGGCTTCTCTCAGGGCATTCTGGGAGTTGTAGGTCCTTTCCCAAGCATTACGTCTGAACTTTGGGAACATGGACATCCAGGGACCCAGACCCTGTTTTCCTTAGAGACTCAGACTCCCAACCCCAGCTTCATTCACTCAAATCTTCCAAGTATAGGATTTTTGAGCCGTTAGCTTTTGGGGGTGCTGGTCTGGCTGGAGGGTTTGTACCAGGGGATTCTGGGAGTTGTAGTTCTCTAGTCTGATAGTAGCTGGACTTAGCTCTCAGATGGGACCCTGCATGTTTGGGGATCTCCAGCCTATATGAGAACCAGGAATCCTGGTTCTGACTCCCTTTTAGCTTTTTTTTTTTTTTTTTAAAGATTTTATTTATTCATTTCACAGAGGGAGAGAGATCACAAGGAGGCAGAGAGGCAGGCAGAGAGAGAGGGGGAAGCAGGCTCCCCGCTGAGCATGGAGCCCGATGCGGGCCTCCATCCCAGGACCCTGAGATCATGACCTGAGCCGAAAGCAGAGGCATCAACCCACTGAGCCACCCAGGCGCCCTCCCTTTTAGCTTTTAAAAGGCTCAAGAAACCACTTCTTATGCCCCAGGGTAAACGGTCTAGGAACTGGTTATTTCTAGGGCATTCTGGGAGTTGTAGTCCTTTAGCCAGTATTGGGTACAGGTCTCCTCTTGACTGAGATAAAGAGTCTCCAGGAATTGCATCCAGAACCTGGGGACACTTTGCAGTTCAGCCCTGCTGAGACCTTAGAAGGTTGGCCAGGCCCCCTCCCCCAGCTTCCATCAGTCTTTGGGGATGGGGTCAGCTGGTCTGTCAGTCTCAAGGACTTACAGTTCCTTATTCTAGGGGGATGGCAGTGGGTGACCACCCATTCTGTGCAGGAGTGGTGATAGCTCTCCCCTGCTTCCTCGTCCACCTTGGGGGAGTGTCGATTGCCTACACGACACGTATGGAGACACAGTGGCCCCGTTCCTGTTGCCCCATAGTTCCTGGCCCAGAACGAGGAGAAGCCACATGTGGTTGCACACTTCCACGAGTGGTTGGCGGGCATTGGACTCTGCCTGTGCCGGGCCCGGCGACTGCCTGTGGCGACAATCTTCACCACCCACGCCACGCTCCTGGGACGATACCTGTGTGCGGGTGCCGTGGACTTCTACAACAACCTGGACAATGTGAGCCGGGACTGTGGCACAGGGGGACTCCGAGTGTTTCAGGACAGCCCAGGGGGATCAAGGGGTCCGGAGGGACTCCTTCCGGGGGTCCAAGTCCTCAGCCCCGTTCTCCCTCAGACCCAGGAGGAGGAGTTCAGCTTCCAGCCCCAACCACCCCCAGGACCCCGAAGTCTAGACCTCCTGTCTTCTCCCCAGTTCTTCCCCGCTGACTGCCCTCCCTTCCCACCCAGTTCAATGTGGACAAGGAAGCAGGTGAGAGGCAAATCTATCACCGCTACTGCATGGAGCGGGCGGCAGCCCACTGCGCTCACGTCTTTACTACTGTGTCCCAGATTACTGCCATCGAGGCTCAGCACCTACTCAAGAGGAAACCAGGTAGGGTATAGGCTGGGGTCCCTAGACATGAACGAGGTGGTCTGTGCTAAGGCCTGGACCCGTTTTTTTTAACTGTAGAGAGCAAAGAACTATACCTCCCAGAAATCCCTAAGTTGGTGACCTGAATATGAAGCTGCCTGGTTCTGTGCCCTAGAGATTAATGGGAGGTGTTGTTTCTCTGACATTCATTTCAAAATAGTAGTGATTTTATTGGCGAATGTAGATATTGGTCTTCTGAAAGGGAATGGAGTTTCACTGGGTTTGGGTTTTGAAAAGAGCAGTGTTGGAACCAGTTATTCTTCCCGAGTTATGGTACCCAGTCTCAGTGGGTGTATTGTGAGAACTACAATTCCCAGAAGGCCTCTGGCTAGTCAGCTCCTTAGCCTCCTGGAATTTTGCCCCAGGAGCAGGTGGAGTTTATAATTTTTCATTGACATGCTTTAATTTCTATGAGGATAAGAAATGATTGGGACCCTAAGAAAGGTTTGAAGGTCGAAGGTATGTTCTGGAGAAGCAGGATGGGGATGTTTAAATCGTTCCCAGAGCAGGGTGGACTAGGGGCAACAAAATAACTACAACTCCCAGAGGCTCTAAGGTGGATCATTTCCCTGTGGGGTTAGCCATTTGCGGGGGCTGCTGGGATTTGTAGTTGTGCTTGTGAACATATGCAAGTAACGTTGGGCAAGAAGGCATCTGAGTGGCAGGGCAGCTGGGTCACCAGGGGAGCTCCCAGAGGAGCTACTAAATCTGAGACATTGTTCAGGGAGAGGAGTCTTTCCTTTGTTTATTCATTCAGCCACTCTGATCAGAATGAATAAATGAAGATCCGAAACGTGGACCTTCTCCCCCCACCCCAGATATCGTGACCCCCAATGGGCTGAATGTGAAGAAGTTCTCCGCCATGCATGAGTTCCAGAACCTCCATGCTCAGAGCAAGGCTCGAATCCAGGAGTTTGTGCGGGGCCATTTTTATGGGTACGTGGACCAGATACCTCGGTCTTAAGAGGGGAGGGGGTTGGGAGCCCAAGTCCTGAGTGTACAGCTGGCGGCTCAGCCTCTTGAGCTCCTGAACTCCAGAACAATGGCTGAGTATTGAGGGATCAGTCCCCATCCAAGCAGAGAAGAACCACAATTCTCAGGAGTCCCCATGATGCCTCTGCTGTGGCTAAGCTATTCTTTGCCCCTGTATCTGCTGGGGTTTGTAGTTTCAAGGTCAGCACTAGAGGGTCCCCACCCTTGGCTTCACCCTGCCTTGTGGCTCTTTTAGGCACCTGGACTTCAACTTGGACAAGACCTTGTATTTCTTTATCGCTGGCCGCTACGAGTTCTCTAACAAGGGGGCCGATGTCTTCCTAGAGGCCTTGGCCCGGCTCAACTATCTGCTCAGAGTAAGGCCCGCACTGTCTGTGAGGACACAAAAAGGGGACGAAGAAATCAGGGCATAACTAGGGGGTGGGGGGTAGAGGAACCCATGTGTGGAGGGGAAGTGTCGAGACCCAGACAGCAGACTGGAGTCCCCGTGGGGATGGTAACTTCAATTCTCCTTGACAGGAAGGGGCATGGCGGGGCCAGAGTGGTCTTGATGGGTGGAAAAGGGCAGGTGGCCTCAACCTTCTCCCAGGTGATCCTGACCCCCTTCCCCCACCCCCATGCCTTTTCCTCTGCCTAGGTGAATGGCAGCGAGCAGACAGTGGTCGCCTTCTTCATCATGCCGGCTCGGACCAACAATTTCAACGTGGAAACCCTCAAGGGCCAGGCTGTGCGCAAGCAGCTCTGGTCAGCAGCCCTGGGCCCAGGAGCCCTCCCATTCCCACTCCCAGCTTTGTGCTTTGGAAGGCTCACTTTTGTTCTCTGGAACGAGAGCAACTCGCCCTGCCAATTCCTATGGAAGTCGCTTGCTTGAGAGGCCCCCAGTTTGGGGGCCAGTAAAGAGTTTCAGGCAGGACAAGTGTGACCGCACAACCAGGGCTCTGGCAAGGTCCCCCTTGTGCTACTGGCCCTTGCTGGCTTTGTGACTTTAGGCAAATGATTCTGCCTCTTCAAGCCTCAGTTTCCTGAAATGCAAAGCCCATTCATCAGCCATCAGATATTTATTGCACACCTACCACGTACCAGGCACTGTTCCAGGCCCTGGGAACACGGCCTGGACGAGAAAAAGAAAATAAGAAAGATAAAAATCACTGTCCTCGCCACCAAGCTGACATTCTAGAAAGTTCTGTAGACAGTGCTCTGGGGCACTTGGCTGGCTCAAGTCAGTAGAGCATGTGACTCTTGATCTTGGGGTTGTGAATTCAAACCCCATGTGAGGTGTAGAGATAACTTAAAAATAAAATCTTTCGAAAAGAAAAGTGGGGGTAAAAAAAAAAAAGGTGGGGGAAGTCTGGCAAGAAAATAAAGCAGGACTGGAATATGAGACAGGACATGAAGTTGTCAGGACAGGCCACACTGAGAAAGTACCATTGGGTGGAGACCAACAGGAAATGAGGGAGGGAGCCCTGCGTATATCTGAGGAATAGCATTTCAGGCAGAGGAACAGCAAATGCAAAGGCCCTGTGGTGTGTTTGAGAAACCACAAGGAGACCAGTGGGGCTGGAGCAGTGTGCTGTAGCGAGATGGGGTAGAAAACGAGGCCCGAGCTATGAGAGAATTATGAGCAAAGGAATGTCAATGAGGCTGTAAGTTGTCACTAATTGCTAGCTTCCCTCCTGTACCTCAAGTTTCCTCTCTCAGAATGTAATTTTCCCTTTTTATAAAATGGGGTTTAGCATTACCACCGCCAGGACTAGTGCAAGTCCTAAAAATAGCTGACATTTCTGGAAGGCTTGCCATGTGCCAGGCACTGTGCACTTTTTGTCATGACTTCATCGAGTTTTCACTGCAAACCTATGAGGCTGGTTCTATTTTTATCCCTGACTGAGTCACCAAAGTCAGAGAGGGAAGGCCACCTGTCCCTGGTCACACAGCTGATGCAAGGCACAAGGGATTGGAGCCACCCAGGGCCCATTTCCCAGCCCCCCATCGACCAGCTCAGAATCCCCAGGGCCGGGCGCCTGGGTGGCTCAGTGGGTTAAAGCCGCTGCCTTCGGCTCAGGTCATGATCCCAGGGTCCTGGGATCGAGGCCCACATCGGGCTCTCTGCTCAGCAGGGAGCCTGCTTCCTCCTCTCTCCTCTCTCTCTGCCTGCCTCTCTGCCTACTTGTAATCTCTCTCTCTCTGTCAAATGAATAGATAAAAATTAAAAAAAAAAAAACTTAAAAAAAAAAGAATCCCCAGGGCCTCTCCACTCGGACCTCAGTTTTCCAGCTGCTCCAGAGACCTGACAATATATTACAGCTGGTGTGTGTGTATGTGACGCTGTGGCTTTGCTCCTTCCAGGGATACAGCCAACACCGTGAAAGAGAAGTTCGGAAGGAAGCTTTACGAATCCTTGCTGGTGTGAGTGTCCCACCCCCAGCCCTGCATCCTTTGGGCGCTCACTGCTCTCATCAACCCTGATTCCCAGACACATACCCTGCTCACCTTGCAGGGGGAGCCTCCCGGACATGAACAAGATGCTGGACAAGGAGGACTTCACCATGATGAAGAGAGCCATCTTTGCCACGCAGGTATGGTTGGGAGCCCTCAACCCAGAGCTGGCAGCCCTGTTCTGGGAATTCATTCTCAAGTCCACTGAAAGTGGGAGTTAACTTGTAGACCTTCAGCTTTCGGAGGGCAGCCTATTTTTCTCATAGCTTATTCTGCTACAGGGGCTGCTGGGAGTTGAAATTTACTTACCTTCCTTCTTTCCTTCTTTCCTCCCTCCCTCCCTCTCTTCCTTCCTTCTCTCTCTCTCTCTCTCCTTTTCTTTCTTTCTTTCTTTTTGTTTGTTTGTTTATTTTGAGTTTTAGTCTCTGAGTTCCTGGAGTCAAAGGACAAAAGGTAAAAGGGGACTTTAGGAAGCCAACTCAGCCACAAAAGGAGAACTACAAGTTCCTGCTGTCCCTGGATCTTGGGCATTCTAGCGGCATACTTATTAGAGCCAGAAGGTCCGCTAAAACACTTGTCATGACAGGAAGAACACTGAAAACTCTCAGTGGCCACTGCTTTTCTTTTCTTTTTAAATATTTTATTTATTTATTTGACGGAGGGAGATCACAAGTAGGCAGAGACGCAGGCAGAGAGAGAGGAGGAAGCAGGCTCCCCGCCGAGTAGGGATCCCGATGCGGGCCTCCATCCCAGGACCCTGAGATCATGACCTGAGCCGAAGGCAGAGGCTTTAACCCACTGAGCCACTCAGGCGCCCAAGCCACTGCTTTTCTTATCTCACTGGCTGTGTCTTCATCCCCAAACGTTCCTGGGAGTTGTAGCTTCTTTAGATTCCTGAGGTTAATGCAATTAGGCAGATGGGAAACCGTAGAGGGGTATGGCAGGAACAGAATGAGAACTACAACTCCTTCTTTACTGAGTCTTTCCCTAGCCCCAGAGGCTTCTGGGAGGTAGAGTTCTTTTCTTCTCTGGAGTCAAGAATCTTTGGTACCTGTGCTCAGGGTTGGTGAGCCATTTCCTGAGGAATGGAAACCTAGATAAGCCAAGCTGCACAAATACAGTGTGATGTGCTTTTGGCCAAGCTATAATTTCCAATAGTCCTTAAGGCAATTGGCCTCCCTGAGGATGTATCTGCCATGGGGCTGCTGGGAGTTGTAGTTTCTTGCAGCCCCTGGAGGCCAACTGAAGATGAGTAGAACTTTTCATGAGATGGAAGAGATACCCATAACTGTCTGTCCCAGCACCCCAGGAAGTTCCTCGCTCTGCCCTCTTCCAGTGACTCTTGGGAATTGTGGTTTCTCTGGGCCTTGGCTGGGAGTGGGGATGGAGGGAAGTATGGGATAGAGAGTAAAGGGAACTTGGAGAGAAAGCGAGCCAGGATTTTCATAAGAAAACTACAACTAAGGGGCGCCTCCGCTTTTGGCTCAGGTCATGATCTCAGCGTCCTGGGATCGAGGCCCGCATTGGGCTCTCTGCTCAGCAGGGAGCCTGCTTCCTCCTCTCCCTGTCTCTCTGCCTGCCTCTCTGCCTACTTGTAATATCTCTCTCTGTGTCAAATAAATAAATAAAATCTTAGAAAAAAAAAAAGAAAAAGAAAACTACAACTAAGGGCACCTTGGATGGCTCAGTCAGTTGAGTGTCTTGATTTCGGCTCAGGTCATGATCTCAGGGTTATAAGATCGAGCCCTTCGTTGGGCTCCATGCTGGGCATGGAGCCTGCTTGAGATTCTCTCTCTCTCTCTCTCTCTCTGCCTCCCATCCGTCTCTCTCTCTCTTTCTCAAAACTAACAAAACAAAAACAAAAAACCCCTGCAACTTCCGGCAGCCCCTGAAGCTTGCTACCATATTGGCAAAGTCTCTGCCCCATTGATTAAGGGGAGTTTTAGTGCCTTTGGGTTTCTTTGATGACAGAGCCAAGTACAGAACAGAATAGCTCCAACTACCATAGTCCATGAGGCATGTGAACGCTGGCTTTGCCTCAAAGACAGCTGGGAATTAGAGTTTCTTTCCAGCTCGTGGTGGTTAAAGGGAAAAGCGGACCTTTACAGATAGAGCCAAGTAGGAAATCTACAACTCCTAATCTCTTGGGCTTGTGGTTCCCACAGCCTGGCGGGAACTTGGTCTCCCCAGGGTCAGCATGGCTCATAGGGAACTAGGGAGCCCCCTGTCCCTTCTCTGACCCCCATCCCCCTTGTGGTCCCTACAGCGGCAGTCTTTCCCCCCCGTGTGCACCCACAACATGCTGGATGACTCCTCGGACCCTATCCTGACCACCATCCGCCGAATCGGTCTCTTCAATAGTAGTGCCGACAGGGTCAAGGTGAGGGCAACCGTCAAGGTGGGTTAAGCATGATGGGGTGGGGTGCGGTGGGGGTAGGGGGAGCCTTGGCCTCCTATCCCCCCTTTCTCCTAGTTTGCCAAAGGATTGCTGTATTTAGAAAGGGCCTTAGGTCTTTAAGCAGACAGACTTAGATTCAAAGCTTTGTCCTCCCACTGACTTGTGTGACTTTAGACAAGTCTTCCACCCTCTCTGGGCCACTCCGGGATCCTAGGGAGTCACCAGATAAGGGACTTGGGCTGAGCTCTTCTTTTTTCACTGGTAGGTGATTTTCCACCCAGAGTTCCTCTCCTCCACGAGCCCCCTGCTCCCCGTGGATTATGAGGAGTTTGTCCGGGGCTGCCATCTTGGGGTCTTCCCCTCCTACTATGAGCCTTGGGGCTACACGCCGGGTGAGTGTGGCATGGCGGTGGGCTTCTGGTCTGATCAGGCGTGAAGGATGGAGGCCCTTGCCCCATTCTGTGCCCCAAGCTCTCCTTTGCAAAACGGTGGTAATAGACTCTTTGGGTACAGAATGTGTTTTGGGGACACAGTAGCTCGTGTGATGCATAATTAGAGGGCACCCGTGATTTCCCTGCATTGGGGGACTCCTGGCCCCCCAGATGGCAACAGCTGAATGCATAGTTCACTCGTGGAATGTGGCCAAGGCTCCCTGAGATGTCCCCAGAGCCTATCAGCTTCACCTTCTGCCTTTAGGAAGGGGTTAGCTCCCTTTAGAGACATGGGCTCCAACTTAGACCTTATTTGTGGTTCTCCATCATTTAGGGACATTCTGCTATAATCCCAAACTCAACCCTGCCTCATATACTTTTCAGCAGGCTACCTTCATGTTTTTCAGGCTAAGGAAATTATCACATTTGCTGTAGTATTTCTTAAATTTTATGAGTGATTTAACAAATCTCTTAAACTGTGCTTACATGATAATTAGGATGATGATTTTACTAGCTTTATTTCTGTTGTGATT
This sequence comes from Ailurus styani, assembly GCA_002007465.1. NCBI lineage: Eukaryota > Metazoa > Chordata > Mammalia > Carnivora > Ailuridae > Ailurus > Ailurus styani. The sequence goes on from LNAC01000292.1 coordinate 2,526,588, forward strand.
TCAGTGATGCCGAGGTTTTGTGTGCTTGGCCCCAACCCTATTTTTCCCCATAAGCCCTGTTATATCTGGAGCCAGGTTACACGGGTTTTTAGGAACACTCACGTTTGAATTGTAATAAACTGCTTGAAGCATTCCTCAGGCTTCCTTAGTGTATTAAAGATTTTTATTTATTTATTTATTTGACACAGAGAAAGAGAGATCACAGGTAGGCAGAGAGGCAGGCAGAGAGAGATGGGGAAGCAGGCTCCCTGCTGAGCAGAGAGCCCGATATGGGCCTCGATCGCAGGACCCTGAGATCATGACCTGAGCCGAAGGCAGAGGCTTTAACCCACTGAGCCACCCAGGCGCCCTCTTTAGTGTATTAAATAAGGAAATAGTGAGAGCCCTTCTCTTACCTCCTGTCAAAATAGACTGAAGCTGGGGCACCTGGATGGCTGAGTTGGTTAAGTAGACTGACTCTTGGTTTTAGCTCGGGCCCTGATTGAAGGGTCATGAGATTGAGCCTCCTGCATCAGGCTCCATGCCTAGTGCAGAGTCTGTGTAGGACTCTTTCTCCCTCTCCCACTGCCCCATCCTTCTGCAGCCCCCCCCCAAGTAAAATATATAAATCTTAAAAAAAAAAAAAAAAAGGAGACCGAAGCTATGATTAACCAGCACATTCTGTCTGGCACAAGAAAGTATCTTCCAGGTTGTGAGGATTAAGTAAAATGGTAGACTTTGGCAGAGTCCATACTTAATAATTTAGCATCCTATCGCCTGACTCTAGACTCTTCGTCATCCTGAAGCCTTGGGAGAAGTGAATTCCTTTTTCTGAGCCTCCTAGCTTCCCCTCTGAGAAACAGACTAGGAGAGTCTAATGAGCAGCCTGGTTTTGTGGGCTCAGTGATTTGCTCAAGGTGTCAGTAGAGGGCGTTGTTGGGGCTTTTATTGCGATGTAAGAGGCTGCAAAGGCGAAAGCTAAGTGGCCCGCCCTTCTCACGCCTTCCTGCAGCTGAGTGCACGGTTATGGGCATCCCCAGTATCTCCACCAACCTCTCCGGCTTCGGCTGCTTCATGGAGGAACACATTGCAGACCCTTCAGCCTACGGTCGGTGCCCAGAGGGAGAGCCGAGACTCTTGGATCCTTGGGGAGGAAGGGGTGGGCTCCTGGGTCGTGGAGGGAGGAGGAGGCGGCGTCCTGGCTCCGGAGAGTCCCTGAAAGAACGGTTTTCTTAGTCTGATTTCTGAGCCCCCGTCCTGGCCCCCACAGGCATCTACATTCTGGACCGGCGGTTCCGCAGTCTGGATGATTCCTGCTCGCAGCTCACCTCCTTCCTCTACAGCTTCTGCCAGCAGAGCCGGCGGCAGCGCATCATCCAGCGAAACCGCACGGAGCGCCTCTCAGACCTTCTGGACTGGAAATACCTAGGCCGGGTAGGACTCCCTCCCACGTCCTCTGCTGCTGAATCGGCCGCTTCCGGCTCTGGGTCTCTGATTCCTCAACCTCCAAGGCTGGCGAGGAAGGCAGCTTCTTTCCACCTGTAAACAGTCGCTGTCCCTTTAAGAAATTAACCAGCTTTTGCAGGTAGCCCGCAGTGTGGCGGAAGAGGTAACGACTTAAGAATTCTGCGCCAGTTAATGAGGTGTGGCCCAGAGGTGGTCCGTTCACAGCTCTACTTAGGGAGTGGAGCCCGAAAGATGGATTATTGGCGTAGGGGCCGTCTGGAAAGCGCCCGAGTGTGCTCATCTGCATAAGGGGTGTGGCTAGGTCCCGCCCCCTTCTACCTCTGCCGGGGGGCGGGGTCTGGCTCCCGTCCCCTGACACCCCCTCCCCTGACACCCCCTCCCGTTCTTTTCCCCAAGTACTATATGTCTGCACGCCACATGGCGCTGGCCAAGGCCTTTCCAGAACACTTCACCTATGAGCCCCACGAGGCTGACGCGGTGAGTGGACCCCGATCTCTCTGATGAGCCCGGAGCTAGAGGACTGGGGTGGGCGCGCGTCCCTCTTGGAGTGCGAAGGGCCGGGGGCT
>LNAC01000292.1:2536933-2560361 GCA_002007465.1 Ailurus styani
CCCAATAATTACAAAAGTAAGAAAAATGCCCATGACCCCCAATCCCCACCCCTCCCGGAAAAATGCCATAATTTATGCAGAAAAGACACAGTCCAAGGCAGCTGGTGGGCTCAGCCCATCTTTTTCCAGATGGTGAGCGATGCAGTGAGCACTCCAGCCACAAAGATGGTCACTGTCTGCCACGTGGGTGTCCCAAAGTAGGAGAGGAGGCCGTCCTGTGGAGAGGGACATCAGTCACTTCGTCAGCTGGGACAAGGGGCAGCCCTTGGGCCAGCACATGAGGAATCAGGGAGGGCGGTGGTCATAGGGCATGAGTGGGGGCAAGAGCCTAAGATGAATGGATACCAACGAGCTGGAGTCAAAGGGTCATCAAAAAACTTGAGGGACTCCATAGGAAGTGGAGGTACCAGAAAGGACCAAAGGTACTGGTGAGGTCAGAGGTCACTGAGAGGTCAGAGGTCATGGGGAGGTCAGGGGTCACCAACAAGTCAGTAGTTGCCAAATTAGAGGAGTTGATCAGACATGTGAGGAAATGCATTACAGACCCATTTGATGATCCAGAGTCAGAGAGGGCAACACTGGTGGGCTCGGGAAGACCCAGGGGTCTCAGAGGAGTAGGGGAGGGGGTTAGGGGCCTCACCCAACCACCCTGGTCCTGGATCCAGCCCAGCAGCCGCTCTCGAAGGAAGTCCAGTGTCCAGCCCATGATGGTCCTGATCAGTTCTGGCACCTTGGTACACAGGGCCTGCAGGGAGTAGGGTGGGCCTTAGGGACTGAGCCTTGTCTCCACTGTCTGGGGACAGTGGCACCAATCCTCCTTTCTAAACTCTGCCTCTCCTCCTGCGCACTGCAGTCTCTTTCCACTCCTACTCAGAATGAGCTTCACAAATTGTAAACTCGATCTTGTTATGGTCAACTGCCCTGCTCAACACCTTCCATGGCTCCCCAGGTGGTAAAGACCAAAAGGCCTCTCTCAGCCCACAAGGCCCTGTATGAAGGCTCTGACTTGATCGCATTCCAATTTTCCACTTTTCTGTGTCTCATTAACCTTCTTCCATAGCTTCATTCCCACCAACTCTTCCCTGCCTCAGGACCTTTGCACATGCTGATTCTTCTACGCAAATAGGCTTCAACCAAGCAAATTTTTACTCCTCCCTCAAAGCTCTCATGTCAGGTCTAATGTCACTTCTCCAGAGAGGGCTTTTCTGACCTTCAGACTAGGTAGGACCAGACATACCTCCCTGCCCACACTCTCCAACTCCCTGAACTTCCCTTTCCTACCCTTTATGTATCTGGCTGCTTTCTCCCTGTTGTTCCCAGCACCTTACAAGCCCCATCAACACTCTGACCGCTGTCCCCTTCACCTCCAACATTCAAGCTCATCAGCTCAATCTAGCAAACACATTAAGAAATCCACTCCCCGCCTCCACTGCTATCACTGGAGGCCAGGTCAGTCATCATTCACCAGAATTACTACAGGTGCCCCCCTCCCAGCTTCCCAGCTTTTGCCCCATAGTCTTTTTTCCTACCCACAATGGCCCCCCCAAAATTGCTGGGCTTCCACTCCCATGAGATATTTTAAAAGTTATAAAGTTAAAAGGATTTCACAGTGAATAGCCATATCCCTGCAGCTGAGACTGTACAATTATTTTGCTTGCTAGAACAATCCTTGAAATTTACAAATCAGGTCATCTCACTCTCCTCTCACAGCAAAGTTAACACCTTTAACATCGACTGTGGGGGGCCCTCACAAGATCCCTCGCAACCTGTCCTCAACACATCGGCCTTGGTCCTACCCCATGGCCTTTGCACTTGCTGTGGCCCCAAGATGCCTCCCTCCTGCCCAATCTTCTTAGATCACAGGAACTTTGGTTTTAATGTCACTCACTCTTAGAACATTCCTGACCACTTTACATTACAACATCCTCATTTACTTCTCTCAGCCCCCATCAGACAAGGGGAGCTCCAAGAGAGCAGGGACCTAGCCTGTCCTGTTTGTTGCTGCGTCTCAGGTGCTGAGTACAGGTTGGGCACATGGTAGGCCCAATAAATGTTTGCTCCGTGAATAAATGAAGGTGCAAACAACCAGCCCATAGCTCTCTCCATTCCCTCTGGTGAGTGGGCTGCCACAAGGGTTGCCGCCCTCAGAACCCCCAGGTCCTCCTAGGTCTGAGTGGGGCTTCCTGGGGCTCACTGTCCTGTAGCCGCCCACCTTGAGCACCAGTTTGCTGGCGAAGTAGAAGAGAGCAACAACCCGGCCCCAGTTGAAGTTGCCATCAGAAAACATGTCAGCTGCCACCCGGAAAAAGACCTCGCGGGGGGAGTCTGTGTCCACGGCTGCGATCATCCTGCAGGAAAAGAGGAAAGCCAGTGCTGGGGAGGAAAGATGAGGCAGAGTGTAGAGACGCTGGTATCCATCTCATACCAAAGACAAGAAAACTGAGGCCCACGCCAGGCTGATGTGAACAAGAAGGGGCCAACATGGGAAACATGGACGAGATGGACACTTAGGAACGTGGGGAAAATGACTCTGAGGGAGAGTTTCAACATTCTAAAGGAGGGAAGGACTGAGAGTCCAGGGTGCTGAGGAGGGAGGGGGCGGACCCCTGGATCTGAGAGAATAGGAGACTGTGGGTCTGAACTCCAGGCTCCTAGGAGAAGAGAGGCCTGAGAGCTGGGACCCCAGGGTTCTGAGGGAGAAGGGGACCAGTGGCTGGACTCCTGGGGCCCCGGGGCCACACCTCTGTAACTCCACGTTACTGTCCAGTTCATCTCCGATGCGCTTGAGACACTCGCTCAGCTTCTTGGTGGATGCATCCTGGGGCACCTGCTCCAGGGCCAGCTCGGGTGTCTCTCCCCCCATTCGCCCTGCTCGGTCTTGGATGAAACTAGAGTGGGAATGGAGTGTGGGGGGTGCAGAATCAGAAATGGGACATCACTACTCAAATCCGTTCAGCAATAATCACACCTCAAACTCACCCCTGAAGCAAAAGGGCCCCTGTCTTCATGATCTGCTCAGAGCTGGTGGGCCCTAGAGGAGAAAGGAGGGAAGAGGTGCCTGGACTCTTGGATTCTAGGGGATCCAGGAAACTAGGGTGGCTCATGATCTCTTAGGGAGGACAACACTAGGGGTCCTGCATTTCTGGCTTCCTGGTAGATAACAGTGGCTAGGGGGCCGGACAACCGAGTCCCTGATGGAGAAAAAGGCAGGGAGCCTAGGCCTGTATCCTACGTTCTTCCGGCGGAGGCGGCTGAGGGAACGCTTCACGCATCCAGACCCCTGGCCTGAGGGGGCAGAGGAGAGACCCGTCCCTCCCACCAGGAAGTGGTGCCGGCGACAAGCCCGGGCCTGCCCCGGGGGCTTGGATTCTGGGGTCTCCAGCTTCTCGGGAGCCCGAGAGCACCAGGCAAGAAGGAATCGGGGTACGGAGGCCAGAGAGCCGGGAACCCCCGGGAAGGGAGGGGGCTGGAAGCTGGCAGCGCCCGATCCGGGAGTTTCTGCCCCGGAGTGCTTAGAGATCGCACGGCCCCGGACCGGCAGGAGGGATCGTGGGGCCAGCCGGCGAGCCCCCTCCTCCCGCCCGTCTGCCTCCCGCCTCACCCCCGCCTCTGGGTTGCTCCCCGGACCCGTCCATCACCGCCGCTCCCGCCGCCGCCTCTCGCCGGGTCCGCCCGGGCGGCCGCAGCACGCCCCTGGTCACGTGACCGCCCCGCTGAGCGTGCGTCCTCACGTGACCGCCCCGCAAAATGACGGCCGCGCGCTGTCGCCGCGCAGGGCCGTGCGGTCACGTGAGCGCACCCGCCTCACCTGCCGGGGGAGCGTCGGCTCCTGTCGTTTGACCGTCCGATCCGCACTTCCCTGTAGGAACGGGTCGTGGCGCCGTTCCACCGGCCACCTGTTCGAAGGCAGCTGTGAACTTTCATTCATTCCTTCGTGCAACGTTTTCAGACGTTTCAGGTGGGTTTTGAGCCCTCGTCAGGGCAGAAGGAACACCGGAGGCCGAAAATGTCATTCTCTGAGCCAGGACGTTTCAGATGATTAGGAGTTCTTTTTGTGAAAACAAAAGGAATATGAAGTTCAGAAAGTGGCAGAAATAATCTGTGCTGACAGACTGGCAGGGTATGAAAGGGGAAGGACCCCACGTCAAGCACCCGGGGCGGGGGGGGGCGGGGCTGAAATGAGCTATTGTATCTTGATCTAGGTGATGATTGCTTGGGTAAACACATGTTGAAAAATTGATGAGGCTGTACAGATGAAATGCGCACTTTACCGCATGGAAACTATCTCCTTTTAAAAAGAGGAAAAAACTCAGATTAGGAAATAGGCTGGGGTCAGATAATGAACAGTGGGGCATAAAAGAGAAGGGATCTAGGCCCCAAGGGTGGCTGGGAGCCACAGCAATAGAAGATCCTAAGAGTCCTAATTCACCAGCCTAAGACCACCAGGCTTTTGTCTTCCTCTCTCTTTAATCACTCATTTATTTGTTTGTTTGTTTGTTTGTTTGTTTTTTCAACATTTTGACAGACAGCGAGAGAGGGAACACAAGCAGGGGGAGTGTGAGAGGGAGAAGCATGTCTCCTGCTGAGCAGGCAGGCAGATAGGGGTTAGATCCCAGCAGCCTGGGATCATGACCTGAGCCATAAAAGCAGACACTTAATGACTGAGCCACCCAGGTGCCCTTGGATCACTTGCTTTAGACGAACCCAGCCTCTGTGCTGTAAGGACGCTCAAGCAGTCACCTTCCAGGGCGCCTGGGTGGCTCAGTGGGTTAAAGTTTCTGCCTTCGGCTCAGGTCATGATCTCATCGTCCTGGGATTGAGGCCTGCTTCCTCCTCTCGCTTCGCCTGCCTCTCTGCCTACTTGTTTTTTTGTTTGTTTGTTTTTGTTTTTAATTTATTTATTTGACAGAGAGATTACAAGAAGGAAGAGAGGCAGGCAGAGAGAGGAGGAAGCAGGCTCCCTGCTGAGCAGGGAGCCCAATCGGGCCTCCATCCCAGGACCCTGAGATCATGACCTGAGCCAAAGGCAGAGGCTTTAACCCACTGAGCCACCCAGGCGCCCCTCTCTGCCTACTTGTGATCTCTCTCTCTCTCTCTCTCTCTCTCTCTCGGTCAACCAGGAAAAGCACGTACTGAAGAACCAAGTCCTTCAATATCATGAGTGGATCACTTGGTAAGCACAACCTCCAGCCCTAATCAAGCCTTCAGATGACAACACCTCCTGATGCAGGAAAGACATCAGGGTTCGAGGCAACAACAAATTCTTGAGATGCAAACAGGTGATTTTTAAAGCACAGGGACAGGAAGGACCCCATGGGCAGAAAGCTGCACTAGGATTATGAAGCTGCAAAGCCACTGGGTCCTATTAGGGGACAATCCTGTCATTCTGGGTTTCTCTAACTGCAGTCAAGATATCAAGGGGTCTTGGGCGCCTGGGTGGCTCAATGGGTTAAAGCCTCTGCCTTCAGCTCAGGTCATGATCTCGGGGTCCTGGGATCAAGGCCCATATCAGGCTCTCTGCTCAGCAGGGAGACTGCTTCCCCCTCTCTCTCTGCCTGCCTCTCTGCCTACTTGTGATCTCTCTCTCTCTGTCAAATAAATAAATAAAATCTTAAAAAAAAAAGATATCAAGGGGTCTTTAGTTTTGGAGGGCCATCTTTTGAATGCGTAATAAAAGGCAGTCCGTTGTTACTTTGTAGGGACCAGGGGAGTCCAAATGTAGGGACAGTTTTTCTTTGCGAAGTTTCTGTCACCTCCATAGCCTCTTTTTTTTTTTTAAGGTTTTATTTATGTATTTGACAGAGAGAGATACAGTGAGAGAGGGAACACCAACAAGGGAGTGGGAGAGGGGGCACCTGGGTGGCTCAGTGGGTTAAAGCCTCTGCCTTCGGCTCAGGTCATGATCTTGGGGTCCGGGGATCGAGGCCCGCATCGGGCTCTCTGCTCAGTGGGGAGCCTGCTTCCTCCTCTCTCTCTCTGCCTGCCTCTCTGCCTACTTGTGATCTAATCTCTCTCTGTGTCAAATAAATAAATAAAATCTTAAAAAAAATAAATAAAAAGGGAGTGGGAGAGGAAGAAGCAGGTTTCCCGCAGAGCAGGGAGCTCAATGAAGGGCTGGATCCTAGGACTCTGGGATCATGACCTTAGCCGAAGGCAGACGCTTAACAACTGAGCCCCCCAGGCGCCCCAAAGGTGGGTTATTTAAATACAATTTTTCTCTCTAAAATAACCCTCACTTCCAGAGATAGCCAAATAAGGACTAATTTGTTTGCAAAACAAGTCCAATTTTAACAAACTTGGCCTAATTATTTACATAAGCTCAGTAAGAATAGTGAGTGATCATGAGATCTTTTAGAATCTGCTTTGCTGGAACTTTTTATAAGGGTTCTCTAGGTTGAACTTTAGTAGGCTCTCCAGGCCAGAAGCCAAGCCAAGTACTTGCCATCAGACATGCCCGCAGTACCCGTAGATTTGGATGAATTCCTTCCATGAGGTCCCCAAGGTGTATCCAGAGGTTCCTGCACCTGCCAGGAAGTGACATTCTTTACTCATCTGGTGAGGCTGCTGGGAACTTTAGAAGCGAGGTACCAGGCAACGCTTCCAAGGGGCTTTATGGCTCCACGGTTCATAAAGTCAACCTTAGTTCCTTTAAGCTGTCTGGTCATATCTGAGTCTATGCACGTTTCTCTCAAATATTTTGCAATCTGAATTGTTTCCAGTGGGTCAAAGGCACCCCAAGGAAAAGTCCTAGGGAACCAAAGGAGAAGCCTACTGAGGCCATGCTTCCAGAAAACAATGTCCATTACCACACCCGCCCCACTCCCTGGTGGCGTCCCACGCAGGATATGTCAGAGGTTCCCGTGTGTCAAAAGCAACTGGAGGCATCCCTCAAGCAAGAAAGACATTGCTGTTGAGCACAATCCTACCTTCCCGTGAAGGCATTCCTGCCATAAAAGGCCCGCAGGAGGGATGCCGGCGTCCCTCCCCTACCCCATCACATCCTAGGCTGCCTATGGGTGCATACTGCCTGAAGGTTCCCTGAAGGTTGCATACTGCCCTGCCACTTTAACCCTTGGAAAATACTAGAAAAGCTTTACAATGGGAAATTACTCCCCATTTTGTAGTTTTAAGTAGTTAGTAGAGGACGTTGACAGAAAAGAGTAAAGGTGGAAATCCATCATGGTCTAAGCGACATTCCAAATTCCTTACAGCCAACTTCCCTAGGAAATGGTCCCCGATTGGGTTTTAATTCCATCGAGTACTGGTTTTGGCCGGATCCCAGTGCCGGCTCCACAGCCAGAAGCAGCTAGACCAGGGACATGGAGGGCATTGCTTTAGATCAATCAGAAGGAAACCTCACACGGGAGTCTTAAGATTTGCAGCCATCCTGGTGACTTAGGTGGCTGTCCATGCCCAAGACAGACAACTTTGTATAAGAATAGGAATAAAGGGCACCGGGGTGGCTCAGACGTTAAGCGTCTGCTTGCAGCTCAGGTCATGATCTCAGGGTCAGGGGATCGAGCCCCACATTGGGCTCCCTGCTTGGCGGGAAGCCTGCTTTCCCTCTCCCACTCCCCCTGCTTGGGTTCTGGCTCTCACTGTCTCTTTCTCTGTCAAATAAATAAATAAAATCTTAAAAAAAAAAAAAAAGAAAGAACAGTAATAAAGAGAGGGCATCAAATTTCTGGGTCTTACTCTGGCCAGGGGGCTCACTTCCAGCCAAAAGGCAGGCTTTCTCCTCCCTGTAGGAAGCCATGGGCTAGAACACTGCGGCCTAAACAATCGGCATGAAACTGTTCCAATAAGACCGTACTGCTTGAAGGGCCCCTGAAATGGGAGTGAAGGAAGAGGAGAGGAAGTACTCACCAAGTTTGCACCAAAGCTCTGAGTCCAGATGAAAAAAGGCTCAAAGTCCCTTCGTGGTCATCAGATGATATAGGAAAGACATTAGGATTCAAAGCTGACCAGCAAGAAGGAGTTCTTGAGATGTCTTTGGTGCAAAAAGGTCACCAACACAGATACAGCACCCGCGGGCAGAAAGAGCTACGTGGGGGTCAGGAGGAGTGACCCGTTATAAACCTACAAATTGGGAGGGGAGGTAAGGAAAAAGGGAGGTTTCAAGAGAACTTTCATATGCTAAAGAGGACCTACAAGATAGGGAGGCCTTGCTGTGGTCAAGTTCAGGTTGTTTCCCCTCTAGCAAGGCATTAACATTAAGATAGTTGGGAGATTCCTGGAAAAGTGTCACACCTATCCCAAGGTTGTGGGGGGGGTTTACAGGGTGGTGGTTTTTGCTTCGTCTTCAGCCCGCCTTCTGTTCCCTCGTCACCCCCTACCCCTGTCCTGACTGTGACCTCACTAGAGACCCTGAGCCAGAAACACCAGCTAAGCCACTCGTGGATTTCCAACCTTCCGAAACTGTTGTGAGATTATATTTATTGCTGTTTTAGGCTGTGATGTTTGGGAGCGATTCGTTTCACAGATAGATGACTAAGACATCTTGGACAATTATGGCCTATTTACAGATGAGGAAACTGAGGCCCAGAGAGCGATTCGTTTCACAGATAGATGACTAAGACATCTTGGACAATTATGGCCTATTTACAGATGAGGAAACTGAGGCCCAGAGAGCGATTCGTTTCACAGATAGATGACTAAGACATCTTGGACAATTATGGCCTATTTACAGATGAGGAAACTGAGGCCCAGAGAAGACACTGAACTTTCTTGAGATCATGGGTGCTTTCAGGTGTCCAGATCCACAGCCATATCATTTGGACAAGAGCTGTCTTACTCAGCCCCATTCACAGCCCCCAGCCTCTTCCACGTCCTTCCAGCTTCCAGTCCCTCCCCTCTAGTCCACCCCCTATACGACTTAGAAGGGTATTCCCATACCCAGAGCCGATCGTGGCCCTCCCCTGCTCACGGCCCTCCCATGGCTCCCTGGTAATGAAAAAAATCTTAACACATTTTTAAAAAGATTTATTTATTTATTTTAGAGAGAGAGAGAAATAGCATGGGCAGGGGGAAGCAGAGGGAGAATCTTCAAGCAGACGCCCTGCTGAGCAGGCAGTCTGACACAGGGATCCTCCCACGATGATATCATGACCTGAGCTGAAACCAAGAGTTGGTTTCTTAACTGACCGAACCACCCAGGACCCCCTCTCTTACACGTTATTACAAGACAATGAAGCTGGGGTGCCTGGGTGGCTCAGTCGTTTAAGTGTCTGCCTTTGGCTTGGGTCATGAGTCCAGGGTCCTGGGATTGAGTCCCAATTCGAGGCTCTCTGCTCAGTGGGGAGTCTGCTTCTTCCTCTCTCTCTGCCCCTCCCACCCCTGCTCTCTCTCAAATAAATTAATAAAATCTTAAAACAAAAAAGGACAATGAAGCTAGTAGAATCTGCTACTTACAGCACATCCAAAGAGGAGAGAGGGAAACTGGTATTTTAAGACTCTTCTAACAAAGAAAAATATAATTTATAGATATTTTAAAGTCATAGACTTATATCACAAGATGTGATAGGTGGAATCTGGGTGTGGCTTCCCTGGGGCCCCTGCTGCACATTCTGTCCCAAGGCTATCAAAAAGGGGTCAGCTGGGACTCTGGTCTCATCCAAAGTTTTCACTGGGGAAGGATCCATTTCCAACCATTTTTTAAAAAAGATTTTATGTATTTATTAGAGAGAGAACATGAGCAAGGGGAGTGGAAGAAGGAGAAGTAGACTCCCCTCTGAGCAGGGAGCCCAACACGGGGCTCACGATCCTGGGACTCTGAGAGCCTAAGGCAGATGTCCAGCCAAGGCACCCCCAAGCCACCCAGGCACCCCCATTTCCAACCATGCTTCCTTTTTTTTTTAATTTTTTTAAGATTTTATTTATTTATTTGACAGAGAGAGAGAGATCACAAGTAGGCAGAGAGACAGGCAGAGAGGAGGAAGCAGGCTCTCTGCCGAGCAGAGAGCCCGACGTGGGCCTCGATCCCAGGACCCTGAGATCATGACCTGAGCCGAAGGCAGAGGCTTTAACCCACTGAGCCACCCAGGCGCCCCCAACCATGCTTCCTTGGTTGTTGGGAAGTTCCTTGAGATAGATTGGACTGAGGGCCTCTGTTCCTTGCTGGCTGCCGGCCACAGGCAATCCTCACTTCCTTGTCATGGGACCTCTTCGTAGGGAAGCTCACAACATGGCATCAGAGTGAGCAAGCAGGAGTGTAAGGAGGACTGAAGTCAGTCTATTATCACTTAGTCTCAGAAGGGACATCGCATCCCCTTGGCCTTTAGCAGAGCACTAGACCCAACTCACCCACAGGACAGGGGAGATACAAGGACACGAAGACCAGGAAGTAGAGGTCACTGAGGGCCACCATAGAAACCAGTTGCCACACCGGGAGAAGAGGAACCCTTTATGTTGTGGGTGCCAAGTTATTCAGGAGCCGTGGGTCCTGGCTGACCTAGGAAATTCTGTGGGGTGGAGAATAATAGGATTTGGGGGTTCCAGTTTTGCTTCGGCACACTGAGAATGAATCCATCTCTCGTGTTGTAAAAGCTGTGATATCAGGTGTCCCAGTCAGCTACTGCTGTGTAACGAATCATCACAGAGCTTTGCAGCTTCAAACCACAGGAACCATCTTATCATTTCAGTCTGGCAGTGGCTGGGGCTGGAACAGTAGAGTCCATGGCAGTCGAGACCCACAGATTGAGCATTTCCTTCCTCAGGGAGTCTCAAGGCTTTCTGTGTGGTTTCTGTGTGGGTTAGTTCGGGCTTCGTTGTGGCTTGGTGGCTTCAGGATGGCTGGGCTATGGGCATTATGGCTGAAGGGTTCAAGAGTATTTTGGCTCACAAGGAAGATGTTGCATTGCCTTTCCTGACAACCTCACAAGTCATGGGGCTTGACCTACTGCCATGTTGCAGTGGCTGTGATTGAGTCATGAGCACACTCAGTTTTAAGGGAAGAGGAATGAGAGGAACGCCCACTCTTAATGGGGGAAGTGAGTGGGGACAGGAGGGATCTCTGGAAAACGTAAGGTGGCCCACCAATTCAGCTGCTTTAGGAAAGGCTAACGTAACAGTTCCTTAAACATCAATGAAACTTACTGACCTCTCATGGAAAGTCCAAGAATATGCCATCCCAAGTGATATGAATATAGGGAGTGAAGTTCCAGGGTCAGGGACTGTGTGCTTAACTTTCTATGTCAACTTGGCTGGGCCACAGAGTATCCAGAAATCTGGTTTTACATTTTCTGGGTGTTTCTGTGAAGGTGTTTGGGGTGAGATTAACATTTACATTGGTGACTTGGTAAAGCAAACTATGTTCCCTCATGCGGGTGAGCCCATCCAATCAGGTGAAGACCTGACTAGAACGAAAAGGCCGACCCTCCTCAGAGTAAGAAAGTATAAGAAAGTAAGAAAAGTTCTCCTGGGTCTCCAGCTTGCCAACTCCCGCTGCAGCCCTCAGGGCCTGCCCACCTCCAGAGCCCTGCTTTCTTCCATCTTTGTAGCTTGTGGCTTCACCATCTGCAAACATGGCTTCCATCTCATGGTGTAAAACGGACACACCAATGCCCAACACCACATCTCTACTCCAGTACCAGGAAGGGAGAGGTTGAAAGGGAGCCCATCCTCTTTGCCTAAAAAAGGCCGTAACTCAGACGCTGCATACATCCCACTGGCCAGCACCTACCCGTGTGGCAACACCTAGTTGCAAGGGAGCCTGGGAAATGTAGTTTTTAGCTCGGCAGCCGTATGTCTGGCCAAAACTTTCCCATTGTAAGTGAATGATTACAGGGACATTAGCCATGTTTGCCACACAAAAGATGGAAACCAGGCAAGCAGAGGGCTGAAACCAGTATAGTGATAGCTGAATGATGTATAAGGGGACTTGGAATAGAAAATAATAGAGAACTCATTTGATTTATGTCTAGTCTCTCTCATTTGCTCAAAGTTAGAATTATTAGTGTAAACCCAATGTATCCATCTCTATCTTCTAGAGCCTGGTAGAGTTGGACTTCCTGGACTCTCTCTGGCTCATCAAGGTTGTGTGACTAGTTTTTGCCAATGAATTACAAGAGGTTATGTATGTTGTTTATATGCTAGAGTATTTAAGTTTTGGTACCAGAGCCTCCAGAACTTTCTTTCCTTGGCCACAGTGACTGGCAGGACTCCAGATTCTAGTGGCTCTGTTAGCCTATAACCCTTAGCTAATACATTACACCAGTGAGACATAAACCTGTTATGCTAGGTTGAGATTTGGGGGTTGTTACTGCAACATAACTGAACCTACACAAACTATTACAGAAAAATAGTAAAGTTAGACCTTGCTTAGACCACAGAGTTAACCCTTATTCGCTGATCAAGCCCCCCCCTCCAACTGCTTGTAATTTTAGTGGGATGGACATCGTAAACCTGCTACACAGAGGGGCCTATGACCCAGGCTTTGCCAGTAAGGCCATAGAAACTGAAGGCAAGGGGCACCTGGGTGGCTCAGTCCGTTAAGTGTCTGCCTTCAGCTCAAGTCATGATGCCTGGGTCCTGGGATCGAGCCCCATGCTGAGCAGGGAGCCTGCCTCTCCCTCTCCTGCTCCCTCTGCTTGTGCTCTCTCTCTCTCTCTCAAATAAAAAAAAAAATCTTAATAAATAAAAAGAAAGAAACGGAAGGCAAATCACTTCTTCCCAGTTAAAACGACTTTTTGTACCATAATGGAGGCCTAGAGATTCTAGAGACTGGTTTGGGAAAAGCCTGACCTCAAAGCGAAGGGCCATCAGTTAACATTTGTTGAGAATCTACCATGGCCCAGGGACCGTTCATATACTATCTCATTTAATCCTCACTAGAGGGTGGTCAGTACTATGCCTTTCCTTTGCTGATGAAGAGAGAGGGGCAGGGAGAGGCTGCAGGAAAGTGTACTTAGGGACATGCCTCCTACCCACAGGTGATTCCTTGCCCAGGGTCACACAGGGTTTGGAAGGCAAACCAAGCTCTGCCCATACCACCAAACCACCATTGCCACGGTATCTATGGGATCCATGTCTTTATTTATTCAGGGCAAGCATCAGCGTTTGTCTTAGGGGAAGGTGACTCCAATGGCCTTCCTCACTTCTTCAAGGATGTCAGCCAAGAGTTCACTTTCCGCCAGGGGAATCACAGGACTTTCCTTCAGGCCTGGGGGACAGTACAGTTAGGGACCCCTTCTACTCATGCCTTTAAGATAAAAAGAACTACCATTCCCAGAATCCCATGAGGCACAGTCATACAGGGTTCAGACAAATGGATGCCCCCAGGGAATCCTGGGAATTGTAGTTATAAATGGCTACTTAGAGCGGCCAAGGGTTGGGGAATGGCCCACCGCCCCTACCAGGTTTGCCCCTCCACCCTGCCACCCTCTCATCCATCCTTCACATCCTTACCCTTTCGCAGGCACTCCCGGACATGCTTGGCCTCATAAACCATGCCTGCTCCATTTGTAAAATTGAACTCCTTGCCTGGGGCTGGGGGCAGCGGGAACTCTTTATGCTCTCCCTTCACCACCAGCTCTGTTGGGCACCAGCAGGGGTTGAGGACCTGGGGGGAGAGAACAGGTGGCTACTGGGGGCTCCGGCCTAAGGATATTCGGGGGCCTCCTTCTCACCCCTGGTGGCTAGGGGCTGGTAGGAAGGCTCTCCCCACTCACCCCATTGCTGGCTATCTGCTTCTCAGCAGCAGATCTCTCACAATAGAAGCCTGTCCGTTCATCTCCCCAGGGGCTAACCCCTCTCTAACCGGATGCTTAGGCCTCGTGAGGACAGCTTATCTTCACGTGCATGTGAATCTCCTTTGCAAGGAGGAGACTTAGATAATCCGGCATCTCCTTATCTACCAGGAGTCTTGATTTTTTGGCCCCAGATCCCCCGGAAGCCAACAATATTCCCATTACCAAGTCTAGGCCAAACTAAAGATAGAGATGCGCCCAGGCAAGGTCCAAATTCTTCTGCTAAGAACAGGATTTCTCTCTAGCAACAGGCCCCAGGAAGCCCAACGAAGCCACTCTTTGGTAAGGCCCGATCCAATCCTGGAAGCAATTCCAAAGGCCACATCTGCCCTCTAAGCATGGTTAGTAAGAACTGGTTTCACCTCAGGCTCAAGGATTTTTGATGGACCAGAAAATTCACCCTCAGGAAGGAGCCTAGAGGCCCAAACCCATCCCATGGCCTGGTGGTCAGGATGGATTCCTTAGCAATGCTGGGAGAAAAGGCTGATTCAGCCCCTGGCCGGCGCCAGCAACCAGAGCTGGCCCACTCCTGGTGCAAGGGGCCACGGTTCTCAGCTCGGCCTGGCGTGCCTCACCTGGGCCATGCCCTCGGTACCGCTCACAAAGGCAGTATTGGAGAGCTGAGCAGAGATGCTGCAGGTAAAGCTGGCGTGGAGCTCTCCCGGGTACTGGAGGAGCACAGTGACGGTGTCGTCCACACCTGGGGCAGGCACAGGACGGGAGAAGGCCTGGTCTCAAATCCCGCCCGTGGAACACTGGGCAAGAGACTCCATCTGTGGGGCGCCTGGGTGGCTCAGTCATTGGGCATCTGCCTTCCGCTCGGGTTGTGATCCCGGGGTCTTGGAATCAAGCCTGCATCGGGCTCCCTGCTCCACGGGAGGCCTGCTTCTCCCTCTCCCTCTGCCCCTGTTTGTGTTCTGTCTCTGGCTGTGTCTCTCTCTGTCGAATAAATAAAATCTTTAAAAAAGAGAGAGAGAGAGAGAGAGAGAGAGAGACCTTGTCTCTAACACAACGGTGCAAAAAGAATGAAGCACTAAAAACACACGTGCTGGGCACCTGGGTGGCTCAGTCAGTTATGCGTCGGGCTCTTGGTTCCACCTCCAGTCGGGGTCTCAGGTTGTGAAATCGAGCCCGCAGTCGGGGTCCCTACTCGGTGGGGAGTCGGCTTCTCTCCCTCTTCTCCCTCTGCCCCTTCCCCCCAACAGCACATGCTCTCTCCCTCCGCACCCCTCTCTAAAAGAAATAAATATTTAAAAAATTAAAAAACACATACACTAAGTGAAAGAAGCAGACACGAAAGGCTGCGTACTGTCAAATTCCACTTGCGTGAAGTGTCTCATGGCTGGCAAATCCCCAGAGCCAGAGAGATGAGTGCGGTTGGTGAGGGCTCAGGGGGATGGGAGAATGGGGCGTGGGCTTTTTGTGGGGTTGTTTTGGGGTGATGAAAATATTCTAAGGGCGCCTGGGTGGCTCAGTGGGTTAAAGCCTCTGCTTTCGGCTCGGGTCGTGATCTCAGGGTCCTGGGATCGAGGCCCACATCGGGCTCTCTGCTCGGCAGGGAGCCTGCTTCCCCCTCTCTCTCTGCCTGCCTCTCTGCCTCCTTGTGATCTCTCTCCCGCTGTGAAATAAATAAATAAAAATCTTTAAAAAAAAGAAAAAAAAAAAGAAAAAGAAAATATTCTAAAATCGATGAGGATGATAAATGCCCAACTCTGTGAATACACCAAGGCCATGGAATTATACACTTTGAATGAATAAACTGTATGGTATGTGAATTGTAACTCAGTAAATCTGTTACCAAAATAAACGTATGCTAAAAAAAAAAAAAAAGAGGGGCCCCCCCCGGAGTGGGGCTCAGTCAGTTAAGAGTCTGCCTTCGGCTCAGGTCATGATCCCAGGGTCCTGATATCAGGATCCTCACTGGGCTCCCTGGTCAGTGGGAAGCCTGCTTCTCCCTCTCCTTGCTGCTCTGCTTGCTTGTGATCTCTCTCTTTGTCAAAAGAATGAAAAAAATCTTAAAAGAGCTTGCATACTGGGGTCTGGTTTTTACCGTACCTGAAACTGAGCCCACAGTGTGAATGAGGCCACACTAGCCAGATGAAAAAAAAAAAAAGACTGATTAACTCTTTATGACAACCCCAATACTCCTCTCTTTCTTTGTCTCTCTCTACTCCCAACATGGGGCTTGAACTCTCAACCCTGAGATCAAGAGTCCACATGCTCTACTGACTGAGCCAGCCCAGCACCCCTATGACAACCTTATTACTAACATTTTACCAGTAACTAGGGCTCAGAGATGTTGAGTGCCTTGGCTAAAACCACACAGCAAATCCCAGGACAGAGCCTGCCCATGCTCTCCACTCTGATCCTCTTTGACTTCAGGTAGGAAGTTCCTACAGGTGTCTAACCTGATTCTCATCCCCAGCTCAGGGCTCCCAGTGAGGGCGGATCACCCTTATCGTCCTCATATAGCCCAGGAGAGACTGTACCTGTTTCATGGAGCCTTCCCACGGCTGAAATCTTCTCTGGCTTCTGCCCACCGAAGACCATAGAAATGAACTGGACACAGTAGATGCCAATGTCCAACAGGGCACCGCCATACTGGGCCTTGTCTATGATCCGGGGTATGTGGGTGAGTTCCTTCCCAAAATCTGCCCGAGCCACCCGGAGATCCCCCAGGGTTCCCTGAGACACGGCCAACCTCAGAGCTTCTACAGCAGGAAAGAAGCGCGTCCAGATGGCCTGCACACCAGAGGGAAGAAAGCAGGACAGTGGAAAAGGAAGGAAAGACGTCAGGACCCAAGAGTTAACCAACCAGTTCCTCTCCCTTCTGGAGCCCAAGCATGAGGGAGTCCCTGCTGCTCCCCACTGTCCACCCAAGAGCCCTCCCCCGCCCTTCCACAGCCCTGATCAGGTCGTGTCCTGCCCCTGAGTCTCTCTGCCCCTCTCCTCTCCTCTCCATTCCCAGGGCCCCAACTCTGGCCTTGTCCTTTCTTATCTGGACCATTCCCCCAGTCTTCCAATGTTATGGGCTCAATTGTGTTCCCATCCAAATTCAGGTTGTGGTCCTAACCATCTCCCTGTTCCCCCCGCCCCAACCCCGGTACCTCCCAGCGTGAAGATGGGGGTTTTTAAAGGGGTAATTGGATTAAAATGAAGTCATTATGGTGGGCCCTAATCCGACAGGAAGAGATGAGGACCCTGACACAGAGGAAGGACCACCTGAAGATACAGGGAGAAGAGTGCAATCTACGAGCCGAGGAGGGAGGCCTTAGGAGAAACCAGCACCTTGATCGAGGACTCCTAGCTTCCAGAAGCAGGAGAAAGTAAGTCTCTGTTGTTGAAGTCACCCCGTCTGGGGTGGTACTTTGTTACCACAGCCCTGGCAACTGCATAGACGGTCTCCCCACTCCAGACCACCCTCCACGTGGCCCCGGAGGCAGCTTTCCTTGTAGAGTTGACCCTGTCTCACATCAGAGAGCTAGGAACTGGTGAGATGGAGTCTAGAGTTTCCTCTGGCTCTAAAGCCTGTCCAAGGTCAAGTTCACACTAAAGACATGAAATCTGCCCATTCTTGTTTTCTTGAAGTCTTAACTCTGCTTTCCCTCTCTGGCCCATTTACCTGTGCACTATACTTTTTCCTTTAAGGCTCGGTAAGTCCCTACCTGCAGGAAACTTCCTTCACTATCCCCCATGCTGGGCTGATGCCTCTGGGTTCTGTCAACTGCCCCATACTATATCTACAAAAGTTTGTGCAACTGGGCACTGTTACAGCTCATTTCTGTGACCGCAGCCGACCTTGAGATCGTTGAGAACTAAGTCTGTGTCTTAACCCATTATGAATCCCCAGTTCCTAGGGTTGGATCTGGAGCACAACTGGTACCAATAAAAACAAGGAAGCAATAAATTCAGAACTTTGGCACTGCCGAGGCACAGTGAGAACCAGAAGCACTAGTAAATCTGAACTATCTACTCCTTGCACATCAAGAACTTTGCAGACTGGGAGTGATACTGGGCACAGGACAGCCAGCTAGGACATGGGGAAGTAAGAGGCAGCTGTTGCTACTACTGGCAGAACCTACAGCAAGGGAGCATTTAAGAACCAGGATACTCCTTGATGTGAAATAGCTTCTGGAGGTCATTTGGTGGCCATCTTAACTGCTGGCGCTATCTAGTGCCATTTGGCAGCCATTTTAATTACTGGCACTCTGCCAGTTGTCAGAGGCCCGGTAGAAGTAGCCATGTCTGATAAGGGCAAAAGCAAAGACAGGTTGACCTTGGGAGTTGGTAAGGTAGGGGTGCCCTGGTCCTTCCAACCACTATCCTTGGAATCCACCCAAACTCAGCCTGTCGCTGCTCTGTGCCACTTTCACTCCGAGAAGCTGACAAAATATCACTCGGGTGGTCAATGTTTGCTAAGCAATGGCTCTCACTCCTGACAGATACTGCTAGTAGATTTCATGGCATAGCTCAACTACATCCTGGAAAACACACCAACCCCAGTTCACTTTGTGGCCATCTTTGTTCTTGACAAACCCTGCCGTTGTGTTCCCCCCAAAAACGTCCCCTGGCAACCATGTTTGGTAATGGCAAGAAGCGCTCAGTTGGAGGTTGGAAGGGCCCCTCCACCCTCACCTCCATAAGAAAGAGGCCTCGGGATCGGGCTTCGGCAACCATTTCGCGGACTTCCGCAGCATTCAGGCCCATGGGCTTCTCGCACAGGACGGCCTTGCCCGCAGCCAGGCAGAGCAGCACTGCGGCCTTGTGCTGGGGGTGCTGGGTGCCAATGTAGGCCACCTCTAGATTGGAAGAAAGGAGGGCGAGGCATTAGGAGTTCCGCCCACCCCAGACCTCCGGGACCCGCCCCCAACTTCGAGGCCCCACCCCCAGCATCCTAGGAACTGGGGTCCCACCAACCAAGGACGGTCAAGCCTCATCTCGCATTAGGAAGGAGCTAAGCTTCCTCTCCTATAACTCTTATTTTCTTCAGACTATTTCCAGCCTTCCAAAATGATCATGAAGTCATTTGTCACAACACCACCAAGAGGTAGATACTGTTATTTCGCCCGTTTTACCAATGAGGAAACTGAGAAGGGCAAACAGAAGAGGGAAATGTCAATTATCGGGCGCCTGGGTGGCTCAGTGGGTTAAAGCCTCTGCCTTGGGCTCAGGTCATGATCTCAGGGTCCTGGGATCGAGTCCCGCATCGGGCTCTCTGCTTGGCAGGGAGCCTACTTCCTCCTCTCTCTCTGTCTGCCTCTCTGCCTACTTGCGATCTCTGTCAATTAAATAAATAAAATTTAAAAAAAAAAGGCAAATGCCAATTCTAGTCAGGTTGTTGTCCAACTATAATGTCCTGCCCCTCCATCCAGGCCACTCCAGAACGTAGGAGCCCGGGCCACACAGCTTACTTAAAGCCTGAATGGGGCCAGGGCGGGAGCGGGGCGGTGTCTCGGTGGCCCAGTTGNAGGCAAATGCCAATTCAGGCAGCCTAACTCTAGTCAGGTTGTTGTCCAACTATAATGTCCTGCCCCTCCATCCAGGCCACTCCAGAACGTAGGAGCCCGGGCCACACAGCTTACTTAAAGCCTGAATGGGGCCAGGGCGGGAGCGGGGCGGTGTCTCGGTGGCCCAGTTGGTTAAGCGCCGCCTTCGGCTCAGTCATGATCCCTGCGTCCTGGGATGGAGCCCCTGTGGGGCTCCCTGCTCACTGGGGCGCCTGCTTCTCCCTCTCCCTCTGCAGCTCACTCTGCTTGTGCTCTCCTGCGCTCTTTCTACGAGCGAATGAATAAACAAATAATCTTTAAAATAAAAAGCTTGAGGGCGCCTGGGTGGCTCAGTGGGTTAAAGCCGCTGCCTTCGGCTCAGGTCATGATCCCAGGGTCCTGGGATCGAGGCCCACATCAGGCTCTCTGCTCAGCAGGGAGCCTGCTTCCTCCTCTCTCCTCTCTGCCTGCCTCTCTGCCTACTTGTAATCTCTCTCTCTGTGTGTCAAATGAATAAATAAAAAAAAATCTTTAAAAAAATAAAAAATAAAAAAAAATAAAATAAAAAGCTTGAACAGGCTCACTTACAAGTTCAGGCCTCTTCGAAACCAAGCGGACACCTTCTTTCCAAATGCAATTTCATGCTAGACTGTTAATCCCAGACGCAACCCGTTCCTACGGTTCTGCCCCCGCCCCTCCCCACCCCACGACAAGCCCCAGATCCTTCCAGAAGCACACAGGGATTGGGCCGTCCCAGGAGCAGCCCGGAGGCAACGCCCTGGTGGCTTCGGCTGTCTTTGCCACTCACCCACATTCGGGTCTTTGGCCAGCTCCTCATAGGACCCATAGGCTTTGGGGATGTCATATTTCCTCGCAAACTCCTTCGCTCTGCTCAGGTCTCTGGCCGCTACCGCCACCACCTGGAAGGACGCTAGGGTCAGACTTGCGGGGCTGGGGCAGGTGGATGGGAGGGGCAGGTGGATGGAGAAGGCCCCGGGGTAAGAAAAATTATGTCTCCCAGGATGGAGGCGAAGGGAAGAGGTGCAGGGGGAGGACGTGACAGGGGCTGGACACGAGTCCTGAAAAAGAGAGATCTGGGGCAAGCGATGATTAAATCCCCTAATACCTAAATTTCTTTTCTTCGCAGTAGTTCAGAACAAAACCCTCCCAAAACCTGACGAAGGTCGAGTTCACGGGACATTAGTATGGCGAAAGGAGAAGGGAACCCTGGATCCCTTATCCCTCAGACCCAGGGGGCCTGCTCTTCCACAGGATTCCAGAGGGAGGGTGGACCTGGTGCTCGGAGCGAGGCAGCGTTCGCAGCACGGTGGTGAAGTCGCTGGAGATAAGGCCGGCTGACACGATACCCCAGCGAAGCGCCATCGCCAAAACCTGGGGTCCCAAAGTCTTGCCACCTGCGCCTGGAAATTTAAAACCTGCTGCCCCGCCCAGCCAAGGGCGTGGTCATTTCTCCGCCCCCCCTTGCAGCTACGCCACTTCTCATTGGCCACTAGGCCTGCGCGCCCCTCCCGTCCCGATGCAAAGGAGAAGCTTATTTAAATCTAGCCGCGCACCATTGGCTCCGCTTTATGAGGAGGTGGGACCAGACGTCTTCATTCGTCACCAATGGCGACTTCTAACCACGTGACATTTTTTTCTTTTGCATTTCTACGCCCAACATAGGGGTTGAAGTCTCCACCGACACCCAGAGTTGCATGCTCTACCCACGAGCCAGCCAGGCCCTCCAGGAGTGGGTGGGGAGGCTTGCTTTCTTGTCACCTTCGGAGCTGGCGCCCTTCCAACTTCCCCTCTTGGCTCCGAAAGCCGCGCACCTTTAGGAATTGCCGAGGGAGGGACAAGATGGAAATAGCAAACGTAAAAATTACTAGTATTTCTAGAACGCCTGTCCTTGCCAGGCCCCCAGGTCCGTGCTTTACTTTCCTCATTTCTATTTTGTCACCACAAATCTGCGAACTCGGTTCTGGTGCTTCCTGTTTACAGAGGGAGAAACAATCCCAGAAAACCATAGGCATTTTCTGGAAGTCTCACAGCCAGGATGTGAAGACGTACAAACTGGGTGCTTCCAAAGACCATGGTTTTAGAAACCAGGCTGTTCTGCTTCTTAAAAGCCCAGAAGCCAGGCTGACTGGTTCCCAGCCCCTCCTCGCCATTGCCTAGCTATATTGCTTTGCACAAACGGTTTCCCTGTCAGAGCTTCACCTTCCCATTCTGGAAAACTGAAGTCGCAATGGCATCTACTTGTTGAAAAGGATTAACTGAGCTCCAGATTCTATAATGTAAAATATATCAAATGATTATTCTCTAAGTCAATTGGCAAAGGGTTGGCCAGCTTTGCCCACAGCAAATCTGTGCACTTCTCTTTCCTTGTAGACATTCAATTAAGATTGGAGTTTCGGGGGCTCCTGTGTGTGACTCAGTGGTGAAGCGTCTGCTTACGGCTCAGGTCAGGATCTCAGGGTCTGGCATCAGGCTCCCTGCTCAGCAAGGGAGTCTGCTTCTCCCTCTCCCTCAGCCCGTAGCCCCTGCCCAAGCTTGTGTTCTCTCTCAAATAAATAACTAAAATCGTACAAAACAAAACAGACCAGCAGATTACATAATGTAGCAATGTCAGTTCCTGGTTTTGACAATGCGCTATATTTACCTAAGATCCTCACGGGGGTGGGCTGCAGGCTGGGAGGGGAAGCTCCATGAAGGGTACAAAGGAACTCTCTGTACTATTTTTGTAAATTCTTAAACAGTTTCAGGATGAAATGTTACGACTTAAAATTGTTGGCGGGGCTTTCGTGTACCCAGAGAAATCATTTTGCAATATCCGGTAAAGTAGAAAAGAAGGGTGTCTCATGATCCAGCAATTTCTATTATGGGCAGAGGATACATACCCTTGAGACACTCTCAGATGTGTGCCTGGGAGGACAGATGTAAGAACATTTATTGAAAAAAAAAAGAACATTTATTGCAACATTGGTGGTGATAGCTCAAAATTGGGAAGACCCATCAGTTAGAAAGACCCACGAATAAACAAACAGTGGCAAATTCTAACAACAGGCTACCACACAGCAAGGAAAATGGGTGAACTAACTCCACACTGTATATGCATGAAATCTTGAAAACTTAAACTTCAGTGGGGAAAAAAAAAAAAAACGAAAACAAACCTCTAGTGACATCACCAGGGTACAGTACACACACGGAACTGTGATGGCTGGATTTAATTTAATTCATAATCAAGTTAGGAAAGTCACTGACCTGGGATGAGAATCCTGTGTGCCAAAGGTCTGATACTGAACTAGGGGTGGACCACCAGCTGGTAAGCACAAGATAGCATCTTGAGGACCTGGAGTGAGAACCAAGGGATTAACAGAGGGCATAAGATGATGTTGAATTTAGAGGCAGAACATCAGTGAATATACAGGAGGCCATTCTCTTGGTGTCCGCTGGCAAGGGCTGCCTGGCTGGGCTCAGGGGGCCACACTGTGGGTCTGTAACCTGAGAAAGACACCCACTTTCTAGCTCTTACTCTCTTTATGGACACAAGCCAGATAACGGTGTTGGAAGTGTGGCAAAGCCAGTCTAAGCTTGGGCATCACCACTTTCCAGGACTTGCAAGAAACATTGTGTACAGACCTTGGAGGATGTTGAAATCATGGCAACAGGGGAAGACCCTGTGTCAGCCAACTCCTAGCCAGGAATTCCAGGAAAAGCCTCCAGGGTCATTCCACAGATCATCCTTCCAGAAGGAACACGGATATTTATTGAGCATCTAATTTGTTCTAGGTCCTGAGGATGCATCAGAAATGAGACAGACACTTTCTCTGCCCTCATATCAGCTCTCAGTGCTTAGTTATGTTCTAAGAACTGAGAACAGGCCAGCATGGTTGGGCGAGTGGGATGGGAGCTGGGGCTGGGGAGGCAGGCAGGGGCGGAATCACCAACGGCCAGAGAAACAGAAGGATTTTCAGCAGGAGCAGCAGGGGCACAAAGATCTAATCTGGGCAGCTTCTGGTTTCAGCACCGTCAGCATGACTCACATATTCATTGAGCAAACATTTTTACTTCTGACTTGGTCTTGTGCTGGGTGATGCTGGATGCCCCGGAACGAACCTCACTCGGCTCCCTGCCTCCCTCTAGTGGGCGAAAGAGACACAACCTGTGGCAGGCACAGTCATGCCCCCGCCCCCC
>LNAC01000292.1:2560528-2588706 GCA_002007465.1 Ailurus styani
AAGATGCTCTAATGACCAGAATTTGTGACTATGCGACCTGACCTGGTAAAAGCGACTTTGCAGATATGACTGTTAAGTCTCCTGAGATGGGGAGCTTTTCCCAGATTCTGTGGTGGGGTCATCACAATTACAAAAGTCCTTAGGAGAGGGGTGGCTGGGTAGCTCAGTCAGTTGAGCCTCTGCCTTGGGCTCTGGTCATGATCTCAGCGTCTTGGGATCGAACCCTGAGTTGGGCTCTCTGCTCGTCGGGGAGCCTGCTTCCCCCTCTGCCTCTGCCTTTCTCTCTGCCTAGTTGTGATCTCTCTCATCTCTCTCACTCTGTCAAATAAATGAATGGAATCTTAAAAACAAAAAAACAAAAAACAAAAGTCCTTAGGAGAAGAAGACAGGAAACTCAGTCGGAACAGATGGGACAACAAGAGAGATCAGGGGATTCGAAAATTCTGTGCCGCTGGGTTTGAAGCTGGAGGAGGGGCTGTTAGCCTAGGAATGCGGGCACCGCCAGAAGCTGGAAAAGCAAGGAAACAGTTTTTCCCCCTTGAACCTTCAGGGTCCTGAGTTCAAGCCCCATATTGGGCATAGAGCTTACTTAAAAAAAGAAAATAAGTCGGAGTCTGGAACCCAGGTTGGAAGTGGGGACGGGGATGTGAAAGATAATCCTGGAGGGATCAACTGGACCCTCTGGGCAGGCTCGAGGAGCTCCCCTTGCGGGTGACAGAGC
This sequence comes from Ailurus styani, assembly GCA_002007465.1. Lineage (NCBI taxonomy): Eukaryota > Metazoa > Chordata > Mammalia > Carnivora > Ailuridae > Ailurus > Ailurus styani. Next base: position 2,561,250 of record LNAC01000292.1, read on the forward strand.
GTGAAGGTGAAGGCAATAGTGTGTTGAATAGAGTCCTAGTCGAGCGTTAGAAAAACCCTAATGAAATTAAAGGTCACACATAAACTCTCAACCACAAAACGGATGAGTGGACAGTGGGCCAGGCAGGGAGCAGAGCATTTATTCATTAGCTGGTTAAAAAAAAATGTTTTTAAAGATTTTATTTATTTATTTATTTATTTATTTATTTATTTATTTATTTATTTATTTCACAGAGGAAGAGAGATCACAAGTAGGCAGGGAGGCAGGCAGAGAGAGAAGAGGAACCAGGGTCCCCGCTGAACAGGGAGCCCGATGCGGGCCTCGATCCCAGGACCCTGAGATCATGACCTGAGCCGAAAGCAGAGGCTTTAACCCACTGAGCCACCCAGGCGCCCCCCCAAATTTTTTTTGCTTGTTTCAAAGTATGCTCTATGCTCCACGTGGGCCTTGAATTCGCAGCCCCAAGGTCAAGGGTCCCAGGCTCTACTGACTGAGCTAGCCAGGCGCTGCCCATTAACTCATTCACCAGAAATTTTTCAGCACAGATTCAGTGCCAAAAAGAACTTCGCATGAACTGGGTCCAGGGGACCAGGGGGTCAGGTTTCCGATCCCAGCCCTGCCACTTACTAGCTGTGGGCTCAACGGCAAGTGACTCGGCTTCTCTTATTCACCTCATCTATGGAATGGGGTTGATGATGGTAATTGCCTCACAGTGTTTATGTGAAGATGAAATGGATTGTTACTTAGATCATGTAACGTGCTCGGCAGGGCACCTACCATGTTCCAAATGCTAAAAAAATGTTCGCCGCTGTGTATTAGTGTCTCGTTGCTGCTGTTAGAAATGACCACCATCAATAGTAGTAACCGAGACATCATTTTCCGAATATACATAAAGGGTCAAAATAATCCTGTTGGTTTAAGACTAGAACAAAAGGCCAGGCAGGGAGGCTGTGGTGGGGTGGAAGTGCCTCTGGGGCAGAGGGGACCTTGTTCTTGACGATGTATGCTGGGCGCACTGCTGGATGGGGCCGTGAACTTGACAGATGTGAGCCTCCTTCTCCTTGCTCCTTTTGGAGAGAGAGATGGAGAGAGAGTAAGGAAGCCTGACTCTTGCAAATAAAGAATTGTGAAATGGGAAAAGGGTCCTGAGCAGCCGGAATGGGTCTCCTCCGATGTGGAAGTCACAGACAGGTGCCCGGGGACCCTGATTGTGTAAATGTATCCATGTAATAACAAATTACTGCTTCCTGATCTAAAATTTCAAGCCAGGAGCCATGCCGTTCGTGTATATTATTATCGGATCCTTCAAAGAACTCCACCATTTAATGCCCATTTTCCAGATTGGCTCCGTGAGGCTCAGCTGCCAGTCTTCCAGAAGCCAAGCGGCTATGGCTGCCATTTGTGGTCATTGTTGGGGTTCAAGCTGGGGGGCACGGCAGGCCGTTAACTTCCCAGAACCCTCCCTTGGACATTTCAGGGTCTGGGAATTTGCGTTGTTAAAGAGCCTCTCAGATAAATTTTTTTTTTAAAGTCTTACCAGTTTAATAACAATAAAAGTCCCCGCAATGGCAAACTGAGGGGCAGAGAAGAGGCCCCTGGGCCAGGGGCACCAGAAGCCTTGGTCAGGTCACCAGGCCTGGCCTCAGCCACCCATCCTCCTCCCCCACCTACTGCTGTTGCTATGAGGTTGGGGGACAATGGTCGTCCTCTGGGAGCCACCTTTCACCTGGGGCAAAGACCCTTACTTCTTCTGGGGTATATTTGGGCTTCTGCATGCTCTGGATCTTTCCAGCAGGCCAGAGACAAAGGCCTCAGTGGGTTTGTAACCATCACCCAGCAGCTCTAACCCATCTCTCCACATCAGTCTCCAGCTCCGTGATTTCCTCTTTCTGGGAGAGAGCTGCTCTGGGATCTGCTCCTCCAGGTTGTAGCTCCTTGCGATCATATTTGACCGTGACCTTCCCTTGATGCCTTACTCCGTGCTGCCAGATGCCTTGCCTTCAGCCCCACGGGACCTCTGGAAGTAGATGAGGGTCCCTGGGCCACAGGTTACCAATGCCTGGCCTGGGGTCGCTGTCTGCCCCAGCAGCCTGTGGGGGGAGGGGGCAAGTACGTGCCTCAGGCCCCTCCCTGCACTGCTGCCTCCTCCGGGAGGCCCACAAGCTGGCTCCAGGCAACCGGCTTGGACTCTGCCAGAGCTGCAAAGGACACCTCCCAGCAGATCCACCTGCCCTTGGTGCCCAGGGCCTTTGTGCCTCCTCAGATAATTTTTGTCATCTGAGCCTCCTTTACGCTTCTTCCTCTTTGCGGGTGCCAAACCAGACCTACCCCATGCCCAGTGGTGTGTTGGTAAACAGGCGCTGGTGTGCAAGGATAGGAGGCAGCTCTGATTTGTCGCCTCTGCCAATTTCCTTCGTCAGCTGTTGATGCAACAGATGTGACATCCGGAGCAGCTGCAGCCACTCTGGGGCCACAGTGGAATAAGGAAAGTGGTCCCTTGGAATCACCCTACCTTGGGATATCTTGTGTTGGGAGATAATACTTCTTTTTCTTTACTAAACCTTTCTTTCCTTGTGGCTGGGATCCTGGTGAAGGGTGTGTGTGTGTGTGTGTGTGTGTGTGTGTGTGTGTGTGTGTGTGTGTTAAGTCCCACAGTGGACTTATCAGGAGAAGACAAAAATTTGCCAGGATGGAGCCGCTCAGTTATTATGCTTCACCTGAATTTTACAGAATGAGGAGGACTTTAGCAGGGGAATCGGTGCTGAGGTTTCAGAGGAAACAGTATATCCAAAGACACAGAGGCAGAGATCGTTCCAGAAAGTGTACTTGGATGGAACTGGAATACAGAGCAGAACTTGGAGCCGTGTGGGAAAAGGCCAGAAACGTGGGGCAGGGCCTCCCCCATGAGGCTGAGGGGCTGGAACCCGATCCTGGGGCAGGGTTGGCTCCGGGACCCTTCTGGGACTGTGTGGGGAAGGGGCGAGGAGCCAAGCAGTCAGGGCGGAGGCTGAGGCAGCTGGAAGCCAGGGGGCAGGGAGAGTCTGGGTTCCTGGGATCAGCGCTAGTCAGCTATGCTGACTCTGCCGCCCCCACAGTCAGCCACAGAGAAGACGCTGTCCTTGACGCATCAGTGATCCTCTCGAGGGACCACCCCCCGCCCCCCACCAAGGCTCATCAGCCAACAGAAGTGGGGCATCGGGCAGAATTCCAGCAGTGGTGGGGATGGACGCAGGATGCCAGGGTAGCCGCGATCTGGGCAGCTGAGGCCAGACCATCTCGGAAGGCGGGCACGAGGCTGACCCTTCTTAGGAGGGAGAGGACTTCCCTAAGTTAGGGACGCAGCTAGGGCCCGACTAGACTTGGAGGGGCCCAGAAGGGAGGGACCACAGACTGGGAGGCTGTGGAAGCTGAGGGGGCAGATGCAGGACTCCAGCAGCAACGTGTGAAGAGCCACCCGGCCCTCCCCTCCCCCAGGTGGCCACGCAAGTCACTGGCCCCCGGAGGAGGTTGATGTCGGCTCCTCAGCCCCCTCCCAACAGCTGCCTCCGTAGGAACCCAGAGCGTGTGCGCGTGTGTGTGTGTGTGTGGGGGGGGGTCCCAGGAGGATCACAGGTGTTGGGTGTCCAACTGGGGCAGCTCAGGGGGCTGATGGGGAACCTTCTTCTCTGAAGGGTCTCCGTCCTTCTGGTCACCCGCTGGAGCTGGGACAGGCGCATCGTCTGGAAATGGAGGGAAAACATGGTAGCACGAGGCATCCCAGCTTCTTCCTCCNGGCCCCCCCCCCCCCCCCCCCAGGGGTGCCCAGGGACCCAGAGCACCTGTGTCCGGGTGGAACTGGAGCTGTCCCTCGGGGCCAGGGGCTGGGCTGTTCTGGCCTTGCTGCTGCTGTTTTCTTTGTTCCATTTGCAGAACGGCCTGTAGCGGGTGGGGGACATTGCATGGGCACGAGGGGATGATGCCAAGTCTCCACGGCAACTTGCTTAGTGGCCCTGAACCCGTCCCTTCCCTAGGGGCCTCGGCTTTTTTCGCTCTCCCCAAGAGCTGGGCTTAACAGTTAAGAAGATCCAGTTTCCCCGCCCCTGTCATGGCTTGGGTCATGCCTCGGGACAGGGAAGCCTTTGCTGAACCCTTGCTGAGTCTAACCTCCTCCTCCATCCTTGGGCTTCCCCCCTCCCACTTTCCTGCTTAGAGCCCCACTGCCCTTATCCAACATGGCAGCCACAGAGCAGTCAGGGAAGGGGACATGCGCCCTTACTCAAGATGGCAGCCACCACCTGAGGATACTAGTGATGACCACAGGCCTTCCCAGCCTCTGAACGCACAAGGACAGAGGCCATCAAGGACTCAGAGGATGGGCCCAGCCTTCCTGGCCAGTCACCTGCTGCAGCTCTCTCTTCTGGGCCTCCAGGCGGCCCTGAGAGCGTCCCAGGGCCTCTGTCTCCTGGCTGAGGCGCTGTGCCTTGGCGTTCAGCTCTGCCTCCCGGGCCGCCAGCTCCTCCTCAAAACGCCTCAGCTCGTCCTCCGTGTAGGCAGGGTGCATCTCTACCGTCTGCGAGGTGGGGACAGGGGCTCTCGGCAGGGTGCCGTCAGCCTTTGCCCACCCCCGACCCACGCTGGAGAGGGGAGGCCTGCGTCACGCGTGAGGGCGGAAGAGCTCTGAGTGGAAGCTGAGGAGGGTGATCAAGACCCAGAGAAAGGGAACAGAGACCCAGAGGGGGATGGAGACAGAACCCAGAGGCAGAAGGAGGCAGAGACCCAGGGTAGGGGGACAGAGACCCAGAGGGTAAGAGAAGTGGCCAGAGACTCCGAGAGAAGGCTTAGGTATTTAGGACTCTCACCTCCCAGCCCTCCCCGGTGTCCCCAAATTCCTTCCTCTGGGTGGATGCGAGGAACTCCTCCAGGGTCACGAGGCGGTCCTGGTTGGTGTCCACCTGGGGAGCCAGGGAAAGCAACAGAGCTGGGCCTCACTCCACCCCGGCCTCCTCCCTCCCCATGACCCCGGGCCCCCCTCTCACGTTCTTCATCACGTGCTCCCTCATGCGAAGCCGCTCCTCCTCCATCTCCCGCATGTCATCTTCTTCATTCTTTGGGTCATACACCTTCTCCAGCTGCAGCAGGGTCAAGCGAGAGGCAGGACATACTGAGGGTCCAGGGTGACCTCTCGCCTGGGCTACTCCGTCTCTTTACACACACAGGCCGGGCAACTTAAACTCCCAGAAGTCCCCGGGGGCACCCTGCCACTCCTGGTAGCCTCTTTCTGTCCCAGGGGCAGCTGGGAATTGTAGTTTCCCTCGAGTTCCCATCCAGGGGGACCTGAGGGGACACGTGGCTGATGTGGGATCCTCTGCACCTGTTGGAAATGCTCGCTCACCTCCTTGGTGAAGAGGGCCTCCAGCTCCTGTTCATCCAGGACCCCATCACTGTTGATATCTGAGGGGGAGACAACAAGGTATCCTGGGGAGACTGAGTACAGGGTGGGTCAGGTCCCCGAGGGGCCTGCTAGAGAAGGAACTGGGGCCGATGTGGGCTCTGGTATCAGAGGACAGGTATCCTCGGATCTCCAACAATACAAAGATATCCTTCAGGCTTCAGTAGCCCGTTGCCAGGACAGCCGGATCCCTACCAACCAGCGTCCCAAGAAGGGAGTAAATGAAGGTGGGCTTCCCCGGGACCATTCTTGAGATGGTCATCACGCAGGACAACCTGATCCCGAACACCTGGTGATCTGGGCACAGGACCAACCCCTCTGCCAGGAGCCAGGGGTGTCAGAGTCCTCCGCCCCCCCCCCCAAGAGCCAGGCCAGGGGAACCTCTCTGTCACCCAGGTTGTACGGCTCCAAGGCTCCAGGCTTCTCAGCCGCATGGGCCACACTCACTGCCCACCCCCCCAATCCCTGCTCACTCACATCAGCACCCACACTGGTCCTTCAGAGATGGCCAGAAACCCTGCCCTTGAAAATCCAATGGTTAATTTTTTTTAAAAAGATTTTATTTTTAAGCAATCTCTACACCGAGTGTGGGCCTCAAACTTAGAACCCTGAGATGGAGAGTTACATGCTCCACAGACGGAGCCAGGCGGGCGTATCGCCAATGGTTAATTTTTAACCGGCATTTTCCTTGACTTTCTGCCCTTGGCTTCCAGAACATCATTCTCTCCTCCCAGATACCCCTCATTCTCCTTCATTCCTGGCTCTGTCGTTCTCCTGAATGCTACCTAGTGGTGGGCCCCAGGGCTCAGGCCATCTAATCCTGGAATCCAACATGGTAGCCGCCAGCCACAGCCCATTTAAATTTAAATCAGTTAAGACAAAAGTGCCAGGGGGCCCCTGGGTGGCTCAGTCGGTTAAGCCTCTGCCTTCCACTCAGGTTATGATCCCGGAGTCTCGGGATCGAGGCCTGCATCTTCTCCCTCTGCCCTTCACCCTGCTTGTGCGTGCTCTCTCTCTCTTTCAAACAAATAATAAAATAAAAATCTTAAAAAAAGAAGAAGGTAAAAATCCCAGTTTCTCAGTCCCACTTGTTCCAGGTCAAGCATTCAACACCCACATGTTAGCTGGCGGCTGCCATATTGGATGGCACAGAACATTCCCATCATTACAGAAAGAGCGTGATTGGCCGGCACCTCTTCAGATGGGTCCCTCCAGTCCCTCAGCTTCCAGTGCCACCCACAAGCTGCCTCCACACCTGAATATCCAACTGCCAATTCTCCTGGCCACGTAAGCGTCCGAAAGACATCTCCAGTTTAACAAAAACCGACCTAGTTCCCAATCTTCCCTGCCAAATATGGTTGCTGGGGCCACATACCTCAGAGTCACCCTTGACCCTTTAGTTTACTTATAATCCTCTCTAGACCATCCAAGAGTCCTACCAGTTTGCCCTTCAGGATAAACCCAGAATTCAACCGCTCTTCCCTACTTCCCATGGCAAAGCCACCAACATGTCCGGCCTTCTCCTGGCTCCGGCTCCCCCGCCATACAGCCTATTCTCCACACAACACAGCTGGATTCTGTCAGCCCTTCAGGTAGACAGCGTCAGTCACACACAAGACAAATTCTGTATGAGTCCACTTATATGAAGGAGTCAGACAAATTCTATATGATTCCACTTATGTGAAGGAGTCAGAAGAATCCAATTCATAGAGGCGGCACCCAGAAGAGAGGCGGCCAGGGGCTGGGCGGGGAGGAGCAGCGGGGAGTTGTTGATTAACCAAAGAGTTTTCCTTTGGAAAGGGTGAAAAGAATTCTGGAGGTTGGTTGCACAACGTGGGTGTCCTCAGCATTCCTGAACCTACACTTCAAAAGGGCTGAAGATGGCACATTTCATGTGTATTTCACCACAGTTACAAATCTGATAAGAACTCATGTCTCAAAACTAGAAAAGAATTCAGTTCCTCGATGTGTTTCAAAAGCTCAACAGCCACATGGGGCTCATGGGCACGACACACTCTACGCCCATAACCCTCCTGTCGTCTTTTCCACATGATTCACCTCTTCTCACTGCCCGGCATGTTATTACAGAATCCCCTGCCTTGACTGTAAGATGTCAACCACCCGCTCTGCTATTTTACTTCCCCTGAGATCCGGAGGCATTTTCCTGTGGGTGGTGCGTTAGCTTAATGGGCGGCTTGTGTAAAAATTCTAGAATATTTTATAATCCCTGGTTTTTTAGATTCACCGAAATATAGTGTTATCAGTCTGCCTGATCACTGGCCGTGTGAGAGGGGGGAGCTCTGTTCTGTTCACAGCGGGATCCACAGAGTCTCCATGAAGCTTGGTCTCAGAGGGAGCTGAGGAAATATTTGCTGATTGAATGAACCAGGCCCTGTTAAGCCCCGTGGACTGCAGCTTCTGGGGCAAGCACATCTGAGGGGGTCCTGGCAACCGCGGGTTAGGTTTCTAGAGAGGAGGAGAATGAAGGGAGACGTGTGTCTGAACCACCATGGAAAAGGTAGGTTCTTGGTCCCTGGAGGCCTGTTTATTTGGCAACAGGGCTCCTGGGCTGCTGTGGGAGGGGGACCCACCCTGGCCAAACCTGGGTGGCTCAGTTAGTAGATATCAGCCAATCCTGAGAACCGAGAAGTCTGGGGTATCCCAGAAAAGAGGCTTAACTCTTCAGTGGAAGATGCTAGCAATGGGGAAGGGTGGAGCCTTCCAGACCAACAGGAAGGACAGGCTCAGATCTCTTTGGCCTGCCTAAGCCCCACTGCAATGGGGACACCTCTTAGTACTTGGGGCTCCTCCCCACCTTACCATGCAGTATGAAGAAGGTCTTGGGGTTAAACCTGTTGGGGTCCAATCCATCCAGCTCCTCCCACACCTCCTTCAACTGGGCTTGGCTGCCCTGTGGAGGGGAGAGCCAGGGGCTCATGAGCAAGAAGTCTGAGTCCCCCACATCCCTCACGTGTCATGTCCCTCAAGCAAGAAAAACTACAACTCCCAGCAGCTCCTGGCGGTGGCTAAGCATACTTAAAGGGACTTCTGTCCTCAGGGTCTGCTGGGAATTGTAGTTCTTTGGCTACTTTCTCATCTTGCCGTGCTTGGAGAGTTGGACTTGGTGGGGGGTAGCCACAATTGGGGATTCTTACAGGTACATTGACTTTGGGGTGCTCTCGGTGCCGGCGTTGTTGTTCTTCCAGCTTTCTTTCTGCCTCCTTTCGCTGCTCCTCTCCCAGTGACTCCAGATAACGGCGTCTCTCATGTTCCTTGAGCATCTCATAGCGTTTGAACTCTTCATGATGGGCTGCGTCGTACTGGGCGAGGTCCCGCGTGGCCTGGGGAGAGGCAGAGGGTCACGCTCGGGCCCTAATTTCAACCTCCAAATTCCAGGCCCTCAGCCTTGAACCTGATCAAGGGCCACCCCAACCTCTACCCAGTGTGGGTTCCATGTCCTGAGCTCACTTTTTTTCCCCAAAGGTTTTATTTATTTATTTGACAGGGAGAGAGAGAGTGCGCACAAGCAGGGGGAGTAGCAGACAGAGGGAGAGGGAGAAGCAGGCTCCCCAGAGAACAGGGGGAGCCTGATGTGGGGCTTGATTCCAGGACCCCGGGATCATGGTCTGAGCCCAGGCAGTTGCCTAACCAACTGAGCCACCCAGGCACCCCCTGAGCTCACTTCTTGATCTCTGTGACCCACTCTTGCCCTCCAACACAGCCTCCTCTCTCTATTTGTTCAAAAGAGATTAGAACGGTTACACAGTAACAATTTTTTTAAAGTTTATTTATTTAAGTAATCTCTACACCCAACATGGGGCTCGAACTCATGACCCTCTGAGATCAAGGGCCCTAGGCTGTTCCGACTGAACCGGCCAAGCACCCCTACCCAGTAATAACATTAACTCACCTCTTTCAAGTCCTCCACAATCTCAAGATCTTGGAGGAATAGGGGTGCCTGGCTGGCTCAGTGGGTAGAACATGTGACTCTTGATCTCAGGGTTGTGAGTTCAAGTCCCACATCAGGTATAGAGATGACTTAAAAAATAAAGGTCTTGGAGAAATATCCTCGAGAAATCTGATCCTCCCCCATCTCGTGCTCTCTCTTGCTCTCGCTCTCAAATAAATAAATAAAGTCTTAAACAAAACGAAAAAAGAAAAAGAAGGCTATAGAGAAGATAGAGAGAGACACAGGGAGAACGCCATGGAAGCTGAGGCTGGAATGAAGGGTCTACAAGTTGCAGAATGCTGGCAGCCTCCAGAGGCTGGAAGAGGCAAGAAGTGGGTTTTCCCCTATAGCTTCTTTTTCTTCTTCTTCTTCTTCTTTTTTTTTTTTTTTAAGATTTTATTTATTTATTTGAAAGAGAGAGACACAGCAAATGAAGGAATACAAGCAGGAGGAGTGGGAGAGGGAAAAACAGGCTTCCCACTGAGCGGGGAGCCCGATGCGGAGTTCGATCCCAGGACCCTGGGATCATGACCTGAGCCGAAGGCAGATGCTTAACAACTGAGCCACCCAGGCGCCCCTTCCCTATAGCTTCTAAAGAGAGTAGAGCTCTGCCAAAGCCTTGGTTTTGGCTCAGGGATAGATTTTAGACTTCTGGCCTCCAGAACTGTGCAATACGTTTCTGTATTTATTTTTATTTTTTTAATTAAAAAAAATTTTATTTTTTAAGTAACCTCTACACCCAACATGGGGCTCGCACTCACCACCCAGATCAAGAGTCACGCATTCTACTGACTGAGCCAGGCGCCCCACATTTCTGTTGTGTTAAGCCACTGAGCCTGTGGTAAGTTGTTACGGCAGCCGCAGCAAGACCCTTCTTGGCTTCTGTCTACGCCGTACAATAACTTCAAGGTGTCTCAAGCTATTAAGTTTGTGGTAATTTGTCACAGGGCAGCATAGGAAACAAACAGAGCTGTTGCGTGGGGAACAGGTTCTCAACCTGGGGTGACTGGTCCACAGGAGACCCTTGTCAAGGTCCGAGGACGTTTTTGGTTGTCGCAACGAGGGTAGGTCTACAGCATCGAGTGTGTAGAGAGCAGGGAATGTGGATGAGTGTCCTACAGACCCCCACAATTACCCAGCCCCAAACGTCAAGAGTGTTAGCTTGGAAGACAGAAGCAGGAAGCACAGTGAGGAAGCGACTATGAGAGATGGTGGGAGTTGAAACTAGGAGAAGGACGGTAGGGCTGGAGAAAAGTAGATAGTTTCTGGAATGTTCTGGAGTGGCAAAAACATCCCTCAGGGACTACGACCAATGCCCGGTATAGACTCGATTGCCTGCTATTATCTTTGCGGCCACTAGATGGAGCTCCAGGAGGACATAAAGGCAGGGCCCAGGCTTTGTCCAGGAGGTGCTTGGGACCCGCGTGGAAGGAATGTGAGCAGGGGAGAGGGCAGGGGTTGGTCTGGGCATCCCCTTGCACGCCCCAGCCCCGCCACCCTTGGGCTTCCCCATGAGGCTGGCCTGGAGATCCGGCTTCTCAGATAAGGGCTCTGTTAGCTCCTATGGCTGCTATAACCAATTATCATACATTTGGTGGCTCAAAACATCACTACATTCAGGGGCTCCTGGGTGGCTCAGTATGTCAGGCACGTGACTCTTGATCTCAAGGTTGTGAGTTCAAGCCCCACATTGGGTGTGGAGCCTACTTAAAAAAAAAAGAAAGAGAGAGAGAAAGAAAAAAACAACACACATTTATCATCTTACAGAATGGAGGCCAGAGATGGGAATTTAGTTTCATGCAGCTCAAATTACAGAGGAGGCCGAGCTGTGCTCCTTCTACAGACCTCTCTTTTCTAGAACTGCCTTCCATGCTGGCCGCTCCTTCCCTCACTTGCAAAGCCAGCAGCTGAGCACCTTTTGCTTCACATTGCTGCCTCCTAAGGTAGTCTTGTCTCCCTCTATGAGGACTTGGAGGGGCCACCTGGATAACCCGGCATAATATCACCCACTCCCAACCCTCAGCTTAATTCCCTCTGCAAAATCTCTTTCACCAGGTGAGGTCACGCAGCCACAGTTTCCGCTAATTGGGACGTGTTGGGTGTGACATCTTTGGGGGGGGCATGATCCTGCCTCCCATGAGGACGCAGAGGGGACAGCGGCCCGCCCGCCCCCACTCCCGCCCAGGTCCTATGGGGAAGGACAAAGCCGAGGAGGGATTTGAAACCAAGTGATGAATGGAACCCAGCCCGTTTGGCCTACACCTCGCTCTCCCAGAGAGAAACTGGGAAGGGCTTCCGGGGACCGCCTGGCCCTCTGCGGCCACCGATCTCGGAGAACACCAGAATAATGGGGTGCAAGTCCCAGGCTCCGTTCCCTTCTCCCCCTCCACAAAGCCTCCTTCAGTTTATTGCCCGGAGGCCACCCCTCCCACCTCCCTGCCATGCTACCGTCTGGATCAGCAGCTCCAGGTCCCGGGCCTCAAAGGTGTGCTGATTCTGAGGATCCAGATGTTCAAACTGCTTCAGGAGGCTCAGGTGATCCAACTGTACATCTGGAAGAGGGAGAAGTATTAAAAAAAAACAACACAAAAAAGCGCATAGAATGTTCCTTCTTTCAAAATCTCTATCTTGGGCTAGATGTGCTCTAAAGGAGGTCACAGCAGGTACTGGGAAAGCCCAGAGGATGAACTGAATGAGCCTGGGGCAATCAGAGAGGGCTTCCTGGAGGAGGTGACACCACAACTGACTCTGATGCTTAAAACAACAATAACCGTAATAATAATTAACATGTATTGAGCACTTACTATATGTCAGGCCCTGCTTTAAACACATTAAATATATTTAATGTATTTTAAAAAGATTTTAGGGGCACCTGAGTGCCTCAGTCATTAAGCGTCTGCCTTTGGCTTGGGTCATGATCCCAGGGTCCTGGGATTGAGCCCTGCATCCGGCTCCCTGCTCAGCGGGAAAAGTCTGCTTCTCCCTCTCCTACTCCCCCTGGCTGTGTTTCCTCTCTCACTATGTGTCTCTCTGTCAAATAAACAAATTAAAAAAAAAAGATTTTATTTATTTGTCAGAGAAAAAGAGAGAGAGAGAGCACAAGCCGGGGGAGTGGCAGGCCGAGGGAGAAGCAGGGTTCCTGCTGAGCAAGGAGCCCGATGTAGGGCTCAGTCCCAGGACCCTGGGATCACAATCTGAGCCAAAGGTAGAAACTTAACTGACTGAGCCACCCAGACATCTCTAATGCATTTATTTTTCACAAAAATCTTATGACAAAGGTTCTGTGACGACCCCATTTTACAGATATGAAAACTGAGGCAGACCCAGAGAGAGTCAGGGAATTGTTTAGGTCACCACCGTCTAGGAAGTGGCAGAGGGAGTACTAGAACCTGTTGCTGGGCTCCAAAGCAGAAGTCCTATTATGTGCAGAACGTGGGTTACGTGCCCCGAAACCCAATTGTTGGGAGTCCTAACCCCCAGACCCTCCGAATGTGACCTTATTGGCAGACAGGGTCTTCCCAGAGCTGATCAAGTTAAAACGAGGTCTCGGGGTGGACCCAAATCCAAGAGGACTTGTTTCCTTCTAAAAGGGAAAAAAATTTGGACATCCCGGGGAAGACACGAGGGAGAAGCTGGCCATCTCCAAGCCAAAGAGAGAGACCCAGAACCGATCCCCAGCAGAAGGAACCGATCCTGCCACAACATGAGCTGGGACTTCTGGCCTCCCGGGCTGTGAGACCATAAATCTACAGCCAGCCCGCTGGGCGGGGAGTGGGGCTAAAGCCCATGTGACTCAGACCCAGGCAGGCCCCCCAGTGGCTCCCAGTCTGGGGAGTGGGAGAGCTGCACACAGGCGGGGAGGCCGGGATCCAGGGGCCTTGTGTTATCGTGGGGGCACCCCTGGCCGGACTGAGCCCGGAGGACACATACACAGATCCCAGCACCCAGCACGGAGACAGAGGACCAACACACGTGACCCCAGGGATGGCACCGATCAGAGCCTCCTTCGGGCAGCCCCGTCAGGGTAGGACCTGAGACAGAGGCTCAGCCAGCCATGCAAAGAGCCCCGAGAACGTCCCAGGAGGGAAGCACCAGGGCCAAGGTCCAGGGGTGACAGACCTGCGTGGCCCAGCGGCGTTATTAAAACTGCTGACAGGAGAGGGTGCGGAGAGGGTGCGGAGAGGGCTCCTGTGAAGGGAGGGGCTGGGCGGGCAGAGCAGCTGTGAGGACCGTGGACTTGGGCTGAGCGTGGAACCCACAGGCTGTCCCCTAGAGCTTCGGGAAGGAACACAGCCCTCCTGACACTCTGATTGTCGCCGGGCGAAACTGATTTCAGATTCTGATCTCCCACCTGTGAGGGAATCGGCGTGTGTCGTTTTAAGCCACTAAATTTGCCGTGATTTGCTACAGTGGCCACAGGAAACGGCTAGAGGATTCCCCTTGGCTGCTGATGGAGGTGGGGGGCAGGGGATAGGACCCCAAGCAGGGGAGGCACCAGGGAGCCCGGGGAGCAGGCGACTGCAGTGATCCGAGCAGGACCCATGCGGCAGCAATGGCTGGGTGAAGTGGCCAGACTCCGAAGCTGTAATAATTAAATCGGCAGGACAGCCGTGGGTGCGTCCACAGGCTGTCTGGTCCCCGTGGAGCTCCAGAACCTGCTGGTGCCCGGCACACAGCAGGACTTGAGACATGGTTGGTCAGTGGATCTGTGGAGTCAGGTAGCAGTGAAAACAGGGGCATCTGACTTGGGTCGTGGTCTCAGGGTCCTGGGATCGAGTCCCACGTTGGGCTCTCTGCTCAGCAGGGAGTCTGCTTCTTTCCCCCTCTCCCTCTGCCCCTCCCCACAGCTCGTTCTCTCTCTCTAATAAACACAATCTTTAAAAATTTTTTTAATTAAAAAAAATATATATAAAACACCAACCACGGTCCATAGTAGCCAAAGGGCACAAACAACCCAGATAACCATCAACTGATGAATCGATAAACCCAATGGGGGCTTGATCCACACAATGGAATATTACTTGGCCCTAAAAAGGAAGCTGCCAACACACACTACATTTCAAATGAACCTTGAAAACATTATGCAAAGTAAAAGGATCCAGGCACAAAAGATCACAGATGGTAGGACTCCATTTATCTGCAATAGGCAAATAGGCAAATCCAGAGAGACGGGAAGTAGGTTACTGGTTGCAGGGGCTGGGTAAGGGGGATGAGGAGGGTGAGAGCTGAAGAGGTCAGGGTCTCTTTCTGGGGTGTTTCAAACGTTCCAGAATCAACTTTGGTCATGCTTGTAGACACCTATGCATACACTAAAAACCACTGAATTGTACCCAATACATGTGTAAATTACATGGCATATGAATTATATCTCAATAAAGCTATTTAAAAGAAAGAGCGTGGTCCAGACACACATTCCAACAAACCCTATCTAGGAATGTCAGGAATAGGGTGGGATCTTGGCATCTAAACCCGCCTCTCTCCTCCAGATATGTATATTTTTTCTTTTTTCCAAAGGCAGACGCTTAACCGACTGAGCCACCCAGGCGTCCCTACATCAATGTTTTAAATGACAATGGTTTTTAAAAATAAAAATTGAAAAAATGAAACGGAGAAACAAAACACAACCTACCAACCACAGTCATGTCAGCGGTAGACTGTTCTAGAAAGAAAACTCGATCGCTCTTCTGTGCACATCTTATGGCGGGGGGTGGGGGTGGTAGCGAGTCCCCAGCAGGGAGGCCATCCCGCCCCAGCCGCCCTTGCTTACTGGGTTCCTGCTCCGCGTCCATCTTGGCCTTCAGCAGCATCCGGAGCCGAGACACCTCCTGCCTCTTCAGCTCGTCCAGCTTGGTGCGGACATGGTGGCTGACAAAGTCCAGCTCCCGGCTCAGCTTTCCACTCTGCCCGGATGGGAGAGAGGACACTGGTTGGGCTGGGGCCTGGGAGGGGGCGCATGGGGCAGCCTCGTCCTTTCTCTGCCCTCCCTGGAAACTTCTACCAGCTTTGAGAAGCCTGGAAAGCTTACAGGCCCTTGCCCTGCCCACTCTCCGAGCCTCGGAGACCAGGGCCAGCCCTGCAGCCCCATGTCTGAGGGCCTGTCACCTCGGGAGCCCGGAGTCCCACCACCGGTCAAACCACACTCAGCTCCAGCAACACTAACTGGCATCGGCCTCCACGCTCAAGGCTCTTTCCCCTCCTGGCCTTTGCACAGGCTGCTTGGTCCCTTTGCCTTGGATTCTCTCCCGCCACCCCCTTTCCAGGCCAAAGCAGATGCTCACTGCCCTTGACACTCAAAGCCCAGGGCATCTCCCTTGGAAAGATCCTCCAGGGAATGCCCCGCCCCCTCCCCAGGGTGCCTTCCCTGGGCTGTCCCTCCTGTCACTTCAGATTCTGTCTGTTGCTCCCAGATGACCCACCCCCTTCTGCTCACAGCGCCCACAGCTCCCCAGGGCCCCCAGGACAGAATCCCTGTGCCTGCACTCAGACCCCGCACGCACCCAAGTCTCCAGCCCCATCGCCCCATCTCTGTGGCAGTGATCAGGAGCCACAGGCCAACGGCTGAAGGTACAAGAATGCTTTGTACACACAGTTCCCGCTGTCTGAAATGCCACACCTTCGCCCCATACACACACACACACACACACACACACACACACACAGCAACTACACCACGGACATCCCCACTCAGACTTTAAACTTCGCTTGGGCAAGGGGCATCCTTGCTCTCGAAGTCCTCTCTCACTTGTCACACTGGACCACACCCTCCTGAGTCCCGCCCCCCAGTGCCCTCTGGTATCTGTCATTGCTCAAACTGCTTTTTTAGTCAGTTGAGACTCACACCAGGGCTCCCCAGCCCGCAGGGCCCATGGCCCTTGAGAGGCAACGGGACACGGTGACCATGGAGACAATCCCATTCACCCCAAACAGTCAAGCATCTACTCTGGGCCAAGCCCTGCGCTGGACTCCCTGGGTCTGGTCTGTCCTCTAATCCCGCCCACAGCCCCATTTCACAGATGGGTAAACTGAGGCCCAGCAGGAGAAGCCACTGGACACCAAGTTGGTGTCATGTCTCCCCACATCCTTTTCCTGCTCGAGTGGACATTACTGCCACCACCAAGGATGAAGACTGACTTCCACCGTGACTTTATGATGTGCGGGGGTGAGCACCGGAGGTGGGGACTTTCACCAACCCACGCAACTGCCTCTCTGGTCACGGAAGTATTGCATCAGGCCCCCTGATTTCTGAGAAAGACACATGGGCCCTGAGGGTGCGGCTGCTCAGCCCAGAGCACATGAGGAGGAGCTGGGATTGTACCTGGGCACCGTCCTGCTCTACACCCTGCCTGCCTCACTGGCCCCTCTGTTTTCAAGGTCCTTTCCCAGTGGTATGACCTCGGACCTTGGCGGGGTGTCAGGGACGGCTGTACCTCGGGTTTTCTGGGCTGGGCAGGAGAAGCTGAGCTCTACGGTCTCTGGCTCTGTTGGTCCTTCCTTGGGGGCGAGGTGCATGGGGACAGATGGGAGCCCCAGGAATGCTGGGAGTGTCCCCAGGGACACTGAGCCTATACGGATGACACACACTGCCACGAGGGCCTCTGCATCTGCCTTTATAAAATGAGGACGATCTCGGCCCCTCTGGAGGCCCATCGAGAGCTAGAGGGGAGGCGAGCCAGAACCGCACCTCCTGTGTCTTGAATTCTCCCTGAGCAGAACACTAGGCCAGCACTCAGGTGCATCGCACGCACACGGCAGGTGCAAGGACCACTACCCTGCGCGCTCGGCCCTTGATGCGTCTCACCTCGGGTGATCCTAACCTGAACCTGTAGTGCAGATTCTGCTAGCGCACCCGCTTTACAGATGGGGAAGCTGAGGCCCACTGCGGGGCGGTCACACGGCATAGAAGGGTAGAGCGGAGACCGGGAGCCTGTGTCTCCTGCATCCGGGCTTAGCCACACACTCGGCGCGCCTCACGTCCCTTCCCGGCCTCGTGGCACCGAGGAGCACCTCCCGTGCCTCCATTTGGCGAGGCCAGGGCTCCGAGCACGCGCCCCTCGTCCCTTCCCCCCCGGGCCGCGCGGAGCCGCACCTTGATGTCCTCGGCGTTGGCAGCCTGCAGCTTCTCGCGGAAATGCCCGTCCGTCTCCAGCACGTTGATGACTTCCTGGAGGTACCGGTGGTAGTACAGGCCCGTGTCCTGAGGGGACAGGGATGAACATAGCAGTCCAGCCCCCACCCCTGCCCCCCGGTTCCTCCCTGCACCTAGGAGCCAGGCCCCGCTCCCCGGGATGCCGGCTGAAGGACCCCGAGGCCCCGTGCTGGGAGCAAGAGGCAGGCCTGCCCCATGGGACAAAGCTTCTAGAGCCAGGTGACCCCAGCTCTGATCCCTGTCTGCTCTGTAAGCCCAGGCATACCGCCTGATCCCCTGGGCTCGGCGGCACTTGTCTCTTCCGGGGCCGCAGGTGGAGACGAAGGAAACATCTCACAGGGAGACAGACACCCAGGCCAACGCTGCGCATAGAGTGGGTGCTCAGGGTGGACACATCAGTATTTGTTGGCGAGCAGCGAAACATACACTCATTCGTCGTTCCTCAGGCGATCCCCGAGCTCCTACCGTGCACCCTGCTGTGCTGGGGGACCCGGCAAGTGACCAAGACAGACAAAAATCCCTAGGCTCCTGGACCCAGACTGGCCTGTGTAGGTGGGTGGCACTCTCTTCTTCCTGGGCCTCCCTCTTCCATTTATAAAATAGGCAACAGGGACGCCTGGGTGGCTCAGCCCAGTAAGCGTCTGCCTTCAGCTCCGGTTATGATCTGGGGGTCCTGGGATCGACTCCCGCAAAGGGCTCCTTGCTCAGCAGAGAGCTTGTTTCTCCCTGTCTGCTGCTCCCCCTGCTTGTGCTCTCTCTCTGTCTCAATCTCTCTTTTTCTCTGACAAATAAATAAAATCTTAAAAAACAAAACAAAATAAAATAGGCAATAAATTCCCCACTTCTCAGCGCCGTGGTGAGAAGTACATGAGATAAAGGGGCTGGCACGATGCTAAGGACATAGGAGATGCTCCATATATGAATGTTAGGATTCCGTAGGTAGGGAGCACATGCCGTGTGGAGCTTGAAAACCTGATGGCTCCGCCACGCCAGTGTGAGTATGCGGATTTCCTCCTGGCTGACAGCAACCCAGGTGTATTCCCTTAGAGTTCTGGACGTCAGAAGCCCAGAACAGGTGGCCAAGGCTGAGTTTATTCTGGAAGCCCCAGGGGAGAATGTTTCCTTGGCTCTTCCAGTTGCTAGAGGCTGTCTGTGTTCCTTGGCACATAACCCTGCGTCACTGTGACCTCTGCTTACATCATCCTATCACCTCTGACTTTGACCTTCCTGCCTCCCTCTTACAGAGAACACCTGTGATTTCGTTGGGCCCACCTGGATAATACAGGCTAACTTTTCCTTCCATCTCAAGAGTCTTGTCTCAATCACACCCACAAACACCCTTTTGCCCTGTAAGATAAGATAGTCACAGGTTCTGGGAATTAAGATGTTGACACTTTTTTTTTAAGTTTGTTTATCTATTATTTTTTCTTTTTTTAGTAATCTCTACACCAAAGTGTGGGGCTCAAATTCAGAACCCCGAGATCAAGAGTCATATGCCCTATGCCTGAGCCAGCCGGGCGCCCCAAGGTGTAGACATCTTCGACTGTCAGGACAATGGGCTGGAATCTCAAATCTGCCAATTACTAGCTAGGTGACCTTGTTAGGACAGTTAGGATGCCTAGTTCAATTTAAATTTCAGGTAAACAACGAATAACTTATAAATATACTGCAGGAGTGTACTTATACTCAAAATTATTTATGCTTTTCTGAAATTCCAGTTTTAACTGGGTGTTATTGAGTTTTTATTTGCTATCCCTATAAACCTCAGTCCTTGGACAAGTTATTTTTTTTTTTTTTTTTTGACAGAGAGAGAGAGATCACAAGTAGGCAGAGAGGCAGACAGAGAGAGAAGAGGAAGCAGGCTCCCCACTGAGCAGAGCCCGATTTGGGCCTCGATCCCAGGACCTCGAGATCACGACCTGAGCCAAAGGCAGAGGCTTTAACCCACTGAGACACCCAGGTGCCCTGGGCAAGTTACTTAAGCCCTCTTGTGCCTCGGCCTCATCTGTAAAGTCAGGTTGGAGAGCCCCCAAGGCCCCACGTGACCTGTCCACCCCCCACTCTGCTCCAGTCCCATTGGCCACCTCCACGTCTCTTTACACACTCTGCTCTCCCCACCACACTGTCTTGGCCCAGGCTGTTCCCCCTGCCTGGAATGTTCTTCCTTGCACTTCACATTTCAGCTCACGATCCTTCCTCCCTGACCATCACCCCCGTGTCCATTCTCAAGAGATGTGTGGGCTGAATGAAGGGAAAGGGGACTCAGAGGTGCTTTTCGGTGTCTGCAAAGATGTCACCCAGCAGAGCCCTAACTCACAAGGTCGGGACCGCCACACAGGAGCATGGAACGATCCCTTCCAGACACAGTGACGAAGGCTGTAGGAGGAGTCAGGCCAGAAATCAGCACCTTGGCCTTGGGGATCTTTAAAGCCCCAAATTCCCTAAGACCAAAGGTTTCACAAACATTCCATAAACACATGTTGGGACTACCTTCATAATTTTAACAACTCCCACAAGCTCCATGAAACCAGAACACCCCGATTAAGGAACTCCACCTGCCCAAGGTGCTACTGGGAAATGCAGTTCTTTTTCGGATTCCTTCTGGGGAGCTTAAAAGAATACAGAGTTAGATAGGGGGGAATGCAGATTTGTCACTTAAAATCTGATTCCCCCCCACACCTCAGAGCCAGGGACTTAGAAATATGCACACACACACACACACACACACACACACGCACACACACACACACACACACAGTCGCCCCGAGTTTTTCACCACGTCAAAGCCCTGGGACTGCAAAGAATGGCAGGCAAACTCCGAGCCGCGGCCGTGGGGAAATATCCACCCAGGAGCGACGGGGATCCGCGGGGATTGTAGTACCACTTGCAAACACCTGGCTGGAGAGCAGGGCAGGGCCACTCACGGGGCTCTCGGTCGCAGGGCTCTCCTGCTTGGGCGTCCCCCGCTCCAGGGGCAAGGCCAGACCGGCGCGCAGCAGCAGCAACGGTGGCAACAGGAGGAGGAGGGCTGCGCGGGGCCCAGAGGAAGGCATGGCGGCGTGGCCTGTGGAGGGCGGAGAGGTGGATAATGTCTGTCCCCAGTCACCTACTCCCCTGGACCCAGGAATCTGGGCCCCCAGCGCCGCCCCCACGCCCCTTCTAAGAGTCAAGACTCAAAGCGTCTCGTTTCCCGGGACGCAGGATCCCGCACCTCCAGCTCTTCCTTCCTGAGACCCAGGAGTTCTGGCTCCCAGCACCCAGCCTCCTCGCTCACACTCAGGAATCCGGGACCTCGACCCGTTTTCCCCAGAACCAAAGGTCCAGGCCCCCAGCCTCTTCCTTTGCCAGGGTCTAGAAGTACTGGCGTCCAGTCCATCCTCCCCGAGACTCAGCTTTCCAGAGCTCTGGTCCCCTCCTCCCGCTCCTCCCCAGGACCCAATCTAGGACCCCCCAGCCCCTCACCTTTCCTTCCCCGCAGAGGGCGTTTTCCCGGGCTGGGACCTCCGGTGCGTTCCGGTGATTTCCCCCAGAGGCCACGCCCACTTTCCCGCAGAGGACCCGCCCCCAGAAGCCTGATTGGTCCGCGCTGGCTCCAGGCTCCTGCGTCCCGATCTAGCGGCCCGCCCCTTGCCGAAGTTGCTCGTCTGTTCTCGAAAGCCTCGCTTCCTTTCTCGGAAGCTCTCGACGCCACATTTCCTGCCTCTTAGGCGAAAGGAAAGCGGAGGCTTTCGAAGAGAACTACGATTCCCTGCAGGCAGGGGGAAAATGAGGCCACTTCCGCGGACAGCGAGGCGCCTGCCTTCGCCTCCTGGCTGTTGTAGGTTTCCCCATTCATTTTTCCACAAGTAGCGGCAAGTTACAGATCGGTAGCAATTGGCACAGGTCATCTTATAAGTTCCTAATATATAATATATTATATGATAAGCTGTATATATCTAATATATAAGCCATATATATACAGTGTATATATACAGTATGTGTATATATATACCTCTATATAGTATATATATACTATATATCTCTATAGTATATATGCACTATATATTTCTTTTTCTATAGTATAATATACTATATATCTCTCTATACAGTATATATACACTATATATTTCTTTCTCTATAGTATAGATATATATACTATATATCTCTCTATATAGTATATATACACTATATATTTCTTTCTCTATAGTATACATATATACTATATATCTCTCTCTATATCTATACCTATCTACCTGTCTATAGTAGGGCGACCCAGAGATGCCGGCTCTCTTGGGTCCCTTTAAGGAGCACCTTGCATGCCCTTCCAGTTCAGAATCCTGGAGCAGGGTTGCCTGGCTGCAGTGGAGGCCAAGGGTCATTGTTTTGTTGGAAGTGCAGTGTGGGGGGCCAGGAGGGAGGGGATTAGGGCAGGTCCCAGTGGGAATCCCCCCCTCCCTCTGAGCCCTCTTTCTTTGCCTGCTAACTTCCCAGAGACCCAGAAATTAGGTCCCCAGCTAAAGAGAGGGTTAGGTATGTTTAGAAATTGGCCAGAGAGGCAAGGTACTGAAGCGCGAATGTGAAAACCAGGAGAGGAGTTGCCGGGATCCCAGGCAGGTGGGTGCTGGCGATCTGGAGTCAATGGCAGTCGAGTGTTTGGTGCCGAGTCTTAAATTCCCGTGCCTCCATAAAGGAGAGTTAACTATCTGGGGGAGAGAGACCTGGATTCCAGGGTCCCTCGAAGTCATGAAAGCTGGAAGCAGGCTGCCGTGTCGCTGACGAAGTAGGTGCTGGAATTCGGGCTGCCTGGGTCCAGGAGAAATTTTTAAAGCTTAAGGACCAGGTATTGGAGGGCAGAGTCCACTGGGATCTGGGGTCTGTGTCCTGACTCTTCATTCTTGCTTCTCCAGAATGTCTCAGGAGAATGACACATGGAAGAAAGGGTGAGTGGGGAAACAGGATGGGCAGGGATGGAAATGGGGGTGCAGGAGGAACTTAAAGTTCGATTATGCCCACGCTCACTTCACTCTGGCTTTATGACCATGTTTGCGAGTTCAGCGCCATCAGCCTAGCGGTGTGGGGCTGGAGGCCTGGACTTCTGGGTCCTGAAGGGAGGGAGCTTCGCATGAGGACTCTTGGGTCCGAAAGAGAAGGCACTGGGGGCCTGGACTCTTGAATCCTGGATTCTAGACTGGCCAGTGTTGGGAAAAAAGAGTTTCAGGACTGGTGGAGCAGGCTGAGGTTCTGCTTCTGTGACCTCACCAGTGCTCAGAACCCAAAGTTGGGGAGGAAGAAGGACGGGAAGGAGGGGCTCCTGGGCAGCTGGGGTGCCCTGCTTGTTGTCGCCATGAGCCTGCACCCCTCTCTCAGGGCCCTGGGGGACGAGCTCACCGCCATGAGGCTGCAGAAGCTGGAGCAGCAGGTACTATGCCAGGGAGTCCTGCCACGCCCCCCCACTTCGGTCCTCCGTAGCCTCCAGGACTCGCTTCCCCAGGACTCGCTCTGGGACTCCCGGCCCTCGCTGGCTCTCTCCAAGCCTCAAGTCTGCAACTGGAAAATGAGAAAATAGGAATTGGGGATCCTAAAGAAGCAAATCTTGGTGATGAGAATGCAAAGTTTCTAAGGAACAAGGGTTCTGGAGGGCAGGACTGCAAGGTCCTGGGGGAGGAGGGGACTGGGTGCCCGGACTCCTGGATGCGAGGAAGGAGGAGCTGAGGGACTGAGAGCCTGGACTCCCGGAATCCCTCCCGTGCGTGCCTCCCCTTATCCCAAGCCCTCCTTCTCCCCTGACTTCCCGTCCGGTTCCTGGCCCCCACACCCCCCTTTTCCACTCCGGCAGCGGCGGCTCTTTGAGAAGAAGCAGCGGCGGAAGCGCCAAGAGCCCCTCATGGTTCAGGCCAATCCCGACGCTTCCCTGCGGCCCCGGAGACCCTGGCCGGGGGAGAAGCGCCTGGCAGGTGACAGCGGTGAAGAAAAGTTCTGGTGTCGGGGAGGAGCCTAAGCATAGAGGGAGGGGTCTGCGAGATTTGGGGACCGGGCCCCCAAGGGCTCAGAGGGGAGGAGCCGAGCGGAGCCCTTATAAGACCTGCGCGGGGCCCTTAGGGACGGAGGAGCGGGACCTGGGTGAGCTCAGGGGTGGAGCAAGGAGGGCGCGGGGGCGGAGCCTGGTCCAACTAAGAGGGTGGGGCGCGAGAGAATCCCGTGATTGGGCTTCCTAGAGCTCTGGGGCGGAGCCTGGGGGGGTGCGACCCTGGAAAAGGCAGGGACTCAATTCCGGAGAGTGAGGCTGGAATTAACAAAGCCGGGGGGGGGGGGGGGCTGGATTATTTCGAGACAGGTGCTGGAGGGACCGAGAGCCGCGTGTGGGTTTGTGTAGGCACGGAGTTCGCAACTATTTAGCCGCAGGGCTGTGCTTGCTTGAGTCTGAGGATGGACTTTGCGTTCTGCATGGGTCTCGGGGTTTGGGCGGTCACTCAGGGATGGTGTCTGGGAGTCAGTGAGGGAGTGAATCTTCGCAGAGGACTGGAATTTATACGTCGTGTTAATGGGCCTCTCTGCACCTTCTCCCAGGCCTTGGGAACCCTTTCCTTCGGGAGAACGTGCCAGAGGCACATCTGCGCTGTCGTGTCCACAGTGCCCTGGGCATCGTGAGCTGCGGTGGAGATGGCAGCGGCGAAAGCGGCCCACTGGCATCGCCGACCGAAGGAGGTAATCTCTAGTCCTTGGGCCGCCTGTACCTTAGAACTACACTCCCACCAGAATCTAGGAGTCTGGAACCTCATTCTTGCTCTCCAAAGAACCAGGAGTCCAGGCCCCCACGGGCCCTATTATCCCTCACACCAAGGAGTCCAGATCCTGAAACTACTCCTTCTCCAACACTCAGGAATCACAATCTCCAGGCCCCTTCCCCACCTCCCTACACCCCCCCTCCCGCCCCTGAAATCCTGGTCTCTAGTCCCTCTCCTTCTCCTGGCTACCAGACAGTTCCGATCCAGAGTTGGAGGAAGTCTCCGTGGAGGATGTCCCCTCTTTTCCACCTCCTTATAAAGAGCCTCCGGGGACTCAGCGCAGGGGTTGGCCAGCCCGCAAACAACCTGGTAATTTTGGGGACACTGGGTGGAATCTGGTCCCCTGGTCCATGTGGCAAATCCTCTCCCCTTTTTTGTCACAGTTTTATTGAAGTCTATTTCACGTACCATACAATCCATTCATTTAAAGCTTACAATTCCATGGTTTCCAGTATATTTAGAGAAGAGTAACCATCACCACTATCAAGTTTAGAACATTGTCATTATCCCAAAGGAAACCCTGTACCATTTAGCAGTAAACCTACCCCCTCCCTGTCCTCCCCTCCACACCTCATTTCTCCCAATCCTAGGCAACCACTAATGTACTGTCTCTTTAAATCTGCCTATTCTGGAGAGCTTATTTATTTTTTAATTTAAGTTCAATTGGCCAACATATAGTACATTATTAGTTTCAGATGTAGAATTCAATAATTCATCAGTTGTGTATAACATCCAATGTTCATCACATCATGTGCCCTCTTTAATGCCCATCACCCAGTTACCCCATCCCCCCTCAGTTTGGACATTTCGTTGAAATTGAATAATACAGTATATGATCTTTCGTGATTGGCTTCTTTTGCTTAGCATGTTTTTAATGTTCCTCTATGTTGTAGCATCATCAGTACGTCGTTACTTGTTATTTGTTAATATTGTATGACAAGTCCTTCTATTCTCATGACATGACCAACGATTCAATAACAGGACTCTTGATTATCACCCCAAACCCCAGTCCTCCCTCCCATTTTAGTTCCCAATCTCTCTGATGCGCTCTTTGGGACAAGGTAAAGGGAGGACTCTAACCCCACCCTGTCCTTAGATCCAGGCCAGAGACTTCTCAGCCAGTGTAGACACCCGTGCACATGGGGGAAGGGGAGGATTTGGCATGAGTAATAAGGAGAGGCCAGAAACCCAGGATATCTGGCTTTTTCCAGCTAGCACTGGTGACCTGGTCCCAAGCTCCTGGGACCCGGGTGCCCTGAGCCAGTCTTCTTCTGGCGTTTCCCACCCCTTAGGGGCCAGTGCGGAGGAAGAGAGTGAATCCCAGGATGTTGGAGATGAATATGAGGCACCCAGTCCAGAACCAAATCCCCGCATGGTTGCTGACCTGGGATGTGGAGACTTGGCCTCCAACAAGGTGGGAGGTGGCACAGCCAATCAGCATATAAGAAGAGGGCTAGCCTCGGACTCGAGAGGGTGTGTCTAAAACTGCAGCCCAATCAGAGGCCCTTTACACTGGTGGGCGGAACCTGTTATGATTGGGCTGCAAGTGTCTCTGTGTGTGTACTATTTACGAAGTCAATCTAGAGGATTTAAGTCGGTGTAAGCGTACATTAAAATCCAGCCCACTGAAAGGCAGCGAACTTTGGAGAGGGTGAATCAGTGATGGGGAAGGGCCAGTTGGCACTCACTCAGGTATTGATGAAAGTAAGATAAATGGTTTCAGCCAGGGAGATCTGGGCCATATTAGATGTTATCTAGACTGAAACCACACTGGTTTTAGCAGAATGGATGGTGGTTCCAAAGAGATTCTCCAATCTGTAGATGGGGTGGGCGTGGCTTCAGAGGGAAGCTATTAGTAGTGACCAATGAACAGAGGATGAAGGCTCGGCTGGGTGGGCCTCTTGAAGGTACTGGCCAGTCAGCACGTGGCTGAGACGTTTGACCAATGGGCAGAAAACACGGTTGGGGGAGGGCGTAACCCTGAGCTGGCATGGCCAATCAGTAGTTGGTAAGGGTGTGGGGGAGGCGGGTCTCAACCATGCCTGAATTTGAATTTGGCGCGTGGGCTAGGGCGAAGACCTGGAAGAGAAGAAAGAGGAGTCGGAGTCTGCAGTGAGGAATTCCCCACCGGCAGCCGAAGAGGTGTCCGAGACCCCGGAAGGCGAGGTCGGCGTGGGCAGCAGAGATGTGGGGAGCTCGCCCCACTCGCCTCCCCGCGCGCCGGGCCCTTGGCTGGGAGAGGACATGGAAGCTTATGTGCTGCGGCCGGCGCTGCGCGGCCGCACGATGCAGTGTCGCATCAGCCGCGACAAGCGCGGCGTAGACAAGGGCATGTTCCCTTTCTACTATCTCTACCTGGAGGCGGCCGACGGCAGGAAGGTGCGGTCTGGCCTCCTCTCGAGCAAGCCCCACCTTCCCGGCGCAAGTCCCGCCCCTTTCTGAGCGAGGTCAAGACTCAGGAATCCAGGTCTTGCTCAATGACATTGAGCTAGGACTTGTGAACTCCAACGCCTAACCCTGCCCTTCACGGAACTAGGCTGCTTTCGCAGTAGCATAGGCCCTAACCAAGCCCGTAACTAAGCCCAGTCCACTCTTGAGACGGGCCCACCTTTCTCAAAGTCAGGCCACGCCGTCTGAGGGTCCAAAACCTCACCCCTTACACACCCATTCGAGGTGTTGGCCCCATTGTGTTTGTCCGGATTCGGCCTCCGGCGGAGCCTTCTAATCTATCAGGCCCCTACCCAATCCTGGGATAAGTCCCGCCCCCTAGGAACCAAGCCCCTCCCCTCGTGGGTGGTCTATTCTAGAGTCAAGCCACGCCCCTCTCAATCGGGCCAGTTTCCCCCTTGGCGGCTTGGCGGCTTCTCCTCAAGGCACTCTTCCAAAGGCAGGCTTCCCCCTACTCAGTAGAGCTAGACCTACTTTTGCCTGATGAAATGCCTACCAAAGCCCCGCTGGAGGCTCTTCCCTAGTCTCCAAAGCCACCCAGCCTGCCACAGTTAGGCTCAGCGCTGCCTGGGCTCAGCCCTGACCTGGGACCCAGTGGCAGAAGGAATGGGGGCATATTAAGGTAAGAAGCTCCCCTTCAGGGGCACCTGGGTGGCTCAGTGGGTTAAAGCCTCTGCCTTCGGCTCAGGTCATGATCTCAGGGTCCTGGGATCGAGGCCCGC
>LNAC01000292.1:2588864-2605660 GCA_002007465.1 Ailurus styani
AAAAAAAAAAAAAAAAAGAAGCTCCCCTTCAGGACTCAGCTGATGACTTCCTTTAGTGAGAACCGCATCTCCCAGCAAGGCTTGGGATGTTTTTTGCTCCATTACCCTCTCCTCTGCCGTGGGGACACGGTGTTTCTTTTTTTTTTTTTTAAGATTTTTTTTATTTATTTGATAGAGAGATCACAAGTAGGTGAGAGGCAGGCAGAGAGAGAGAGGAGGAAGCAGGCTCCTTGCCGAGCAGGGAGCCCGATGCGGGCCTCGATCCCAGGACCCTGGGATCATGACCTGAGCCGAAGGCAGAGGCTTTAACCCACTGAGCCACCCAGGCGCCCGACACGGTGTTTCTTTATCTTGGACCCCTAACCCGAGCCAGATATCAGAAACTGATTCTGAGGGGCCTTTCTTCCTACCCACAGCACTTTCTCCTGGCTGGGCGCA
The DNA here is from genome assembly GCA_002007465.1 of Ailurus styani. Classification (NCBI taxonomy): domain Eukaryota; kingdom Metazoa; phylum Chordata; class Mammalia; order Carnivora; family Ailuridae; genus Ailurus; species Ailurus styani. The sequence continues at coordinate 2,589,303 of LNAC01000292.1, forward strand.
AGAGAAAAAGGAGCAAAACCTCGAATTACCTCATTTCCCTGGACCCCACAGACCTGTCTCGGGATGGGGACAACTTTGTGGGCAAAGTCAGGTGGGCAGAGCCCTGATATGTGTGAGAAATAGGTGGCAGGAGGCCTCGGGGGGATGCCGGGAGAGTTGGGGGAGAAGGGGACAAGCAGGCCACAGGCCACAGTTCCACCTGTTCTAGAACCTTTTGTCTCACAGACTGATGGGCTGTGTTATCTCAGGGGGTAGCCCCAGGGTGGGTGGGAATAAGAAAACTAAGGACTTTGGAGCAGAGGTTGACATTTAAGACATTTGATTTCTTGAGAGGCAAGGGGATGGAACTCCTAATGCCCGTGGGACGGGGCTGTGACGTACACATTCTTGCATCTTAGGGGGAAGAAGTTTCCTAAAAGGCAGGGGACTAAAAGTCATGGCTCACCAAAAAAACAGGGGGCTGGGACTGTGGATGCATGGAACATGGAACTTCAATGCCAACTAGAGGGTTGATGGGAACAGTTGATGACGTGGGGAAGCACGTAATGTACAGCAAAACAGTAATTATTTTTACTCTGACCACTCCCCTCCTGGGCCAGATCTAATGTCTTGGGCACCAAGTTCACCATCTTTGACAATGGGGTGAATCCTGAAAGGAAGAATTTTGTCTCGGACACCGCTCGGATCAGAGAGGAGCTGGGGGCTGTGTATTACGTGAGTGTCTGGGAGACAAGAGAGAATGAAGCAGGACGGTGGGTAGGGAGAAAGAGCCAGGCCAATCGGAGCATAATACCCCCAGGAGACCAACGTCTTTGGATTCCGAGGGCCCCGGAAAATGACTGTGATCATTCCAGGAATCGATGACCAGGACCGGAGAATCAGAGTCCAGCCTCAAAACGTGAGTTGGCCAAGGTTGAGAATTTCTGGGTCAGTTGGGGAGGAAGGCCTGGGGGATCTGCCCTAGGTCCTAAATGGAGAAGGGGGCCCATGGCTTGCAGGTGGTCATGTGTGAAGCCAGAAGGACTTTGTCAGACTTTTGTGTTTCTCAAGAAGGAGAGAGATTAGGGACACAAAATTCTGCGTCCGAGAAAAAAAGTTCAGTGGTGATAGGTTAATCACGCCCCCTACTTTATCTTCTAGGAACAGGAGTCGCTACTGAGTCGCCTCCAACGGGGGGCCAGCCAGGGTCTGGTCCTAATGCAAAACAAAGTTCCGTTGTGGAGCGAGGAGGGCGGCACCTATGTACTCAATTTTCACGGTCGAGTCACTCGGGCCTCCGTCAAGAACTTCCAGATCGTGCATCCGGATGACCGTGAGCTCCTAGGAACCGGTTTACCTGGGCCCCGGGCGGGGAGGGCCGGGAGGAGCGGGAGAGAACTACTCCTCCCATCAGCCCTTGAGCGGTTTTTCTAGGCAGGGCCAATTCCACTCTATTGGAAAGCCTATTGGGAACTGTAGTTTAAACGGCCCTTAGGGTTTCTGGGCTTAGTGGGAGCGCCGCACGGCCTCTGAGAAGTGGTAATTCTCTAAGTTCAGAAGCCCGCAGAAGGGAGTTGAGGAGTGGGGCTAGATTTCCTTAGTTTCTGACTTCCTCCTCAGCAGACTACCTGGTGCTCCAGTTCGGTCGCGTGGCCCCAGACACGTTCACCATGGATTTCTGCTTCCCGCTTTGCCCGCTCCAAGCCTTTGCCATCTGCTTGTCCAGTTTCGACGGCAAGCTGGCCTGTAAGTAATGCAGTGAAACACCATGCCCTCACCAGCTTCTGCACCTGCTAATTTGGAGAAAGGGCCCCCACGTGCCGCCTTTTAAACCACCTTACTCATAACCAGCATGTCATAACTCTGCCTGGGTGCCCAGTCCCTATGCTCCGGGGAAGTGGGCTTTTCAGCAGCACCGACTTTCGCGGGACTCACAATCATGGGAGATGGGTCTTCAACAAACAAACAAAAATCAAAATGCTCCTTTGCCACGAAGCAGAAAAGCGCGTGGAGGCCCAAGTCAGCTGGGTTACATGGAGGTGTCTCTAAAAAAGTGATTTTCACACCACGTTTGAAGAATCACGAGGAACTAGGGCTAGAGGCGTCAGGGGTGGGGACATCAGGGAGTAGGCACAGCTCATACAAAGGTCATAAGGTGAGAATGGGGCTTGATCGGTTTGAGAAAAGGAAAGGAGGCCAGTGTGGCAGGAGTCTGAGGAACCACTGGAGGGGGGCAAGGTATTTGAACCCCTCTTCTTTCAGCTGCTAGACAGATCTCGTGGGGTCAGAAAAGACTTCTGAGTTGGCGATGTAAACTTGGATGGGTCATTCAAGGCATGCAGGGCTGAGAGAATAATTACAATATTCACTACACTTATTTAACATTTATTATTTGGCAAACATTGTTTTTTGGGTTGCCTGGCTGGCTCAGTTGGTGGATGGCGGGATCTTGATCTCAGGGTTTCGAGTTCAACCTCACGCTGGATTTGGTGATTACTTAAAAATAAAATCTTTTTTTTAAAAAGATTTTATTTATTTGACATATAGAGAGAGATCACACTTAGGCAGAGAGGCAGGCAGAGGGAGAGGGGGAAGCAGGCTCCCTGCTGAGCAGAGAGCCCGATGCGGGGCTCGATCCAGGACCCTGAGATCGTGACCTGAGCTGAAGGCAGAGGTTTAACCCACTGAGCCACCCAGGTGCCCCTTAAAAATAAAATCTTAAAAAAATTTAAAAATGCAAATAAATATGAACTCCTTTGGTCTTACAATCCTCTAAGGCGTGTGCTATTGTTCACCACATTGTATAGGTTAGAAGAGAGTCTGTGGAACAGGGCTTTAAAAAGGTGAAACTGGACCACTGAAAGCCTCAAGCAACTCACCACTTCAAGGCCGGCAGGAAGATGAGTATATTCGAGGGAGGCACAGAAACCTGGAATTGAACCCTTTTTTAGAGATCAGTGAGTCCAGCTCCCAGCCCCCATGGGGAGATAATTGTCGCAAGTTTAATAAAATTTATGCCCTTAGATCAAAAGAAGCTTCGGACAAGAAGAGGCGAATTTGAGGGATCATGGGAAGCAGAGCTTGTCCCCTATGGAGGTACAAGTCTTTATCCCAGATACAGTGACAGTGACATTGCTCTTTACAAATCAGAAGCTTTTATTTCTTATACAAAACACCACACAATAAATAAATAAATAATGAAACAGGAAAATCCATGACCTTAGCCACGCCTCCCACTGAGGTCCAGGCAAGGAGACGGGGACACAGGAGTGGGGGGAGATGCCCCGACATGGCTTGAGGGCGTGGCCTGGGTGGAGGGCAATGGAGAGATCCGGGGAGCAGTGGGTGTGGCGGCCAGAAGAGGGGTACAGTTCCCGCAGCGGGCCCAGGCCTTGGCCCGGGCGGCATGGGCGAGACAGGGGCCCAGCAGCTGCTCGGCCTGGGCAATCCGCCGGGCGAAGCGACTGCGATCCCGGGCGAGCTGCTCCCACGGTCCCCGGCGGGCGGCCTGGGCCGGTCCTGCCCAGACAGCCAGGAGATGGACAGAGACCTTTTCAGAGAAACGTACCTGGAGGCGGAGCAGCACAGATGTTAAGACACAGGTGCCCGCAGGGGAGAGGGGGGAGAGGGGGGAGAGAGAACCCAAACAAAAATGAGTGACGCAAAAATGCTTGTTGTCTGAGTCACCTGCTAGTCAGGGGCCCACGGGATTCTCCACGTGACTCACTGCAGGCGGAGGCTGTTTCCTGCGGCTGACCTGGGCCGCAGCTGCTCCCCCCTTCCCAGGGGGCCCTAGCCTCTTGCGAAGGATTGCATTACAGTGAACACAGCCCTCCCAACGGAGTTCACATGCAACCCTCTGCAACACACGGGGGACCCAGAAGTTGGGGCGTCCAGGCCCAGGAATTCCAGCTCCTCCCTAAGGCTTGAGAAATTAAGCCCTCGGTACCCACCTTTCGTGACTTTAGGGGAGTCTCAGGGTCTGGATGCCGGGTGCCGGTTTCTGTGGGCTTGAGTCGCCTCCGCAGTCGGAGGGGCAGCTGAGGACAAGCCCAGGGAGGTGGTGGCTTCTCTCCAGGTAAATAGATGGCCACTCGGAAGGGGCAGGGCTCAGCTTCTCCCCACTCCTCAGCAACTGCTCCTGCCTCTGCGTCCTCTCCAGGCCGGTATGTCCAGCCCCGGTGGAGGGTGCTCTGAGCTTGAAGGGAGGGCCTTGGCTCAGAGTGAGCTGCTTCTGAATCCTCTTCCTGCTCTGTGTCCTCTCCTGGCCTACATGCCCAGGCCCCTGAGAAAGTATCTGTGGCCTCAGCTTCTCCCTCCTCCTCAGCTGGTCCCGTATCACTGTCCTCATCTTCTTCCTCCGTGTCCTCTCCTGGTCGATACACCCAGGCCCTCACGAGGGCACTTGTGGATGGGATGGAAGAGGGACCCTCAGCTTCTCCCTCCTCCTCAGCTGATCCCGTATCACTGTCCTCATCTTCTTCCTCCGTGTCCTCTCCTGGTCGATACACCCAGGCCCTCACGAGGGCACTTGTGGATGGGATGGAAGAGGGACCCTCAGCTTCTCCCTCCTCCTCAGCTGATCCCGTATCACTGTCCTCATCTTCTTCCTCCGTGTCCTCTCCTGGTCGATACACCCAGGCCCTCACGAGGGCACTTGTGGATGGGATGGAAGAGGGACCCTCAGCTTCTCCCTCCTCCTCAGCTGATCCCGTATCACTGTCCTCATCTTCTTCCTCCGTGTCCTCTCCTGGTCGATACACCCAGGCCCTCACGAGGGCACTTGTGGATGGGATGGAAGAGGGACCCTCAGCTTCTCCCTCCTCCTCAGCTGATCCCGTATCACTGTCCTCATCTTCTTCCTCCGTGTCCTCTCCTGGTCGATACACCCAGGCCCTCACGAGGGCACTTGTGGATGGGATGGAAGAGGGACCCTCAGCTTCTCCCTCCTCCTCAGCTGATCCCGTATCACTGTCCTCATCTTCTTCCTCCGTGTCCTCTCCTGGTCGATACACCCAGGCCCTCACGAGGGCACTTGTGGATGGGATGGAAGAGGGACCCTCAGCTTCTCCCTCCTCCTCAGCTGATCCCGTATCACTGTCCTCATCTTCTTCCTCCGTGTCCTCTCCTGGTCGATACACCCAGGCCCTCACGAGGGCACTTGTGGATGGGATGGAAGAGGGACCCTCAGCTTCTCCCTCCTCCTCAGCTGATCCCGTATCACTGTCCTCATCTTCTTCCTCCGTGTCCTCTCCTGGTCGATACACCCAGGCCCTCACGAGGGCACTTGTGGATGGGATGGAAGAGGGACCCTCAGCTTCTCCCTCCTCCTCAGCTGATCCCGTATCACTGTCCTCATCTTCTTCCTCCGTGTCCTCTCCTGGTCGATACACCCAGGCCCTCACGAGGGCACTTGTGGATGGGATGGAAGAGGGACCCTCAGCTTCGCCCTCCTCCTCAGCTGCTCCTGAATCACTGAATTCATCTTCCTCCTCAGATTCCTCTCCTGAACAACACTCCCAAGCCCAGGGGTGAAAGCCTGAAGATGAGGGGGAAACAGAGCTCTTTGTGACTTCTTTATTCTCCGTTCTTTCTTCCTCTGTGGCTTGATCCTCTTCTTCCCTGGGACAGTACACCCACGTTTTGGGCTTGGATCCTGGAGATAAAGGGTGAGTAGGTGTTCTGGCAGCTTCTTTGTATACAGCTTCTCCTTCCTCCTTCTCCCCCTCCCCTGGACCACATTCCCAGAGTGAGGGAGGAGAAGAGAATGTGACCACTTCATCTTCAGTAGCTCCTCCTTCCTCAGACTTCTCCTCTCCACGAGGTTCTTGCAGGGTTCTTCTCAGAAGGCCAGGGGACAGGGGAGCAGGCTGGCCACTTGTAAATTCACTTCCTTGCTCTCTAGGGACACTGGCTGCTTGTTCCCCACCATACTCTTTATCATCACCATTATCATCCTCTGCGGAAAGTTCCCAGGCTTTAAGAGGAGAACTGTTGGCTTTTAGATCATGGCAGGCCTCCCAGAACGCTTCTCCATCCTCCTCAGCTGCTCCACTGTCTCCAGTCTCCCCTTGAAAGTGCCTGTCCCAGGGGGTATGGCAGGTGGCTGGAAATGTCTTGGCTTCCCCCCCCAGGCCAGCTTCTCCCTGATCGGCTCCGGTTACTGCTTCCAACAGCCAGGGTTCTGGAGGTCCTGGGCCCCTCAGGTGGCTCCAGGCCCTGCTGAGAAGGCCCATCAGCGGGGACAGGAGGAAAAAGGGATAGGCATCCCTCCAGGCAGCAAAGTGATGGGGCACTTGGCCTGGGGCCATCTGTCTGGGCTGGAAATAAACAAAAGGAAACAGAGTTCAGAAGCCATGTAGGGGAGAGCATCAAGGGATGACTATGAGTCATAGCAACGGAAATAGTAACACAAATAGCAACAAGAGAGCCTCTGTCCCACATTCCTTGCTGATCCCTGCCACTCCCACCCCCGGCAGAGGCCCAGTGGTTCCCGCCTCTCTCCTCTCAATACCCAGGAGTCCGAGCCAGCCCCCAGCCTCTTCTCTCAGCCCCAGAAGTCCCCAGAACTGAGAATACAGGTCCTCTTCTTGCTGCCCTTGGGGACAAGGTCCTACTCCCTGGTCTCTCATCCTCCTGAGGATCGACAAATCAGGCCCTCATCACTCTCCACCCTCAGACTCAAAAGTTGTGACCTCCACAGGGTTCCATCCATTCCACTGGGGATCCATGCGTCTGGCTTCCAGAACCTTCCTCTCGCCAGGCTCAGGCCTCCAGGCTCCCAATTTCTTCTCCTTCCTAAGTCCGAGCCCTGGGGTGCGTCCTGGTCCTACCTCTCCTTGGACACAGGAGTCCAGGCTCCCAGGCCCTCGTTCCTCAGGACCCCGGGGTCCCGGCCTCAAACCCTCCTGTCTCGGTACCCAGAAGTGCAAACTCCCTCCTCACTGACCAGAGTCTGACCCCCAGCCCCCAGCGGCTGGGGGGCGGTGGGGGCGGGGCAGGCGTTCGGACCCCTCACTCACCGACTGGGGCCTGCGCGTCACCCTGGGGGCAGGAGCGCCGGCTCGGGTTGCCACCAGCGATCGCAGATCTGGACGGCTCGGGAGGCCAGCGCGTTCATCTCGCCCTCCGGTGCCGGGCTCGGGGACTCAGGTTGTCACCTGCGGCGGCAAGCACTGTCGCGGCGAAGGGATGCGGGGCTCCTGTCGTCGTCGGTGTGTGTGATCCACAGCGAGGGTGGGAACTGACGCGGCTCGCACGGCTTTTATAGGCCAACGCCGCCGCCGCGCGTGCTGACGTCACGGGGAAGGCGGGGTTTCGAAACCGCGGCGTCAGGGCGGAGGGAAGGGAAACTGAGATCGGAATTCTCGCGGAGATTCCGGGGGTTTTGTGTGACGACACCGCGGCGTTTCGGAGCGAGGCCACGCCCCGAAGTAAGCGAGCTTGTCAATCAAACGCGGGCACGGCCTCCGCCGCCTGGGCGCTCTCCCAGCTCCTTTCGGGGTGGGGAACCGGCTTCCCGCCCGGATTTAATCAGCAGGCCCCAGGCTAGAGTCTCCCACCGTCGCTACCCGCCCGCTTCCTTCCTGGTGGGGGAGAGCATTGTTCTTTCAAATTACATTTTCACAGATGAGAAACTGAGGCTTGAGAATGAAGTCATTTGCCCGAAGAAGTGGTCACAGCAAAGTCTAGATTGATTGCAAAGGAGAACAAGAATTGTAAGCACCCTGAAGGCAGGCACTTGGCTTTGCTCACTGCTTTTTTCCCTCAGTGCCCGGCACATAGTAGGTGTTCAACAAATATTGAGTAAGTGCACTGGACGCCAAAAACTTAGACTCCCCTTCCCGGTCTCAAGTGCAAGGCTTCTTCCCTGGGTTTCACCCACCCCAGACTCATACAAAAGCTCATGCACAGGGGCGCCTGGGTGGCTGAGTTGGTTGAGCATCTGCCTTCGCTCAGGTCATGATCACGGGGTCCTAGGATCAAGCCCCGCGGCAGGCTCCCCACTCAGCCGAGAACCTGCTTCTCCCTCTCCCTCTCCCTCTGCTGTTCCTCCTCCTTGTGCGCTCTCTCTGTCAAATAAAGTAAAAATCTTAAAAAAAAAAAAAAAAAGGGCGCCTGGGTGGCTCAGTGGGTTAAAGCCCCTNGGCTCAGGTCATGATCTCAGGGTCCTGGGATCCAGGCCCGCATCGGGCTCTCTGCTCAGCAGGGAGCCTGCTTCCTCCTCTCTCTCTGCCTGCCTCTCTGCCTCCTTGTGATCTCTCTCCCTCTGTGAAATAAATTAAAAAAAAATCTTTAAAAAAAAAAAAAGAGGTTTTATTAAAAAAAAAAAAAGCTCATACACAAAGCTCAAAATCCTGGCTGGGCAGAATCAACTGAACTTCATGGGGGTGGGGTCTCCTGCCACAAGTTCCAGGTCCACGGACACAGCCCCAATTCCCCGGCCTGTGCCCCCTACCATAATTTTGCTCCTCGAAATATACCCAGGGACCATGTCTCCCTCCGGATGCGGGGGGTGGGGGGGGCATCCTTAGTCTAGAACACAATTCTCACCTGGATCCCAGGTAGACGTTTGACCATGGTCATCTGACCCGGCCCTAGCTATAATCCAGGGTCACTCCCTCCTCCCTGGAAAACCTGGACCCATCCGCTCAAAAACACATTTCCAGATGCCCGGCTCCATTAATCACTTGGAAGTCCTGACTCCAGGCTCACACCTTGTCAGGTACCCAGAAGTCTGAGCCCCTCGAGTTCCAGGATCCCAGCTACCTACCTGTTTCAGGGCGCAGTGACCCGGACCCCGGAGCTGTGGGGGCCCAGCTCCTCCTCTCCAATCAGTTAGGAATCCCAGCCCAGCAGGGACCCAGGAGTCAGGGGGGCCCCAGCCCCTCCCCTCAGCGGTGGGGGCAGCTGAACCAGGGGTCAGGCTTGGAAGTGGGGGGGGGGGAGGCCAGGAGGGGCGGGGTCAGCCGGGATTGGAAGGGGAGACCGCAGCGTGGGCGGCTGGCGGACCAGCAGGGAGGAAAGAGAAACTGAGAGGGGAGGAAGACAGAAGGGGAATCTGAGGGAGAGGAGGAAACAGCGTCGGTGGGGACAGAGAGAGAGAGAGAAAGAGAGAGAGAAGGAGGAAGAGCTTGAGGGTGAGGGAGAGAGAGGGGGAGAACGAGATGGAAACCTGAGGAAGAGAGACTGTAAGTCCGAGAGGAAAAGATCTGGAACAGAAACAGAAAGACTGGAAGGGAAGGTGCTGGGGGTGGGGTGGGGGGGAGAGAATGAGTGAGAGAGAGACACTGTAAGAGGCAAATTAGAGACAGAGAGACAAGGTGAGGCCAGAGACAGAGACGCTCTGAAAGAAAGGGAAGAGTGACCAGAAGAGAGGAGAGACAAGACGCAAAACGCGTGTGAGTGAGCAGGTGAGAAGGGAGACAGGTCTGAGAGGTAGCCCCCACCCCCCACCCCCAGCCAGAAAAGGAGGGACACTGCAGCTGGGGGCCCCGGCACTCACACGGCCTTCTTGCCCGTCCTTGGGACCCCAGAGCTGGTAAGTTCCCTGGCTGGCCTGGGAGGGACCGTCTGGGTGTACATTCCCGACAGCCCAGAGCTTGGCAGGGATGGCTTGTGGGTGCGTGCGGGCGGGCAGGAGACAGGTAGCTGGGGGTGGCGGGGAATGGGGGCTCCCTGAGCACAGAGAGGGTCAAATTCCTGGCTAGAGTGCAGGGGCCAAGAATAAAGGAGCCCCTATTCTCTGTCTTGGGCTGCAGACAGCTGTCCCCCCTCCCGCAGCTGCCAGCGCCGCCCACCTCTCTTGGCATCGCGCTCGGTATGCAGTCCCGGGCCAGGGCCTCCCCCAGCCCCCCAGTCCCCAGACAACGGGCTCTTTCTCCTCAGCCTCCACCGACCTGCGAGCCCCTGACCCCGTCTCTGTCCCCAGCCGGGTCAGCTGCAGAGACAGGCACACAGCCCCTTTCTTTCTCTCCCCAAGCCCTAGATGGAGGAGGGCAGACCTCGGAGCAGCCTCAGCCTGGCCAGCAGCGCCTCCACCATCTCCTCGCTGGGCAGCCTGAGCACCAAGGTTCGAGCTTCGTGGAGGGGCTGGGGAGGAGGGCGGGGCTCTGGGCTGCCCCATCCTCCTGTTTCCCAGCCCTGGGTTCCGCGCCAACCCAAGGGCTTCCGTTGTTAAGAGCAAGGATCCTTAGCCATGGGCTCGGCCACACCTAGTAAGGTCCCAAATTGCCCATCAGCCCCAGCTAGGAATTCAGAGGCACTCCCAGCTGTCCCCACCCCTTGGATTTTCCTAATTCAACCAGAGTAACAATCCTGCCAGGCTCGGGTTGCTAAGATAGGGCTACTCCCCAGCCATGAGGCTCCCTCCAGGACCTCAGGCTGTGGCTACCCTCGATTGGGACAGAGAACTCACTCCCTGTCCTATCTCTAGCCATCCTACCCAGTTCTGAAATCCGATAAGAAAAGCCCTTTCTCTGACGATAAGGCCCCAAGAGGCCTGAGATACTGGCGTCACAAATTGTCACCCCAGCCCAAAGTTCAGGGACAACACTCGTTTCCTTATCCTCTGCCACTCTCTACTCATTTCCAGCTTCCCCAGTTCAGAATCTAGAGATTCCATCCCAACCTTGGTCAGCACCATCCCCCGGGAAGTCCTGTGGGACTCGGGCTGTGGGCTTCTGAGATACCTGCGTGGACGGGAGAGGGGCTCCGTCTATTGGGAGGGTGGGGGGCTGGGAGCCATCTCTCTGCGCTGGACATGGTTGCTAAGGGACATCACTCCCTGGCACGGAGGCATCCTCGCTTCAGCTGACCCACCCGTCACCAGGAACTTGGCGTGGATGTCTTTCTGGTTATGGGGGACCTCCCCGGCAGTATTTCTAATTCTGATCCCAAAGACTGCACTACAATTCCGGCTCTGGTGGCCAATGGCATCCTCTCCTTGGCAGTAGCTCCTTGAATCCCCAGCTCCTCCCATCAGCCAGTGACTTCTTCCTTTCCCCCAAACACCTCTATCCACTCATTCAGACTATCTATCAGCTCTGTACCATGCATATCCAGTTCTGATCTCAAAATTCAGTTCCCTCCTCGTCTTGGTCTCTAAGGGCAGTTGAGCGAGGGCCTCCGGTTGCCTGCCTCCCACGGCACCGCCCCCCCAAGCCCATCCGAGGCCCCATTCATTTCTGTCTCCTTCTCTCCTCAGAAGCCTCCCCGGGCAGTAAGCAAGGTGCACGCCTTTGGCAAGAGAGGCAATGCTCTCCGAAGGGATCCCAACCTCCCAGTGCACATCCGAGGCTGGCTTCATAAGCAGGTGGAGTGAGCATGAGAAGGGAAGGGACACTGAATGACCTAGAGGCCAGGCCGCTGGCTGTCCACTGTTTCTCTCCTTCCCAGTCTCCAAATGCCTTTCGTTTTTTCTGACGCGGCTTCTCCCCTTTTTCTGTCCTTGTGCCCTGCACCCGTTCATTCCGTGAGCACTTCCTGAATATTTATAACGTGCCAAGCCCAAATAAGACAAACTAGTATCTCTAGTTCGTTCAAGAGGGTCTGGGGCAGGGATGGGTAGTACATTAGCATATTTTTTGAAAGATTTTATTTATTTATTTGACACAGAGAGAGATCACAAGGAGGCAGAGACGCAGGCAGAGAGAGAGGAGGAAGCAGGCTCCCTGCCAAGCAGAGAGCCCGATGCGGGGCTCGATCCCAGGACCCTGGGATCATGACCTGAGCCAAAGGCAGAGGCTTTAACCCACTGAGCCACCCAGGCGCCCTACCAGATTGCTCTGAAAAAATAACACAGGAGGATACGCAAAAAGTGGCAGAGGGATGAGGGTGCCCTTTGACTCTTGGTCAGGGAAGGCGTCTCCGAGATGACATTTGGGGTGAGAACGAAGTGACGAGAAGGAGCCCATCATGCTAAGAGCTGGGGTATGGAGGGAATCTGAGAGCCAAAGGCCCTAGGACAGGCCAAAGCATGGTGTTTGGAGCCAGCCAAGGGTTGAGACAGGAGGGATGGCAGGGCAGTGGTTCGCAATGTGTCCCTGCTAGGAATTTGCTGGAAATGCCGACTGTCAGCTCCCACCCACCCTAGATCCACTGACTCAGGAACTCTGCTGGTGGTACCTGGGAATCTGTATTTTAACAAGCTCCCCTGGTGATTCTTATGCAGACCCAGGTTTGAGATTCCCTGCAAACCAGTAAAAGAAGGAAAGGAATTCGAGATGTATTCTATGGGTGACGGGAGGCTCGGTTTTGAGCAGGGGACTCCCACCATCTGACATAATTGAAAAAGATCATACTGACTTCAGTAGGAATGGATTGATGAGAAGAGGGACACAAGGCTGGAGGTAGAGTAGTTTTGGCAGAGGAGATGGGGAGGCGCAGGATTCAGGTTAGGGTTCCCAATGCTTCCTTCCTGGCCTCTCTCTGTGTCTCAGACTCCAGAATAATCCAATCAGAAGTCTCAGTACTTAAAGTCGCAGTGCATGGGTTGTACAGTTGCTCATTCCAACCTTCCAGTAACTTCTGAATCCCCAATTGACAGATGAGAAAACACGAATGTCCTAGCCAGGAAATGACTAGTCTAATGGCATAGTTTGAGAGGGGTGGAGCTAGGAGCCCAACTCAGGTTTGACTGTGTCCAGAGTCTGTGAGCTCAACGCCTACACTCTGGTTTCCAGCTCTCCGGCAAAATGTATTGTAGCAAACCTGTGTCTGTTCCTCTCCTTTTTCTGGGTTTCCCTGTCCCCGGCTGTCACTGTCTTCATTTCCACGTTTCCTCTCCCCACTGCCCCTCTACTCAGGCCTTCCCTCCCACTGTTTCCCCAGGATAGCTCCGGGCTCCGGCTCTGGAAACGCCGCTGGTTCGTCCTCTCCGGCCATTGCCTCTTCTATTACAAGGGTCAGTGCCCCGGCTGGCACAGGGTGGACGGACCCCCCTCCCACCATCCTTTTCCCTTAGTCTCTTGGCCTCCAGACCCCCATGAGATCCCTGACCCCAGCCCCGCTTTTGCAGATAGCCGCGAGGAGAGCGTCCTGGGCAGCGTCCTGCTCCCTAGCTACAGTATCAGGCCAGATGGGCCAGGAGCCCCCCGAGGGCGGCGATTCACCTTCACCGTGAGTCCGTCCATCCTCCGTGGGCACTAAGGCACTAGGCCATGGGGGGCAGCCATGGGAACATCCATTATTGGATATAAAAAGCCTTGACCAGGGTCCATGGCATCCTCTTTTTTAGAGGGCCCGGGCGTCCGGGTCCCCAGCTCTCTCTCCCCCCGCAGGCCGAGCACCCAGGCATGAGGACCTATGTTCTGGCCGCTGACACTATGGAGGACCTGCGGGGCTGGCTGAGGGCGCTGGGCAGGGCCTCGCGTGCGGAGGGGGACGACTTGTGAGTATAGTTCCTGGCCACGCCCCTGGCCTGCACGTCCAATCCGAGTCCATCTAATTAGCCCCAGCCCCTCCCCTTTGGGTCCTGCCTCTTCAACGTCCAATCACATGTCTTCTAGCTAGGGAGGCTCCGCCCTTCAGACCCCACCTCCAGGGAACATCATGTCTTCCAATCAGCAAAAAGTCTTTCTCCTCTAAACTCCGCCTACCACTTTGTCCAGCCCTCCCCTTCATCAATATTCCATACTCTCTGATTGGCTCCCTCAGAAGTCTCCACCCCCAAGGCTGCCATTTAAGTAACGTCAACTATAAAAAAGAAAGGCCTTTTTCAAACTCTGTCCGACCTTTCCCAAGTTTCAGTCTGGAGACTCAAAGTCTGGGACATTGGGTCCAGCGACCCCAGAGGACCCTGCAGCCCTGCACTAGTCATTTCCACACTCAGGGCCTCAGTTTTCCCATCTGCGATGTGGGAACGATGATTTATAGTGCACCACTTACCCTTTATTCCGCGTAGGTTCCCTTGCACTCATCCATCAAATGGGAATAAGGGCTGTTATGAGGTACAAAGGTGTAATGTCTTTTCTGTGCCAACTCCTTAGTGGGCGACCCAGGTCACCCGCACGTCCCCAGCCTGGAGAGGGCCCTGGCGGCCCCGGTGGTCCTCCCGAGGTGAGCAGAGGGGAAGAGAGACACGGCTTAGAGTCACCAGAGGTGGCTCGACTCTCCAGAGTTCGTGGACGACCCGGGCTGCTCACTCCCAGCCCCACAGCCGACCTCCAATCTGGACCTCGGATCCGGAGGACCAGGAGCCCGGAGTGAGTCGAGAGAGTCTGGGACAAGAAAGTTCTACAGGGCAGAGCGTCAGAGGAAAAGCCGTGTTGGGGGCATGGCCTGAGAGAAGGGTGGGGACTGTGGCTGATGTGGGGTGTGGCTTAGTGGTTTCTTCTTTAAGTGGATGTGAGTTGCTGGAGTTCTTGTGGGGTCAGAACCCATAGGGGGTAGTCCTAAGGAGGAGATGCGTCAAAGGTGGAAATAATTCAGGATCAGGCTAATAGAGAGGGGTTCTACTCTAGAGGGACAGTGACACACACTGAAAGGGGACATGTACGTGAAGCTGACTGGGTGGGTAGTGAGGTGAGGAGGCTCTAGCTCACCAGTTTCCCTATTCTCTCCACCCAACAGCCTATTCACACCCCTCTCTCGCCCTCCCTCTCCTCTGAGCCTCCCCCGGCCCCGTTCTGCTCCTGTGCGGAGACCCCCTCCATCCTCCAGTGACATAGCACCTCTTGCCAGACCCCATACCCCTCTGAGTCGCATCGATGTCCGGCCTCCCTTGGATTGGGGCCCTCAGCGCCAGACACTCTCCAGGCCCCCCACTCCCCGGCGAGGACCCTCTTCTGAGCCTGGGGGAGGAAGGCCCCCCAGGAGCCCCCAGCACTGGACTCAGGAGGCCAGAACACAGGTGAGCAGAGAGGTAATGCGGGGGGGGGGGGGACTACATTTCCCATATGGGCTTGGTCTGTTTTTCCAGGCTGGTCTGCCGGGCATGGTCCCCTTGGCATCATGGGAATTGTGGTTCAACGTAATTACAGCAGGGTTCAGCTGTGACGGAAAGTGGACTTCATCTCCCATCAGTTCTCAGGGCAGTCTTCTCTGGCCAGTCTCTGGCCAGTACACCTTAAGTATTATGGGGATTGTAGTCCAGGATACTGTCCTCCAAGACAATGCTGGGAGAGGTGGTAGGGATTGCACCTGTCTTGTGTCTCCAGTTTATCTTTGCAAGATGGTCACCTGCTATCTCCACTGAACATCATGGAATTGTAGCCCAGAATATCCACAGTTAACCACAAATGTGAGAATGAGAGTAGACTGCAACTTCTATGGACCCCTTGGGCAGTTTTGCCAGGCTTCTCCATTTATTATCATCCTATGTGTCCCCACAGCACAAAGCTGGAGAACAGCTAGTTGAGGAAGTTGCAGGGGCCCCGTTCTGAACCTCAAAGAGTCTCCTAAGTTACATCAATTCTGGATGCACCCACTCTAATATTTGTTACTAAAACATGCCAATTTCTAAACATCTTTATTTCAATATTCCTTCCAGGTCCCCTCTGGCTCCTCCACGTATCTCCAGCTACCCCCGAGAGCTCCCGGGACGCGGGCTTCCATGGTTTTATTGGTAGGTGTCCTGGGGCACCTTGAATCTGCCAGAGCCCTCTTCTGTGCTTTCTTGGTTATGGAGAATGTCATCTCCGGTGCCTAGAGAAGACTGGATATTTCAAGATTCCTTGACCGATGCCTCGATTAGTTTCCTAGGACTGCCACAAACTGGGTAGCATACATATAGAATATCTCTCCATTCATTCATTTAATCTTCTAGGTATTTATCTCAGTTTTATTGTTTTGGTTTTTTAAAGTTTTTTGTTTTGTTTTGTTTTGTTTTGTTTTGTTTTTTGTCAGAGAGAGAGAGCACAAGTAGGCAGAGCGGCAGGCAGAGACAAAGAGAGAAGCAGGCTCCCTGCCGAGCAAGGAGTCCGATTCGGGACTCAGTCCCAGGATGCTGGGATCATGACCTGAGCTGAAGGCAGCTGCCTAACCACCTGAGCCACCCAGGCGTCCCTTATTTCCGTTTTAAAGTTTTTTCCATAGAGCTCTTATATGCTTTTAGTTAAGGTAACTCCTAAATTCCTGATAGTTTTTATAGCTATTTGAATGGTAACTTTTTTTTTAAATTATATTTTCTAGCTATGGATGGTGTAGAGATAGTCTATTGATGTTTGGTACTTCATCTTTCACCTGGCACCCTTGCTGAATTATCTTTTTTTTTTAAGTTTTTTAAAAACTAATCTCTACACCCAGCGTGAGGCTCAAACTCAAGACCCCAAGAACAAGGGCGCCTGGGTGGCTCAGTGGTTTAAAGCCTCTGCTTTCGGCTCAGGTCATGATCTCAGGGTCCTGGGATCGAGGCCCGCATCGGGCTCTCTGCTCAGCAG
>LNAC01000292.1:2608052-2625316 GCA_002007465.1 Ailurus styani
CGCCTTCCTCCTCCCCCCGCCTTCCTCCTCCCCCCGCCTTCCTCAAGTTTTAAATCAGTCATCTTGACAGTCTTCTTAGAGAGTGAGGGGCAAGCAGCCAAGAAGCAGCAGACTTAATTTACCGGTTTGAGAGGGTGAATTTGATGTACGCTTCCTCGATTCGAATCTCAGCTCCTACTTCCTACTCATGGTAACTGTGTCACCTGAGAGAACTTACTTAACCCCTCTGGGCCTTAGATGCCTCTTATGTAAACTTAAAATGATAAAAATAGCATTTACTTCATGGAGTCATTGTAAGAATTTCATAAATGCATATATTTATACATAACATAATCAATGAATAGTTAACACTTATATAATATATTCTATATATTTATCATATATAGCATATAAACATATTTATATATAAATAAAAATCATATAAATATCCTATAAATATATACCTTATAAATGTATATGAATATTGAACAGGTGCCTGGCATATGGTAAGAAATGTTAG
This sequence comes from Ailurus styani, assembly GCA_002007465.1. Taxonomy (NCBI): domain Eukaryota; kingdom Metazoa; phylum Chordata; class Mammalia; order Carnivora; family Ailuridae; genus Ailurus; species Ailurus styani. The sequence goes on from LNAC01000292.1 coordinate 2,608,552, forward strand.
CTATAATTATTACCTGTAAAATGGAGACATTACTAATATTTACCTCGCGAGAATTAAATGAGACCTGAGAATAGTGTCTGGTACGTGGTAAGGGCCTCATCAGTGTTAGCCGCCATGATGATGATCTTGGTGATGGTGAGGCTTTCCAGGGGGCCCTTGGGGCTTGTGATCTTGACTCTTCCAAGAACTTACTGGATCTGTAGAGTCCACCCTAGGGGAGTCCAGAAGTAAGCAGAGAATTTACGGAAATCTGTTATTTGTCTACACTAGCGACTCATTGGAATGGCAGGTTCCGTAGAGCCTCTGGGGAGTCAGAAGTCTGGGCGAAGAGGCTGTTGGGAGTTGTAGTCCATATGCGCCCCAGGGCTCCAGGGACCAGGCTTCTCTTACTCCTCGTCAGCCAGGAAAAAACTGGCGTCGGGAAAGATCTGGTGGGTGGGCGCACTGACTCTGTGCCTCCTGCTTTTTGGGACCCGAGGAGCGGGAGCGCGTTTGGGACACATACAGCAGCCTGGAACAGGAGCTGGGCACCTTGAGGGAGACCCTGGAGTACCTGCTGCACCTTGGTTCCCCCCAGGTATGTCCCCCCAAGCTCCACCCTCTCCGCCATCTTCCCCCGAAAATGCTCTAGGGCATTGAAGCCCCTCCCACTTCATTTCAAGCTCCTCCCCCCGTCCCCCCTTATTGTATTTGAGATCCTGCCCTTCATTTTAACCCCTGCCTCAGGTTCGGAACCACTCTCCCCTCCGGTTCTAAATCTCTCCTCCAATTTTGGAGCCCTGTCCACCCCTCAGCTCTGTCCCCATCCTGCGTCCTGACCGTTGTTATATTTATCCTCCGGAATTTCTAGTTCTAAGTCCAATTCCTTGGTTCGAGCTCCACTTCTGAAGTATAAGCCCCCTTGCTTAACCTCAGGCCCACTTTTTTTTTTTTTTAAAGAATTTATTTTTAAGTACTGTCTATACACATGGTGGAGCCGGAACCCTCAACCCAGAGATCAAGAGTCACATGGTCCAGGCGCCCCTCCCCCCACTTCTTCAATCCGAGACTAATAATTGGGTTTCTAAATCATGTATCTTTAGTTGAAAATGTTGACTCCTTTTTTTCAAGATTTATTTATTTGAGAGAGAGAGAGAGAGAGAGAGAGAGAGAGAGAGCGCGCTCGGGGAGGGGCAGAGGGAGAGGGAAAGAGAGTCTTAAGCGGACTCTGGGCTGAGCCCAGAGCTTGACGCGGGGCTCGATCTCATGACCCTGAGATCAGGACCTGAGCCAAAACCAAGAATCAGATGCTCAACCGCCTGTACCACCCGGTCGCCCCTTAAATGTTGACTTCTAGGGATGCCTGGATCAATTTAAGTGTCTGACTCTACATATCCGGTCTTGAGAGGCCACGATCTCTCCCCATGTATACATAATCCATTTGCGATTCCATAAATAGAGCCTTGCGGGGGCGCCTGGGTGGCTACGTTGGTTAAGCATTTGCCTTCGCCAGGGGTTATGATCTCCTGGTCCTGGGATCAAACTCCACGTCGTGCTTCCTGCTCCTCGGGGAACCTGGTTCTCCCTCTCCCTCTGCCTGCCACTCCCCCTGCTTGTGAGCTTGCTCTCTTACTCTCTCCAATAAATAAATAACATCTTAAATAAATAAATAAATAAATAAAGCCTCTCTGATTTCAGACCCAACTCTAACCCTCCTGCCATTCTCCCACCTTCAAGTAACAAATTTCTTTCCTCTCCCCAGGACAGAGCATCAGCTCAGCAACAGCTATGGATGGTGGAAGACACGCTGGCAGGTCTGGGGGGCCCCCAGAAGCCACCCCCCAACACAGAACCGGACTCCCCATCCCCTGCGCTCCAAGGCGAGGAGTCATCAGAGAGGGAGGTGAGACTCACAAGCCTCTCTCCTAATCCCTAGCTTCCTGTCCCATCTGCCCTGGCGCTACTCCGCAACCTTCTTCTCTCTCTCCCTTTCTTCCTCTCAGCTTAACCAACCACAGGCAAGCATCGTAAGCTCCAGAAGCCTTTGTTTCTTTGCTTGTTAGAGTGTGATCATAGTCCAGTGGCGTGCTCGAGCCAGCTCCCAACAGCTTCCAAGAGCCACCTGGGCGCGTCTCCTCTCAACTCCGTGTTCAGTGATGTCCTGTTGGTAGCTTGAAATTGACCACGGTGGGGGGATTCGCACGACAGAGATTGGCGATCACTAAAAATCGGGGCTGTTTTCTCCCCGAGAGACATTTACTCAGCATTTACGAGACACCACTGATCATAACCCCCAACTTGTAGGGTTCTGTAAAAAGGGAGATGAGGATTAGAAAGTGTCAGACACGGAGTAGGCCTTCAGGAGGCAAAAGCTGCTGTTGTCTGAGCTGGTTTAAAGCGGATGTGTGCCTTGACCCTCAGATCCTGTATCCGAGAGACCTGGGTTCAGATCCCAGCTCTGCCATCTTTGTGATGCCAGTCATTGACTTCGTTCTTGGAGCCTTGGCTTCCCCATATATTAAATAGGGATAATAATGGCCCCTTTGTAGGTTTATGGAGGGGATTCCATAAGATAATGCAGGTAAAGGGCTTATCAGAACACCAGAAGCACAATCATTATAAAACCTTGTGCTTACAATGCCTCTCCACATGTCGGGTGCTGTTCTAAGTGCCTTACGTGTATAGACTCAATCTACATAGCAAAGATGAAATATGGCTGGCCCAGAGAGGTAAAGTAACTGGCCCAGGGTCACACAGCTCATTAATGGCAGAGCTGAGATTTGAAACCAGGCCGGTTTTCAGTCTGACTCCTATTCGTGCTGTGTCTCAGTTGCTGAGTGCCTGAGAACTAGTAAGAATGACGATGATAAGTATTATTCTCCTCTCCTCACCCCTCCAGAGCCTGCCTGAGTCCTTGGAACTGAGCTCAACCCGGTCCCCTGAGGCTGACTGGGGGCGGCCCCCGGGGGGCGACAAAGACCTCTCCAGCCCTCACTCAGGTGAGCATCCGGGGCTGGATGGGACTTGCTGGGCATTCCCTGCCCTCACCGAGTCCCGTTCTGCCCTCCCAGGTCTTGGATCACCGAGGGTGTCCCGGGCTTCCAGCCCTGAGAGTCGCCGCCCGGCTTCCCCACAGCCAGGAACCAAGGTAGGAGGGCCATCCCTGAGTCCCAGCGCCCATCTGTAACCCTTTAACCTGACCACCACCCGCTCTGGGCAAACAGCTGGGAGAAGGGAGCTCGGAGATCACACCCCAGGGCAGAGAGCGAGAGTTGTTGAGGGCTGGGATTGAATTTTGTCTCTGCCACTTCTAAGCTGCGTGACTTGGGGTTGGTTAGGAAACCTCTCTGCCCGCGTGTGTCCATCTGTAAAATGGAGCTCCTAGTAGTGCACCCTTCCCCGCCCCGCTACCTAGAGATGATGTGAGGATTCAAACTGGATTTCAAACTAAGGTTGAAAGTAGTGCTTAGGGTTGCCTGGGTGGCTCAGTCAGTTAAGCGGCTCAGGTCCTGATCCCAGGGTCCTGGGATCGAGCCTTGGATCTGCCCTTTCCCCTTCCCCCTCCCCTGCTTCTGCTCTCTCTTGCTATGTCTCTCTCAAATAAATAAAATCTTAAAAAAAAAAAAAGAAAATAGTGCTTAGATGTGGTAAGGACTTCCTTCATTCACTTGACAAATATTTATTAAATGTCCTCATGCCTGGGGACGCTGGAGTGGGTCAGTCGGTTGAGGATCCCACTCTTGGTTTCGGCTCATGTCGAGATCTCAGGGTTGTGAGATCGAGCCCTAAGTCAGGCTCTGGGCTCAGCTTGGAGTCAGCTTGAGATTCTCTCTCCCTCTCCCTCTGCCCCTCCCAGTCATGCTCTCTCTATCTCTCAAATAAATAAATCAATCTTACAAATATATATATATATATATATATATATATATATATATATATATATATATCCTTATGGTTGTCCAATAAGGTAGCCGGTAGCCACATGGGATTATTTAAATTAAAATGAAATAAAATTTAAAAATCACTCACACATTGGGCGCCTGGGTGGCTCAGTAGGTTAAAGCCTCCTCTGCTTTCGGCTCAGGTCATGATCTCAGCGTCCTCGGATGGAGGCCCGCATCGGGCTCTCTGCTCAGCTCTCTGCTCAGCGGGGAGCCTGCTTCCTCCTCTCCTTGTCTCTCTGCCTGCCTCTGCCTACTTGTAATCTCTCTCCCTGTGTCAAATAAGTAAATAAAATCTTAAAAAAAAAAAAATCACTCGCACTCACTACATTTCAGGTGCTTTGGGGCCCCCCAGTGGCCACTGTATCTGTTGGACAGAACAGGTACAGAAAGAACATTGCCACCCTCCCAGAAAGTTCTCTTGCATAGAGCTGTCCAGGCGCTGAGGGCACAAACGTGAACAAAGAAGAAAAAAAAAATCCTTCCCTTATGAATCTGGTGTACTAGTGGGAAGAGGCAGATAATAATCAATTTGCTCTACATTATTTTATACGTTGTGAGCGCTAAAGAAGTAAAAACAGAACACGAACGTGGTGAGGAGGTTTGGGATGGCAGAGGTAGGGGTGCAATTGTAAATGGCTTGGTCTGGGGAGGCCTCTTGGTCCGGTGATGTTTGTGCAGCTGCCTGAAGGAGGTGAGGGAGCGAGCCTTGGGTGGAAGAGCCTTGCAGGCAAAGGAACGGCCTTGAAGAGGTTTTGCGGGGAGGTGGGGAGATGTTGGGGGGGCGGGGGGAGGGGGCCTGCCGTGTTGCTGGAGCCGCTAGAAAGTCAGTGTGTCTGGAACCGAGTAAGCAAGCTAGAGGGAGAGTGGGTGGGGAGGAGAGGAGAGATGGGTATTGGGGTTGGACGATCCTGGGGCTTGTGGTTCAAGGTGCGCCCTGTGGAGGGTTCTGAGCGGCTGTAAGGGGAGCTGGCGCCCTCTGCCGGCCATACAGGGAACAAGGTGTGGGGCGAGCCCTGAGTGAGGCAAGAGACCCACTGAGGACAGTCCAGGCGGGAGGTAACCGTAATTCCCCCTAGGTTAGAAGAACTGAAGATGTTGAGAGGGAGGTAGATTCTAGCTATACCGCTCTTCAAACTTTATCCAAAACCCTGGACCAGATGTAATTCAAAATGCAAAAATTTGTCTGGGGACACCTGGGTGACTCAGTTGGTTAAGCGTCTGCCTTTGGCTCAGGTCATGATCCCAGGGTCCTGGGATCGAGCCGCAGGTCGGGCTCCCTGCTCACTGGGGAGCGTGCTTCTCCTTCCACTCCCCCTGCTTTGCACTCTTTCTCTCTCTCGTCAAATAAATAAGTAAATAAATATGATTAGGCAAAAAATTTGCCAATTCTAGGCTGGTAATAGGATTCATATACTATGTATTATATAGAATGTTCAGGGGCGTCTGGCACAACAACCTTAATCAGACACATCACCTTCCTCTAGCTACACGTATGACAATTCATACTTAAATGGGATTCAGTTTGGGCGCCTGGGTGGCTCAGTGGGTTAAAGCCTCTGCTTTCGGCTCAGGTCATGATCTCAGGGTCCTGGGATCGAGGCCCATATCAGGCTCTCTGCTCGGCAGGGAGCCTGCTTCCTCCTCTCTCTCTGCCTACTTGTGATCTCTCTCTCTCTGTGTCAAATAAAGAAATAAAATCTTTAAAAAAAATGGGATTCAGTTTATAAATAACGGCTCAATTTAAATTTGTGGTTTTTAAAAATAGACCAGTGAACAACTAAATAATCTATTGAGTCAGAGTGGAATAAAAATACACTATAAATATCATGCACTTTTTTTTTCAAAGATTTTATTTATTTATTTGAGAGAGAGAGAGATTACAAGTAGGCAGAGAGGCAGGCAGAGAGACAAGGAGAGGAGGAAGCAGGCTCCCTGTTGAGCAGAGAGCCTGATGCGGGCCTCGATCCCAGGATGCTGAGATCATGACCTGAGCCGAAAGCAGAGGCTTTAACCCACTGAGCCACCCAGGCGCCCTATCATGCACTTTTTAAAAAAAGATTTTATTTATTTATTTGAGAGAGAGAGAGAGTGAGAAACAGCATGAGAGGGGAGAAGTTCAGAGGGAGAAGCAGACTCCCCCTGGAGCTGGGAGCCCAAATGCAGGACTCGATCCCAGGACTCCAGGATCGTGACCTAAGCCGAAGGCAGTCGCTTAACCAACTGAGCCACCCAGGCACCCCTATCATGCACTTTTTATTTCTTTTTTAAAATTAAAAAAAAATTTTTTTAGATTTCATTTATTTATTTGACAGAGAGACACACAATAAGAGAGGGAACACAAGTAGGGGGAGTGGGAGAGGGAGAAGCAGGCTTCCCGCCGAGCAGAGAGCCTGATGGGGGTCATCCTCTTGAATCTCTGAATGTCATAGTCACGAATGCCCACCTGGCAGGTCACTAAGTCACTCCCAGGGTCCAATGTGGGCTTCCTATGTGCACCTGACCCCTGTGGGCAGAAGTAACAAGGTTGGGCATCATCTTCTCACCAGACCCCAGATCCGATTGCTTGAAGACTTTGGGACAAGGAGGTCCTGTATTTTTCACCTGCAGGGTCATTTTATTATTTTTTTAAGATTTATTTATTTATTTATTTGGGAGAGAGAGCAGAGCTAGCAGAGAGAACCCAAGTGGGGGGGGCAGAGGGAGAGGGAAAAGCAGGCTCCCCGCTGAGCATGGAGCCCAATGCGGGGCTCAGTCCCAGGACCTTGGGATCATGACCTGAGCCGAAGGTAGACGTTTAACGACTGAGCCATCCAGGCACCATCCGTCCTTTCCGAAGAGGAGAGAAACTTTGTCAGTCTCAGTGGTGTGCATGCCGGACAGGGACAGTCGGGGCTGCTTCGAACAAGGCTCAACCAACCACGTGGTTCCGGGGGCTGTGGCCATTTACAGCCCCGGGGTGGTGCCTGTCATGAGTTTCCAGGATTTCAGAGCTGAGCAAGGACAGTGATATGACGGGGGAGGTGGTAAAAGGAACACACTCAGGCTGTGTTTGGTCCACACTGGGGCAGGTTGGCCAGTGGGAGGAGTCCCTCCAACCCTCCGGAGGTCGCGGCCCAGAAGCTTCAATGGTGGGTCTCCGGGTTGGAAAGCTCCTAAGGGCAGCAGCCACTTGGGGTTTTTTATAGCTGTTATCTTATCTGTGGCTAGCAGACATGGGACACTGTTTCCTGGAGTCCTCAAAGCAGGCGGGCTGTGAATGGCTACAGTTCTCTGCCTACGTGGGCTGTGTTTAAAACAAGTGGATGTGTGAACCTTGGAATTTGGTAAGGGCCGGCTCGGGGCCATCATTTTTACAGCAGGTGGACCCGTGACTCACGATGGCCCAGATCAGAGCAAACCAGAGTAAACGGCAGCGTTTGGCTGTATGCTAGGCAGCTGATCCAAGCCGGCTCCCTAGAATATTCTAGTTAGAGGCTGCAGCTAAGGGTTCTCTTCCCTCTGATTTTGTTTGTTGAGACAACAAACAGATTGTCTTCAGCTCATAGGCTAGAAGTCCAAAATCATGCCTCTTGGGAAGGCACCCGGGAAGGGGCTCTGTTCCCAGGCATCTTGGCTGGTGGCAAAAGAAGTCCAGGTGTCCCCTGGCATTCTCGCGCTATGCATCCGTGTCCACATGGTCCCCCTTTCCTGAAGGACAGCAAATGTCTGCAGCTGGAGCGATCTGCCCAGGTGACAACCTTCCTGCATTTCGTCCCCATCCTGTCCCCTTCCGTTCAGCCTGGTGGCATTTCCACCGAGCTGATTTCCCAGACCCACATGTCCCGGGCCTCGTCTCTCAGCAAGTGGGGTGGCCAGCCACACCCTTGGGATTCTCTCCAGAATTCTGGTTTCGTTTGCGTGGGTGGTTTCTTCCCCTTCTTCTCCTTCTCCTTTGATTTATCTCCGTTCTCCTGCATTTTAAGTTCTTAAGGCTAGAGGGCCACGGTGGAGGTGTCAGTGAGGCCGTGTTCCCCCTGGAAGGTGCTAGGGAAGGATCTGTTTCAGGTCTCTGTCTCTGTCCTCGCTTCTGGAAGGTCCTTGGCTTGTGGCCACCCCCTCTCAACTTACCACATGGCGTTATGGCGCTGTCCCTGTGTGTGTCATCCATCTGGTTTCGGGGGAAAGAGAGAGAGAGAGAGAGAGAGAGCTCACCAAGCCCTTTCAAAGGCCAACCCAAAAGGAACCTCTTAACAATTTAATGAATGCCTCTCATTCCTCCTTCTGTTGCGTCTGAGCTGACTCAGGGTTGTTTTTCATCACCACCAACTGAGAGTTTGCAACCCGGCTCCTGACTCCCAGGGCCAGGAAGCTGGGCACGTCCAGGGCCTGTGGGTGTTTGTTAGGCTGCGGGTTTGCATTTGAACAGGGCAGCTGATGGAAAGGAGGCCAGAGAGACGGGGAGGGCCTCCAACATCTTTTTTTTTTTTTTTAAAGATTTAATTTATTTATTTGACAGAGAGATCACAAGTAGGCAGAGAGGCAGGCAGAGGGAGAGGAGGAAGCAGGCTCCCTGTGGAGCAGAGAGCCTGACACGGGACTCGATCCCAGGACCCTGAGATCATGACCTGAGCCAAAGGCAGAGGCTTTAACCCCCTGAGCCACCCAGGCGCCCCGCCTCAGACATCCTTGTCCTGAGAGTGCTCGGAGGCCTGGGAGGACACCCTTAGCTCTGGCTGCCAAAAGATCCCTCTGAGTCTAGGAATGGAACTTACTGGAAAGGGCTAGACTGGAGGCAGGGAGGTTCAGGGAAGAGAGAAGGAGGAGGCCTGAGTTTGGGCCCTCAAGGTGTTTCTCATCTCCCCAGGCCCCCCTCGCCCGGCCTCGGATGAGCGCTCAGGAGCAGATGGAGAGAATACGCAGAAACCAAGAGTTTGGACGGCCTCTCCCTCGGCCGGCTTCCCCACGGCTTCTCACTCTGGGGAGGACGCTGTCCCCTGCCAGACGCCAACCTGACACAGAACCAAGGGTGAGGGGATAGAGGGTGCAAGGTGGGGTGGTGGGGTGGTAGTGGATCCTCTGCTCCTATTGTAAGCCTCAGTTTCCCCCTCTGTAAAATGGGCACTTCCCTCCCTCTTTACCCAGAGCTGGGATTCCACTTTCACCCCAACGTGTCCCTGTGCTGCTGATGACTCCCCTAGTGTGGTGGGGGGCGGGGAGGCAAAGACCTCTTCACTTCACCAGTGTTCTTCCTTCGGGATGGGGGTCACAGGTCTGGATGCACCCCCGCCTTTTTTTAGTTACTATGTGTTTGTTATCAAAGGGGAAACAATGAGCAAGTAAGCAAATGATTACATTCATACTGTCGCAATGGGGAGAGCATTGCAGATCTGACGATAAGAGCGTCTCGGCCAATGGTTTCATCTGAGACTTTTCTAGGGAGTAATTAGACAAGTCAAAGGTGGGTGACTTTACAGCAGGGGTTATTTGTGTAATCAGGAGGTGTCTCAGCTGAACACCAAATGTTTATCTCTGTGTCTAGTTAGTTTTAGAGGGACAAGCAGTTCAGCTAATTCTTTATGAGCTAAAAATTGTGAATTTGGAGGGCTCGTTCCTGGCCTTGTCGTACATAAATTAGGGGGTGGTCATCTGTCAGTCCTGTGGAGCTCACACGAAGGAAGAGAGGTTCTGCGATGAGCCGTTTCCCAGAAGGCAAAAGGATGTGTGTTGGGGGGCGGATTTTCCTAACGCTTGCTGTTTTCCAGGAATGCACGTAGAGTTAAACATGGTCTCTGAGGCAATTTCACTCCCTCTCTGAGCCCCCTTCACGTCACCCTCAAAATGAGAACATGGGACTTCCAGGTGAGGAAGAATTTTAATGCCCCATTTCCTTTGCAGCCTGTCCAGGGACACTCAGGAGCCCCCAAATGGCTCAGAAGCTCTGGATCCTGGAGCAGGTAAAGAACTGAAGAATGGGGTAAGAAGGAGGAGACCAGCCTGCCAAAAGGAAAGCATTATTTTGCTGTCTTTTGAGTACTAAAGTACAGCTGCAGAACCTTTTATTTTTTAAAGATTTTATTTATTTATTTGACAGAGAGAGAGAGATTACAAGCGGGCAGAGAGGCAGGCAGAGAGAGAGGAAGAAGCAGGCTCCCCACTGAGCAGGGAGCCTGATGCGGGACTCGATCGCAGGACCCTGAGATCATGACCTGAGCCAAAGGCAGAGGCTTTAACCCACTGAGCCACCCAGGCGCCCGCCCCAGAACCTTTTAGAGATGCTTGGGGCATCAGAAAGCACCTAGATCCGCATGAGAACTGCCGTTTCTCTGGGTCGATATCACACTCCACTCCTGCTTCAGGAAAGCCGGTGAAATTTAGGGAGGACCATACTTCAAATCCCACAATGCACACAGGTTTTTTGAGGGCCACGGCCTGTTTAAAGCCCTTTAGGGACACGCACTAGGGACTACGACTCCCAGAAGGATGCGCGTGGCACAGCGGAACTGGCTATTTGTAGACGTCCCCCAAATCTCTTTTTTTCCCCTAGTCCTAGGAATACCACCCCTTATTTGCCGACCGCTGAAGGGCACCGGGAGCGAGTCCTCAGCCTCTCTCAAGCTCTGGCCACCGAGGCGTCGCAGTGGCACAGAATGATGACAGGTGAAGAGGGGCTGGGGACCTTGGATTCCTGGGTCTTGGGGAAGAGGGAGCCAGAGCCTGGAATCCTTGGTTCTGGTCAGGAGGGTTCTGAGAGCTGCTGGGATCCTATGTCTGGATGGGGAGAGTGCCCTAGAGGGTTTGGGATTTCCAGATCCCACCCAGGCAGGAGGGGACAGGGGTTCGAGACTCCTGAGTCTGGGGCTGGGAGTGGGGGGTCAGACCTGTGGTCTGAGGGAGGAGGGAACTGGGGGCTCGACACCTGGGTCTGAGAGGAAAGGCCCTGGGGGTCCGGACTCCTGTGTCCCAAAGTTCGCCATTCTCACTACCCACTCGTGTCGTCCAGGTGGGAACTTGGACTCCCGAGGAGAACCTCTTCCCCCTGCGCCACCGCCTCCGTCAGACCCGAGCCCCCAGGTGACCTCACCCCCTAGATCTCCAGTGGCTAATTCACGCTCCGCCGGGTTCTCCCGCGGAGGCAGTGGGCGCGGCGCAGGCCCCGCCTCCTGGGAGCCCACGTGGGAATCCGGGACCGCCCCTCCCGCCCTGTCCCAAGAGGAGGGGGCGTGGCCTCTGCGAGTCACGCTGCTGCAGTCCAGCTTCTGACCCGCCGGAGCGCCGCAGCCAATCGCAGTGTGAGGGCGTGGCCCGTGGTTACCGCCCCGCGATCTGGAGCCACTCAGGGCGCCTGGGGGCGTGGTCTGGCCCCCTCAGCAGCCGGGAGAGGGAGACGTTTCTATGGCCAAAGTTTGGTTTTCCCAACACTTGCGCAAATTCGGATTAAAACTTTGAACTTTTAGTCAATAGCTTTCTCTCTGTCTGTTTGGGTTGTGACGCTGGGGTTTCTTCGGGGCAGAGACGGAGTCGTGGACTCCTGTGTCCTGAGGGTCTGGAACCTATAGGTCTGGAAATGGAGGGAACTGGGGGCCTGGATCCTGGGTCTGAGGGAGGAGGGGGCTGGGGGCCTGGATCCTGGGTCTGAGGGAGGAGGGGGCTGGGGCCTGGATCCCGGGTCTGAGGGAGGAGGGGGCTGGACGCCGTAAATCCCGAGTTTGAGGAAGGAGGGGATGGGGGTTGGAGGAGAGCCCGGACTCCAGGTCTGAGGGAGGAGGGGGCTGGGGCCTGGATTCCCGGGTCTGAGGGAGGAGGGGGCTGGGGCCTGGATTCCCGGGTCTGAGGGAGGAGGGGGCTGGGGGCCTTAAATCCGGAGTTTGGGGAAGAAGGGGATGGGGCAGGGAGCTGGACTCCTGGGTCTCAGGGAGAAGGGGGCTGGGGCCAAACTTCCAGGCTTCTGGCCTTCTTGGCAACGCCCCCCCCAGGGCTGGGCTTCTAGGATCCAGCCCCTATTTAAGGGTTCTGCTCCACCGCCTCACCCGACTTTGGAGGTGGAAAGAAGCACAGAACGAGTGACGGGGAGAGACAGACAGAAGCAGAATGGCCACGGGAACGCGCTATGCCGGGAAGGTGGTGGTTGTGACAGGCGGCGGGCGCGGCATCGGAGCCGGGATCGTGAGAGCCTTCGGTGAGTAGGGGTCTGGCTGCTCAGGAGTATTGGCGCCTGGGAGACGAGGGACCCTGGGAACTCGTTAGTGGGTGTGGGGGATCGTCAGTACTGGAGCCAGGATTCTCATTAAAACCCAATTTGCAATGCTAATGACGGGGTAGGCAGTATAAGCCTGGGGCCTGAGCTTTTGGCAGGTCTCCAAAAAGGGTTACTCCCTTTCTCTGGGTCTCAGTTACCGTATCTACAAAGTGGGTGGTTGGGGAATGGCGCTTGCAGGTTTAGAGTTTATTCTGGAACCCAGGGGTGGGGGGCTCGGGAACCCCAGCAGACACCTGGAGTGGCCAAGGAGAATATGTGTCCAGTTTTCTGCCCTTTGGTCTAGAGGATCATCATGGGACTTTGGGGTCACGAGGGGAACGTTCGGGAAGATGGGCCCCACTCCAGGTGGCCACAAGAGGGCAGCAGAGGCCTTTGCCAAAGTCTGTGCGGGGGGGCTAACCTTTTCTTCCGTTCCCAGTGGAAAGCGGGGCCCAAGTAGTTATCTGTGACAAAGATGGTGAGTGTCCCTCAGTCCTCACGCCCAGCCCCCTCCTCCCTCAGGCCCGGGAGTCCGGGCCCCCAGCCCCCTCCTCCCTCAGACCCGGGAGTCCGGGCCCCCAGCCCCCTCCTCCCTCAGACCCGGGAGTCCCGGCCCCCAGCCCCCTCCTCCCTCAGACCCGGGAGTCCGGGCCCCCAGCCCTTCTCTCCCTACAGAGTCCAGGGGCCGGGCGCTGGAGCAGGAGCTTGCTGGAACTGTCTTTTTCCTCTGTGATGTGACTCGGGAGGAAGATGTGAGGGTGAGCTCTTCTCATCCCTGTCTGGTCCCAGAGGTTTAGGCTCAGCCTCATTTCCAGGCTTTCCCTGCCGGCCAGGTTCTGGGTCTCCTGGGGAGGTTCTCTATCTCTCGCTACTTCAAGGCTCTTGTCTCACCTGTCACAGAGATTGGAACAAAAAAACCCCCTCACAGTGGATCTCCTTTCGGAAGACTTTTCCTCTCCTGCCTCTGGGTTTCTAACCCTTCCCTTCAGTCGATGTCTCTCTGATGTGCCCCCCCCCACCCCGACCCCAGATCTCTACCGTGTGAATATAACCAGCCCTCTGGTCTCTGGCAACCCTGGCTTCCTGTCTCCTCTTCTCCTGCCATGCTTGGTGATTTGGGGGAGTCCCCCACTTCCCATAGCTCCTGTCCCCCTCAGCTATGATCCAGCTTCCCCCTCCTTGCTTTTGGGAGTCCAGGGTCCTCAAAGCTGGGTGCCCGCACTGCTCACTTAACGAGACATCTTTGTCCCCAGACCCTCATTTCGGAGACCGTCCGCCGTTTCGGTCGCTTGGATTGTGTGGTCAACAACGCTGGCTACCGTGAGTTGTGAGGGCCACAGGCTGTTCTCCGCTGCTGCCAACCCACCTCCCAGCTTCCCTTTCCTTCCTCCCCATCACCTCAGTTTCCCCTCTGTCTTTCCCATCCCCTTCTCTGTCTCCTTGGATGGGACGGTACAGCTTTGGGATCCCCAGCTCCTGGGCTACGTCCTGGCTCCATTCCATCCCGGCCAGGTGCCCCCAGATCCATGCCCTTTCCTCTCCATGCTGCAGATCCTATATGTCTAGAATGGGAATGATGGTAATTATCATCATCATTACAGAGTTGTTGTGAGTATCGAATAAGGTGAACTACTCAGCCTCATAATTACCAGAAGCATCTTGGGCAAACAGTTTCCAGAAGTCTCATGGCCTCAATTTGCTTATCCATGCAGTGACGTGGATGGCCCTTCTCTTTGCCGATGACTATGAAGTTATGCATGAGGATGCATGCAATTTATAGGCCTTAGTGTGGTGACTTGGAAGGGAAAATGCCATCAGCTTAATGACTACCCATCCTAAGAATCTCTCATGCTGGTAAACCAGGGCTCAGAGAGGTGAGCTGTTTGCACTGAGGTCGCACAGCAAGGTGGTGATAAGAGAGACACCCCCTTCTATTACCCTCCCCCTGCTTATTGGCTGAGCAACTTTAAGCAAGTGGCTCACCCTCTCTGGGCTGCATTTTCCTCCTTAAATTGTGGTAGGGTCAAAGAGATGGTGAATACTAGCTCATCCTTTCTCTCTGTGTTCTTTGTACATTCAAGAGGTATTTACTGAGCGCTTACTATGTCCCGAGTTCTTTCCTAAAGACCAGGGAGTGGGCAGTGAATGAAATAGACAAAAACATTCTCATCTTGGGATTCACACACTCCAGGAAGGAAATAGACAAGAACCGATACAGTTAAGCCTCCCTGTTTGTGGTTTCTGTATTCGTGAAATCACCAACTCACAAAAAAATATTTTTGTAATCCCAGCCTTAGTACTCACTACTTCCCAGGGGTTTGCAGATTTGCATAGAGCGGGAGTGGTGAGAAAAATCCCAGTTGCCAGAAGCACCTGTTTCCAAACAAGGCGTAGGTCTGCCTGCTGGTTGCAGAGGATGGAGCTGCCTTGGGGCCAGCTGGATGGGTTAGCATCCTGACTCTGGCAGCCTCCCTCGAATGGCTTAATACCTCTGAGCGTTGTTTTCTTGTTTGCAAGATAAAATAGAGTCTCCTGGTAGGAGTTGTTTTGAGGATTTAAGACTCTAATCTGATATGCAAATATCTATAAAGTATATATGCATCTACATGCATACATATATATAGTGTCTTAGTCCGTCTGGGCTGCTAGAACAGAAATGCCATGGACGGGGAGGGTTCAAGTAACAAAGGTTTTTCTCGCACAGCTCTGGAGGCTGGGAAGTCCAAGAGAGGCCAGCAGATTCGTGTCTGGTGAGGGCCTTGTTCTTGCTGTGTCCTCTCAGGGTGGGAAGGATAAGGGGATCTCTTGGGTCTCTTTCCTAAGTGCACTAATCCCATTCACCAGGGGGTCCATCCTCGAGACTTGAAAATCCCCTCTCACTTGAAAATCCCCTCTCGCAGCCCTCACCTCCAAGTGCCATCACACTGAAGGTTAGGATTTCAGCATATGAATTTGGGGGGTGCAGGGGGAGCGTTTAGTCCATAACATTGATGTATTATTATTATAATCGGTACCTATGTCCCTTGAAAGCAATGGATGAATATTCACTAATATAGTAGTCACTGGCATTTTATAGACCGCAACTGCCTTGAATAATAGGATCGACTCTATATAAAGTTTATTTGGTGGTGATAAAGGCTATGAAGAAAGAAGAAAAATAAAGTCAAGGTGCCTGGCTGGCTCAGGCAGCGGAGGCTGCGACTCTTCAACTCAGGGTCCTGAGTTCGAACCCCACATTGGGCATAGGGCTTACTTAAAAAAAAAAAAGAAAAAACGCTGTTTAGGGTCTAGAAAACGGCAGGGGCTGTTTTCAGCAGAGGATCCAGGGCGGAGTCTCTGAAGCTGTTTGAATAGAGCCGTGGAGGAAGCCAGGACACAAGCCCGGGTTTCCTGGCGAAGAACGATCCAAGATTCCCTCAACTTTCTGGCCGCCATCTTGTTTTCTTCCTCCCCTTGTCCCCTAAAGCCTTTGGACCGTTTAGGGTACATTCCTCCCACTGCTTGTCTTTCCTCCTTGTTCTTAGTCCCCTCTTTCCAGCTCCTTTTCTTCTGAACATTGATTTTTCTGTCCCTCTAACCGTTACCCCTCCGCTCCCACCTATTCCTCCTACTTATTTTACAAATACATTATGGGACTAAGTGTCAGGCACAGATACGGACTCATGAAAAGAAAATTCTTTTAAGACTTTATTTTTTATTTTTTTAATTTAAATTCAGTTAGCTAACATTATAGTATGAGATTTTATTTTATTTTATTTTTTTAAAGATTTTATTTATGTATTTGACACAGAGCGAGAGAGAGAGATTACAAGTAGGCAGAGAGGCAGGCAGAGAGAGAGAGGAGGAAGCAGGCTCCCCGCTGAGCAGGGAGCCTGATGTGGGCCTCGATCCCAGGACGCTGAGATCATGACCTGAGCCGAAAGCAGAGGCTTTAACCCACTGAGCCACCCAGGCGCCCTGAGATTTTATTTTTAAGTAATCTCTACATCCAGCGTGGGGGCTTGAACTCACGACCCCAAGATGAAGAGCCACTTGCTCCACCGACCCACACAGCCAGGTGCCCTGGCTTGAGAAATTTCCTTTTGTTACCCTTGTTTTTTTAAAGATTTTTTTATTGATTGATTTGATAGAGACACAGCGAGAGAGGGAACACAAGCGGGGGGAGTGGGAGAGGAGAAGCAGGCTTCCTGCTGAGCAAGGAGCCCGATGCGGGGCTCGATCCCAGGACCCCGGGATCATGACCCAAGCCGGAGGCAGCCGCCCAACTGACTGAGCCACCCAGGTGCCCCCCCCTTTTTTAAGTAGACTCCATGCCCAACATAGGGTTTGAACTCGCAACCCTGAGATCAAGACCTGAGATCAAGTGTCAGATGCTCTACCCACTGGGCCACTCATGTGCCCCCAGATTTGGGAAACTTTTAAGCCCGAGACCAAAATGTCATTCTCCTTCTGTAGATAGGGAGACTGAGGCACAGAGAGGCAAAGTGACTTGCCCAGAGTCACACAGCCAGGAAGTGGTGGGGGCTCATATCGGAACCCAGGCCTTCTGGCCTGAGGCAGCTGTTTAATTCACTGTTATGCAACCTCCCTTCCTTTTCAGGATCCCTGACCCTCTTGTCTGCCCCCC
>LNAC01000292.1:2625509-2637305 GCA_002007465.1 Ailurus styani
CCTGTTCTCTGCGTCACTCCCTCATTCTCTCTGCCTCTCCATCCCTTACCCTTAGATCCACCTCCACAGTGGCCCGAGGAGACCTCTGCCCAGGGCTTCAGGCAGCTGCTGGAGCTGAATCTGCTGGGGACATACACCATGACCAAGGTAAGGACCGTGACCGCGGTAGCCAGGCCAGGGGGCCTCCTGCTGATGAGAGGATCAGATGCATTTTTTCTCAGAGCAGAAGGTTTCCTCTGCCTTGGTTTGACCTGACTCCAAAAGGACTCCGTTCTTTGTAGCCTGTAGGTGGGAGCAAATCCCTACATCCAGCCAAAGCTTAACTGTGTGGCTACCTGGCACAGCCCCCTTAGGGACCTTCCAGAACCTTCCAGAATGCTGTGCTGGTAGTGTTGAGGGATATTAGGAATAGGGAGGGAAGAGTTTGAGGCAGGGAGTCCGTGATAGGCATTAGCAGCTTTGCCACCCTGTGAATAGCCCTGAGGAACAAAGATCTTTTTACCTCCCCCATCTCGCCCTCTGAATCTTCCCATAAAGGTCTACTTACCGTCTTCAGAACTGCCTCTCCATCCCAACCATCCCTGCTTCTGTAGCACCCAGTGTGCACGCACGCGCGTATCTATTCTCTGTAACAGCTTTTTATTTTCATCAGAGCACACTTTAATTCATTCAACAGTTATTTGCTTAGTACCAGCTGTGTGCACGCAGCAGGGGACAAATATCCCTGCTCTTGGGCAGCTGACACGCTAGTGGGAGGGACAGGCAGTGAGCAAGTAAATAGAACATAATGTCAGGGAGTGACAGATGCTGGCCACAAGAGTGATGGGCAAGTGTAAATACTCTTTTAGAAAAAAAAAAATTTTTTTTTAAGTAGGCTCCATGCCCAGCATGGAGCCCATTGCGGGGCTTGAACTCATGACCCTGAGATCGAGACCTGAGTTGAGATCAAGAGTTGAACCTTGAACCGACTGAACCACCCAGGCGCCCCTCTAAAACCTTTTTATTTTGACATTTTGCAAGCATACCCAAAAGCAGAGAGATCGTGGACCAAATTCCACACACCCGTCACCCAGCAACCGTTAGCAACATTCTGTCATTCTTCCTGTGGACCCCTCACTTTTTTCCTTCTTTGCTTTGCTTTCCTTTTCTTTTTTTTATTATTTTTTATTTTTTTAAGATTTTATTTATTTATTTGACACAGAGAGAGAGATTACAAGTAGGCAGAGAGGCAGGCAGAGAGAGGGAGAGGAGGAAGCAGGCTCCCTGCTGAGCAGAGAGCCCGATGCGGGCCTCGATCCCAGGACGCTGAGATCATGACCTGAGCCGAAAGCAGAGGCTTTAACCCACTGAGCCACCCAGGCGCCCTGCTTTCCTTTTCTTTTTCTTTCTTTTTGCTGGAGTATTTTATTTTTAAAAGATTTGTTTATTTATTTTAGAGGGTGGGGGAAGGGCAGAAGGAAAGGGAGAGAAGCAGACTCCTTGCTGAGCGCAGAGCATTGGAGGGGCGTGGGGCTCGATCTTTCGACCCTGAGATCAGGAGCCGAACCAAATCAAGGGTCTGAGGCTCAACTAACTGAGCCACCCAGGCACCCCTATTGCAGGAGTATTTTAAAGTAAGTCTCAGACATACTTCACATGTAAGTAATTTAGTATGTATCTTTTCCAGATGAGTTTGTTTGTTTGTTTGTTTAGAGTATTTATGTGCTCTTTGAGACTGGGTGGAGGTGGTCAGACGTCTTCTCAGAGAGGTGACATTTGAGTCAAGGGTATGTGTGGGGCTGAGTGGTCCAGCAGAGAAGAGCCTGTGCAAAGGCCCTGGGGTGGGGACGGCTCCAAGTTGCGGAGGAACAGCAAGAGGCCAGCGCGGCTGAGGCAGGGCAAGGGGAAGAAGGTGGGAGTTGAGAGCAGAAAGGGGGCAAAAGAGCCAAGATGCTATCTGGCTTTGTCAACCACGGAGAGGGCTCTTTGCTTTGGCGCTTGAGCCTGGAGCCTACGGAGTGAGCTGCCAAAAGTGGGAAGTGGTTCCCTCTGGCGGCCTCGTGGGGAACAGGCGGGGCCGAGGGCAGAGGCAATGGCCCCAGGGTGGCCCAGGCAGGAGGTGGCTGCATCTGCCCCTGCCGGTGGCTGTGGATTTGTTGGGAAGCGTTCCGATTCCAGATCCATTTTGAAGGTGGGATTGTCGGGATTTCCTTGTAGACTAGACGTGGGGGGTGGACTCGAGAAGGAACGGAGTGGGGGTTCGGGGTTTTGGTTTATCGGTCTCCTCCCCTACCGCCAGCAACTGGCCTCGGACCGAGTTGCCATCCGTTGCCATGGGGATGTGCGGGGAGGAGCAGGTGGACTGGGANTGGGGGGGGGGGGGGCGGGTGGCCTGCCCATGTCTCCTTGGGATTCTTGGGTCTGGGGTGAGGGGAGAGGCCTGGAGTCATCAGTTGGGAGCTCGCCAGCCTGAGGCTAGAGTAAGTTGGAAAAGCCCGTGTAGACAGAGAAGGGAGGAGCCCCAGGAGTGGGGGGGGGCGGAGGGGGGGAGGCTGGTCACCTGTGTGAGGAAGCTCAGGAGCTGGTTTTGAGGTCTCACCTGAGATCCAGGTGAAATGTTTCTGGGCAGTTGGAGCCCTTGCTCAACCTGTGAACCCTCGCTCCTAGCCCTCACTTGTGGTCCATACAGTAAGACATATACCACAGCCCACAGAGGGGGTATACGTGTAACTTATTTACTTATTTGACACAGAAAGAGAGAGAGCACAAGCAGGGGGAGCAGCAGAGGGAGAGAGAGAAGCAGGCTCCCTGCTGAGCAGGGAGCCTGATGCAGGACTCAATCCCAGGACCCCAGGATCATGACCTGAGCCAAAGGCAGCTACTTCACCGACTAAGCCACCCAGGTGCCCCAGCGCCCAGCTTTGAAAAAGAGAGAGATTTCTCATCAACAACCAGATCTCTGGTTTCTCCCGAAAGCTTGGCAAACCAGACCCATGGGGCATAGCGACCTTCTGCTAAATACGGCCTGACTCTCCATTATATCCCAGTCCCCAGCTCACCCTCTGGGGGCCACTTGCCTCTGTTACGTGTGAGTGGCTGGTTTCAGAAACCTCCCGTAGGAGTAAAGGTCCAGCCGAGACCCGCCTTCAGGAACTCTCTGCGGCCTCCTACCCCCAACGGGGCAAGTTACTCAATCCCTCTGCACCTTGGTTTTCCCCTGTGAAAAATGAGGCTGATCATGGCATCTGATTCCCAGGGTTGTTCGTGAGCATGGCATGAGGGTGAAATACCCACGAAGCCCTTAGAACATGCCTGGCACAGTTTACTGCCTGAACATTCTAATGGCTCATAAGGAACATTGCCTCATTCCATTTCCTATGGCCAACCTACCTCACTCACATCAAGCTCACTGAAATATACATTGGGCAAACAAGCTTGGCAGAAGTAGAAGGGAAAAGGTGACGTTTGAACTGAACCCTGAGTGGGAGGAAAGGAAGTGGAGAAGTAGGCCACAGGGTGTTTCATTTGCCAAAAAAGACTGTGCAAAGGGCCTGGGGGCAGTGACCACCCAGGTGTGTTTTAAGAACAAGAGATGCTCATCTTTCATCTACACCCCCAGCTTAGCAATTAGAAGCGTTTTATTAAATTGTTCTAGGCATTGCCTCCTGCCATCCCCTACAGAGACATCCTATAATTTCATCAGTAGGAACTTCAGAAATACTACCAATGGATTTGAATGTTTACTTGTAATTACTCACATAGTTAAAGACTCACAAAATCTTGTCAGAATAGTACAAAGAATGCCTATATACCCAGACTCCTCACTGCTAATATTTTACCATTTGCTTCATTTTTCTGCCTCGTGGTTTGGGGGTAAATTGCAGGCATGATGTCCATTCACCCCTCTGTCCTTTGGGGAATATTCCTTAAACACGAGACCATTCTTTCACACACAGTCACAGTAAGATTAACATTGATATCGTGGTCTTGGGTAATCTAGAGTTCTTCTTATTCAGATTATTAGAATTCTTTTTTAAAAAAAGATTTTATTTATTTATTTGAGAAAGAGAGAGGGAACGCACGAGCAGGGCGAGTGGGAGCATGATGCAGGGGTCATGCCTAGGATCATAACATGAGCCGAAGGCAGACGCCCAACGACTGAGCCACTCAGGCACCCAAGATTTTATTTTTAAGTAATTTCAAGGTGGGCTTCCTGAAGGAAGTGAATGATGAGCAGCATTGACTAGGGAGTGGGGTGAGTTGGCGGGGGATGGCTCTCTAGTCTGGGAGAAGGCAGGAGGAGAGCCAGACCTATAATAGTCCAAGGGGGTCCTTGATGTGGCTACACGTGAGGTACAAGTGTTCCTGGCCGAGGGAACAGCCGATGCAAAGGCCTAGCCTCTGGAGAGCCGGGGGCTGTGGAGGGGCTGTGGAGGGACTGAGTCGTGCGAGCGAAGGGGCTGGTGCAGGAAGAGGTTGGGGGAGCAGATCATATGGGGACCCAAGGGCCATGCTGAGGTGTCTGGCTTTTCTCTCAAGAGCAATAGGGAGCCATGGAAGGTATTTGAACAAGGAAGTGTTGTGATGGCATCAATACTAGTAGATTTGTGGGGTGCCTGGGTGGCTCAGTTGGTTGAGCTTCTGACTCTTGGTTTGGGCTCAGGTCATGATCTCACAGTCATGAGGTCGAGCCCCCTGTCAGGCTCCACACTAGGTGTGGAGTTGGCTTGGGATTCTCTCTGCCCTTTCCCCTACTGGTGCATGTGTGCCCTCTCTCTTCTACTCTCTCTCTCAAAATAAATAAAATCTTAAAAAAAAATACTAACAGATCATTAATGTTAAGAGATCACCCAGCTGGCTCAGTTGGTAGAGCACCTGTCTCTTGATCTCAGGGTTGTGAGTTCGAGCCCCACATCAGGCATAGAGATTATTAAAAAAAAAAAAAAAATCACTCTGGCTCTTGCCTGCAGAACAAGTCAGAAGACAGAGTGTGGGAGTGGGACAACCAGTATTAGGAGACAGTGGCATTTATGCACGTAAAAAGAGGTGGCCTTCATGGCCTCACATGGTCTGACCCTGGTTCCTCCTCTGACCTCATCACCACAGTGACCTTGTTGCGCCAAACACACCAGCTCTGTCCTGCCTCAGGGCCTTTGCACATGCTGCTCCTTCTGCCTGGCCCAGGCCCAGGCTTCTCCCAGACATATCCACAGTTCATGCCTGAGTTTGCAGTCGCCCCCCACCCAATACTCCCATCCCCCTCATCTTGCTGTGTTTCTCGTTCCATACCCCTGACCGCACTCTAGCACATTCCATTATGCTCTTTTTTTGTTTATTGCTGCTTCCTCCCCAGATCTTGGGCTCCACGAGGACAGAAGTTTCGGTCTGTTTCCTGTGGCATCCCTGGCAATTTAGCACAGTATCTGGCACATACTAGGTGCTCAGTTAATGTTTGTCGGATGTATGAATGAGGGGAAGAGAATTGTAGAGATTTGGGAGGTCCTTAGAAGGCACAATGGCCAGGGCTTGGCGAGGGATCAGATGAGAACTTAGGGAGAGGGAGGCTCTAGAAGGCTCTCGGCTCTCTGGCTTGAGAAGCTGGTGGGAGTGGACCCCAGGTCTGAGGCTGGAAATCAGAGAGGAAGGCAGATTCTAGGAGGAGATGATGGAGTGAGTTTTGCACTGGAGACATTAGAGATGGAGGGGCCCAAAGGTGGCAGGGGAGGAGCTCCAGAAGGTGGTTTTAAGAGAGACTTAGGATATGCTGACGGGACACCAGCAAAGCAGGAGCTCCCCGGGCAGAGCTCGGAGAGACGCAGACCCAGGAACTCCAACATTTAGGAGAAACGGAGTCAGGCCAGAGTGAGGCTGCAGGCTCTCGGGGTCATTCAGGTGTCCAAAGGGAGGGAGGGAGAGAGGAGGGAAGGGCGGGCCAATAAGATTCCCGTGTATCCTTACTGTGGCTACTCAGAGGCGCTAGGTGACCTTGGAGGAGGGGGTTGGGCTAGGGGCCAAAAAATGTGTGGGAGGGTTGAGAAGGGACCACAGGGAGTGTGGGACAAATATTTATTCAGTGCTAGCTGTATGCCCAGTGCTAGGACAAGGGTGGCGGATGACCCACGTCGTCGAGCAGCCCTCAGGGACCTCGTGGTTGCAGGGTGGGGGTGGGAGGGAGTTAAACAGCTGGGCGAGGAGAAGGTTTCGGAAAGAAAAGGCAGGGGCGGGGCCTGGGGGAGGGGATGGGCAAGGCCAAGGCTGAGGGAGGGAGGGTTCCAAGGCCAACAAGAGAGAGGGAGAAAGGAATGGGGGGCAGGGGGAGGGAGTCAGGTCCCCAGGGAGAGGTTGGAGGATTCGAACCCCCCCCCAGCGCCCACAGAATCATGGCACTCACGCCCATATTATCTTAACGTTCTTTTTTTTTTTTTAAGATTTTATTTATTTATTTGACACACAGAGAGAGATCACAAGGAGGCGGAGAGGCAGGCAGAGAGAGAGGAGGGAGCGTGCTCCTCGCGGAGCAGGGAGCCCGATGCGGGCCTCGATCCCAGGACCCTGAGATCATGACCTGAGCCGAAGGCAGAGGCTTTAACCCACAGAGCCACCCAGGCGCCCTATCTTAAAGTTCTTAAGACTTAGAGTTGTCAGAAATTCTTTTTGTGGTTGTGGGTTTTGGTCTCTGACTGCTCATTGTGGGGCGCAAATCCTGGCCCTGACAGTTGTCACATGACGCTCGGAGCATCGGTCACCTGCTCGGTCTCCTCACCTGGAAAAAGGAGCTATGGACGGTCCCTTCTTCTAGGATTGTCCTGAGGATTAAATGAGCTACGCTGTGTGAGGAGCTGACAGTAGGGCCAGGCATGTAATAGATAAGTTCAGGGGCGCCTGGGTGGCTCAGTCAGTTAGGCATCTGCCTTCGGCTCAGGTCATGTTCTCGGGGTCCTGGGATTGAGCCTAGCCTCAGGCTCCCTGCTCAGAGGAGAGTCTGCTTCTCCCTCTGTGCTCTCTCTCTTTCTCTCTCTTTCTCTCTCTCTCTCAAATAAATAAATCTTTAAATTAACAAATAGGATGGTCAGGGTTGGCTCATTGAGAAGGTGACATTTGAATAAGATTTGGAATTGCTGAGGAACTGGGTTTACCCAGGACTCAGGTTAGCCCTGAAAGTGAACTGAATGTCCCATGTCCCCAGAAACCCTTCAGTCCTGGGCAAACCGGAATGGCTGGTCACTTTAGGAGTGAGTCCCATGTGTATCAGAGGAAAAGTGCTCTAGACAGAGGGAACCACAAGTGCAAAGGCCCTGAGGTTGGAACACGCAGGGTATGTTTGAAGATATGGTCCTCAAAAGGTGAAGGCTGTTTTTGAGGGAGTGGAGAAAGTTTGAAAGAGCTGGTGGGGTGACCCAGAGAGGGAGCGAATTTGATTTCCACTCTGGGAACCCCTTAGGGGAGCCTGCTTGCACTCATTAATCTTTAGTGGCAGGAACAGGTCTTGCCTGGCCAGCTCAGCTGTCAAAAGAAAGGGAGGGAAAGGATAGAATTTGAATTTATTCAAGGTCATGTGTAGTGAAAGAGCTGAGAGACAGAGGAAGGGAGAAGAGGGAGAAGGAATTAGTTTAGGGGCCCCTGGGGAGCCAGAGAGTTGCAGGGAAGAAGCTGGTAAAAATGCATACATTTTCTGAAGGTCTCCCACATCACGTTCTGACCACAGAGTTCTCCCTAAAATTCAGAGATACTATCTCCCCCTCATGGATAAAAGTGCTTCCTCCCATTTTTGCAAAATATGCAGCCATTTTGCATTTTCCTGTCTTGATCTGGACATGAGTTTGAGTAACATACAAAGACCTAGAGGGGGGAGACAGAGACCTCAAGAGAAGGGGACAAGATGGGGGTAGGGTGGAGAGGGTTGGAGGGGGAGAGGGACGGAGGGAGGAGAGGAGACATGGAGAGACTCCTTAAGCAGACCCAGAGACCCTGGGGCAAACCAGTGCTCTCTGGAGTTCTAGAATGCTGTCCCTACAAGGCACTGAGATCCACTCGTGAACATACCAGGGCAGTGGCCATTGGCCCAGGCGTCAGGATGTGTTTCAGTGTGGCTGGGGGAACCCAGGGGCCCGGGGGGCTGACTTTGCCTTCTGTCTCCCCAGCTTGCCCTCCCCCACCTGCGGAAGAGCCAGGGGAACGTTATCAACATCTCCAGTCTGGTGGGGGCCATTGGCCAGGTCCAGGCAGTTCCTTATGTGGCCACCAAGGTACCCTACCCCTTCCTTGACTCCCTACCGGGCCCTCCAGGTACCTCAGCCCCGAGGCATGACAACCTTGGGGCACGTTGTTATGCACCAGGTGTCCCCCAAGAAACAGAGCCTGCCGCATCCCATGGAGGCCGGCAGGGAAGGCATGACTTCCCCGTTCTCATGCTCCAGCTTGACACCCCCTGGTTGGAGGAGAGAACAGGAGGACCCTCATTTTCCCTGGACTGAACTTTCCCTCCAAATCACCTTCCACAGGGGGCAGTAACAGCCATGACCAAAGCCTTGGCCCTGGATGAGAGTCAGTACGGCGTACGGGTCAACTGGTGAGCAGCTCCAAATGGGCTGAGAAGGCCGGGAGTGAGCCTAAGAGGCCACGTTCGCAGCACACGTCCCTGATCCCCTCTTCTCCCTTCCCGAAGTATTTCCCCAGGAAACATCTGGACCCCACTGTGGGAGGAGCTGGCAGCCTCGACCCCGGACCCCGCCGCCACAGTCCAAGAGGGCACACTGGCCCAGGTCGGAGTGGGGGCTGGGGCCCGGTGGTATGGAGTGGCTTAGGGCCTGACGGTCAGGCCAGGTGCTTCACTTGGTCTCCTTTCCCTCTGGTCTCTCCGCAGCCCCTGGGCCGCATGGGCCAGCCAGCCGAAGTGGGGGCCGCTGCCGTGTTCCTGGCCTCGGAAGCCAACTTCTGCACCGGGATTGAGCTGTTTGTGACTGGGGGTGCGGAGCTGGGGTTTGGGCGCAAGGCCATTCGGGGCACCCCCGTGGAACCCCCCACCATCCCTTCCTGATTCCCCACATTTCCACGCGGGCCTTCCTGATTAGGACTCCCACCCCAAACTCAGTTTCCCAGATTTCAGCCTCTCCCATCTACAGATCCCAACTCTAGACGTTAAGTCCACTTACCAGTGGGCCAAACCACCCCGCAAGTTCCCATAAAAGTAGTTTGCAGCCAGGGGGAGGAGGGCGTCACGACATGTTTTTCTGCCCTTGAGTTCCGCCACGCAAGGTCGGCGTCCCCACTCCCAGCCCCAGGTGTTCCCGCGCGTAGCCCCGACCTGAGGGACTACAACTCCCGGCAGGCCTTGCAGCAGGCTCCTGGGAAAAGTATTGCCCGTCGGCTTCCCCTCTGCTAATACAAAGGCCCGCAGGGGAGAATAAATTAAACCCTATTAGGAGATAATAGTGGAAGTGAAACAAAAGGGCCTCCTCGTTATTCTTGGTCCTCAAGGGAATGGTGTTTTGACTCGCTGGCGGAGGAATAGGAGGGTGGCGGGCTCCAGAAGTTCCGTGGGAAGCAGCAACTAGGGTTGAGAGTCCTGGGCCAGAGGGAGGAGGGGCTGGGATCCGGACTCCTGGGTTTGTGGGAGGAGGAAACACAGGGGGCGTGGACTCCCCAGTTAGGGAAGAGCTGACCCTGGATTCCCCCAGGGGCGCAGGGCCCGGTTTGGGCTGAATCTCCTCAGTGAGGGGGTGGGGCTGCATGGCTGCTGCGGATTGGCCGCCTCGGGGGGGTGTGTGCGGCAATCGCTGATTGGCTGAGGTGGGGAGGGCGGGGTCGTGGCCGCCACGCCCCTCGGGCCCTAGGCCAGGTGGTGGGAGCGGGAGACTGGGGCGGAGTGAGCAAAATGGGATGAGACTCCGAGAGGAGGGGTTGGGATTTGCCGAGGACTGTGGCCCTTAGGGCTGGGTGACAGTGGCCCGGGGACAGAATATCCCAGAGTAGAATTGTGCGGGCACAGTGGCCCAGGAATCGGAGTTCGAGGACTTGACAGGAACAAGATTTTGGTTCTTGTAATCCGGATGCAGGAGTTGGGGGAATCCTGACCACAGGAAGTTTTGGGGCCACAGTGAGGCGTTCGGTATAGGGGGCACTGATGCAGGTTTGAATTGCTAGGGATTAGAGGGATCCCGATGAGCTGTAATTAGCTAACTCTGCCCCTGGGGGTCCTGTAGTTGGGGAGACACTCACGAGGGGGCATAACCAGCTAACCCTGCCCTAGGGGTTCTAAGGACTGTTCTTAGGCTCACTCATCCGTTGGTGGATTAAAATTTTTCGGGCCTCACTGATGGGACTGGAACCACGTGTGTTGTATCTTTTCTAAAAAAATATATTTATTTATTAGAGAGATAGGGCAAGCGGGGGGGGGGTTGGAGAAAAGCAGACTCTGCGCTGAGCAAAGAGTCAGCTGAGGGGCTCGATCTCTTGACCCCGAGAGCATGACCTGAGCTGAAATCAAGAGCTGGAGGCTTGGGCGCCTGGGTGGCTCAGTGGGTTAAAGCCTCTGCCTTCGGCTCAGGTCATGATCTCAGGGTCCTGGGATCGAGGCCCGCATCGGGCTCTCTGCTCAGCAGGGAGCCTGCTTCCTCCTCTCTCTCTGCCTGCCTGTCTGCCTACTTGTAATCTCTCTCTCTGTCAAATAAATAAAATCTTAAAAAAAAAAAAGAAAAAAAAAGAGCTGGAGGCTTAACCGATTGAGCCACCCAGGCATCCCTATTTATTTCAGATATTTATTTATTCTAGAGAGAGTGCATATGCGAGCGTGGAAGGGGGCAGAGCGGGAGGGGGGTGAGAGAATCACAAGCTGACTCTCCGCTGCGTGGGCCTCGATTTCAGGACCCTGAGATCATGACCTGAGTGGAAACTAAGAGTCTGACGCCTAACAGACTGAGCCACCCAGCTGCCCCTTTTGTGTTGTATCTCTTAAAAAGTTATAAAGAATACACATACATTTTCTCCTTGTAAGGAAAAACTATGTTCAAACGGGGGGGGGTTGACTGCGACCCCTTCACCCATCCCTACCTGCCATCCTCTTCAGAGGCCTTTTTCCAAGGTCCTTTCCCTTTTCATTTGCATGCTGTATGCACTCACCAGGACACTTACACCCAGTGCTTTGTCTCCCAAGGAATGGAGACACGCAGAGGTTCCTCTTCTTGGGCCTTTCAGCTCTTACCTAGGGCTGCTGATCCTCCTTAGGGTTCCGTGACAGCACCTCTTAAAATGCTTTTTTTTTTTTTTTGAGAGAGAGAGAGAGAGAAAGCATGAGATGGGAGAAGGTCAGAGGGAGAAGTAGACTCCCCATCTCCCCATGGAGCTGGGAGCCCAATGTGGGACTCGATCCCGGGACTCCGGGATCATGACCTGAGCCGAAGGCAGTCGCTTAAGCAACTGAGCCACCCAGGCGCCCTTAAAATGCATTTTTTAAAACAAAACTTAATGCACTGTCTTGCACAGCAATTGTGTGGCTCGACGAGAATCTGGGTGGGGGTTCGGAGGAGGGTGCACGGTCCGCTACTCCCCTAGCCCCGCGGGTTCCAGCGCATGCGCTCTCTAGCAGGGCCCAGCTCCCCACAGGCGCCCTATAGTTGGGGCGGCCCGGCCCGCCTGCAGCTTAGGGCAAGCGGCCCTCCCGCGGGAGGGGGCGTGAGCGGGGCGGGGCCGGAACGTCTTTCTCTCGGGCCGCGCCCCGGGCGGGCACAGTTACGCGCCGCACCGACCATGGCCGCAGCCGCGCTGGGGCAGGTGGGTTCGCGGCCCGGGGCCGGGGAAACGGGAGAGAGGCGGGGGGAG
>LNAC01000292.1:2646190-2672477 GCA_002007465.1 Ailurus styani
CCGAAAGCCTTCCAGGCCTTCCAGTAACTCTTCGCAGAATTCCTCTCCCTTAAGCCTCTGCGCCCGCTCGGCCCCGCTTCCCCTTCCCTACGGTGGTCGGCCGGCCGCGGCAGGTGGACTACATCTCCCATGAGGTCCCGGGGCGCACAGCCGTAACTATTTAGCCTGGGACGCCCCCGGGCTCTCTGGGAGTTGCAGTGTGGCTTTCCTCTCACACCTCGCCTCTCTCGTCCCGCAGTACGGAGCAGGAGCCCACGAGTGGATGCTGCCGGTGTGACGCTGGACACTCGGCCCTACCTCTCCACGGACNCCCCCCCCCCACGGCATCTAGTCCCCCACCGGCCCTCGCCTCCCTACCCATGACTCACCTCAAGTGCAATATGAAATAAAAGGCCGGGGGGCTGCCGGGACGCCTGGGTCTCTGGCGCCCCCACGTGGTCTCTACACTCCCAAAGCCATAAGGGCCGGACCCAGGCGTCTAGGCCCCTAGCCCCGCCTCTCAGACCTTGGGGGTCCGGGCTCCCCGCTGCTCCGTGTTGTGGGGTCAAGGATACACTTTGACCCCGACTCGACTCCGCATCTCTCCGTTCTCAGACCGGATCTCCCGGTGCTGCTGTTGATTTTTTTTTTTTTTCTCCTCTTGCTGCAATTTTGAAATAAATGCCAAAGAACAAGCCATTAGCTGTCTTCTCCAAAGATGCAACTCAGACACTCAGGGTCTTCCCCGGGAATCCCTGTCCTGGGCCCTTTTCATTTTCAAAGACCCAGCAATCCGGGCCCCCAGTGACCCGGCGGTTTCTCTGATGGGGGAGATTTTTCCACCTCCTCACACACTGAGTGTAGCCTGTTGCACCCTCCAACCCACACCTGCTCTACTTCCCATCTTTGGGACAGCCCCCACTGTACATCCAGTCACTCGGCCAGATCCGTGGGCGCTGTACCCCTTTCTCCCCAAACCCCATCAGACTTAAACCCTGTCCTCTGGGGTGCCTGGGTGGCTCAGTCAAGCATCTGCCTCCAGCTCAGGTCATCATCCTGGGCCCCTGGAATCGAGCCCCACATCGGGCTCCCTGCTCTGTGGGAAGCCTGCTTCCCCCTCTCCCACTCCCCCTGCTTGTGTTCCCTCTCTCGCTGTATCTCTGTCTTTAAATAAATAAAATCTTTAAAAAAACAAAACAAAACTCTGTCCTCCCATCCCTAGCTCTGCCCTGTCTCCTCCTCTGTGTCTTCTCAGCCCTGCTTCAGCCCAGTTCTTATCTTCTGCCTGGACCCTTGCCTTACCTAGCCCGCTCTCTGCATCCAATCTGACCTCCAGAGGGTCGTTGTCCACCCAGAGCTGCCTCTGCTCACCCTCTTCCCAGGGCTTCCCAGCACCCACGGCCAGTACTGCAGATAGTGGGCCCTGGTGGGTGGGGAGTGAGGCAGGATGCTCTATCCTTGGCTGGGGGGTGAGCATCAGAAGTCTATAAAACCTAGTCCCTGGTCCCTCCCTGTGTCATGCTTTGTGTCCCAACCTCGGCTCTTTCACACACATACTTTAATAATGGTTATGTGTAGGTATAGAGAGGGCCAGACCTTAGGACCGGGCTGACGTAGGAAAATGTTGGGGTTCAGAGCTGATGACCAAGGAAGAAATCTCAAGGTGTCTTTGGCGCAAAAAGCTGGTTTTATTAAAGCACGGGGACAGGCCCCGGGGGCAGAACGAGCCGCACTGGGGACATGAGGAGTGGCCCATTATATACTTTCAAGTTGGGAGGCAGTTAGGGAGAGTGTAATTGGGAGATGATTACCAACATACGCCTGGGAGGAGGGGCAGGTAGAGATAAGGGAAGTTTCCAAGAAATTTTTACATGTTAAAGTAGACTCACAGGATCCTGGGGGGTGGGGATGGATAATGTTAAGCTAGGATTGCCTTTTGCCCTTAGCGAAGTATTAACATTGAGGCAGCTGAGTTCCAACTGAGTTCCTAGAAGAATGCCACTCTGCCTGTTTCAAGGACTTGTCCGTGGGCTGTGAGTGGTAATGAAATTGAAATTTTCTTCAGCCTTTGCATTCCACATCACAGGCATATCCATTTGGTTGCAGGTCTGGAGACAAACGTGCCTCTGTAATCTGCTTGGTGTGTGACCTTGGGCTGGTCACTTTATCTCTGACCCTCTTTGCTGGAGGGAGTCCCATGTGGGACTAGGAAAGACACAGTCTGTGGCCTGTCCAGCAGTTATCAGCTTTGGGACAAAATTCTGATTTCTGGATAACCATTGTCATACCCTCTCGTTTCCTTTTGTCAACGATTGTTCAAGAGAAGGTCATCCACGTGATGGGGAAATTTGCCTGGAGGCCTCTGGGAAAGCTTTCTTCCCTCCATAAAAGAAATCCTGAAAGACAACATTTTCTTTTCTTCCCTCTCTTTGGCTGTGATTATCTGGAAGTGTGATGCTTCGAGTGGTTGCAGCTGAAGGCCAAACACAGACCTCAGGTCCTCCAACTATTAAACCTGATTTCCAGGGATGCCTGGGTGGCTCAGTTAGTTAAGGATCTGCCTTTGGCTCAGGTCATGATCCCAGGGTCCTTGCTCAGTGGGGAACCTGCTTCTCCCTCTGCCTGCCCCTCCCCCTGTTTGTGCTCTCTCCCACTCTCTCTCTGACAAATAAATAAATCGTAAAAAAAAAAACCCACCTGATTTCTAGATTGTTTTGCTTTAAAAAAAAGTCAAAATTGAACAAAAACTGGTTTAAACCACTTTTGTTAGGTTGTGATTGCGTTTGAGTTTTTTATATTTTGTAGGGTTTTTTTTTTTTTTTTTTAAAGATTTTATTTATTTATTTCACAGCGGGAGAGAGATCACAAGGAGGCAGAGAGGCAGGCAGAGAGATGGGGGGGAAGCAGGCTCCCCGCGGAGCAGAGAGCCCGACGCGGGCCTCGATCCCAGGACCCTGAGATCATGACCTGGGCCGAAAGCAGAGGCTTTAACCCACTGAGCCACCCAGGCACCCTATTTTGTAGGGTTTTGTTTTGTTTTGTTTTGTTCTGTGACTCGCAGTCAAAAGATTCTTTGCTTCTTTGTCCCAACGGCCAGAGCTGACTACGACCAAGGAAAATCCCTGACTCCAGTAGCCAGTTGAATTGCTGGCCGCTAACTGGGCCCCAAAAAGGTCGGCCAGATTTATATCTTAGATTTGCATTTGAAGGGAAAGGACAAAACTATTAGAAAAGAGACACGAGGTCCAACAGGGAATCACTTGTGCAAAGCCAAGCCCCACATCACCAGAGACTGAGGCCCAACCTAGGTACGCTTCAGCATCTTTCAGGAATGGCATCTTAAACCATTTGAAAATCTCCTCATCAGCCCTCCTGAGGCCCCCTGCTGTCCACTAAAGGAAGGGGCCCTTGCCGCAACCAATCCTTTTTTTTTTTTTTTTTTTAAGATTTTATTCATTTATTTGAGGGGGGAGACAGAGCATGAGCAGTGGGGAGGAGGCAGAGGAGGAAGCAGACTCCCCACTGAGCAGGGACCCCACCCCCACCCCCAAGCGGGGCTCGATCTGAGAACTGTGGGATCACCACCAGCGCCGGAGTCAGACGCTTAACAGACTGAGCCACCCAGGCACCCCCCATTTTTTATTTTTTTAAAAGATTTTTTCTATGTATTCAATTATGCATTTATTTATTTTAGAGAGAGAAAGCGCGCACAGGAGCACCAGGTGGAGGGAGAGGGGAGGGGCAGAGGGAGAAGGAGAGAAGCTGACTCCCTACTGAGCAAGGGTCTGGAATAGGGGCAGCCACCTGAAGCAGGTGAGGGATGAGCAACGTGGGTGTCTGGGGGAAGAGCACTGGGTGCAGAGAAAACAGCCAGTACAAGGGCCCTGAGGCTAGAAGGTGCCTTTAGTGTTCCCGGAACTGTAAGGCAGGTGTGGCCAGAACAGTCAGCGAGCCAAGGGGAGAGACTGGGGTGTGAGGGCAGACAGGGAAAGGGCCAGCTACTTCAAAGCCTGGCCGGCACTGAGGCTTTTCTAGGAATGAGCCTGGAGCCACGCAAGGGTTCCCAGCAGGAAAGGAACTTGACCTTCCGTAGGTTGGAACGGGCGTCCTCTGGCGGCCGTCTGGGGGAACAGACTGAGGGAGGACAGGATGGCCGCGGGGAGCTTTCAGCCGGGGAGAACTCAGAGTGGTCCCGGTGCGCGGAAGGAGGCAGGACCAGGGTAGTGACGGTGACAGGAGCCAAGAGTGTTGGGATTCTGGGGCATTTTGAAGGTCAGACCAACGGGTCAGACGGGATGCATGAGATCACACCCCTACCAGCCAGATATGAGCGGAGAAAGAGAAATAAAACAGGATTTCTTTCCCTTAACGTTGTCCTGCAGGGTAAGGGGTCGGTCCTGCAAGCCTGCTGATTGCCTCCCTACTTTAGATACTAGTTCCAATTCCAGCTTCTGACCCACGAGCTACAGATCAGGGGTTCCCACAACCCCTTCCTTGGGTTGGATTGATTTGCTAGAGTGGTTCACAGAACCCAGAGAAACGTTCCTTACTAGATTACTGGTTTATTTAAAAATGACATAACCCAGGATCGGTCAGATAAGACCGGGGGAAAAGGGCACGCAGCTGCCACGTTCTCTCCAGCGGTGCCACTGTCCCCAAATTTCCGGCAGCTTATCCACCGGGGAGCTCCCTGAATCCTACTCTGTTGGGTTTTATGGCTATTTCAGTACAAGGACACGACTGATTAAATCACTGGCCATTGATGATGAATTCAACCTCCAAATGCTTTCCCCTTCCCTGTGGTCGGGGGGTGGGACTGAAGGTTTTAACCCTCTAACCTCGGGGTTGGTTAGGCAACCAGCCCCCACACTGAGGTGCTTTCCAAAGTCAGCGTTGAAACGCAGATGTGGTTGAAAAGGGTTTGTTAAGACCACCTAGAGACCTGGTTGCTTCCGTGGCTTGATTGCTTAAGCATCATCCTTTAGCTCAGGTCATGACCCCAGGGTACTGGGATCGAGTCCTGCAACGAGCATCTTGCTCAGCGGGGACCCTGCTTCTCTCTCCCTCTCTCTTTCTGACAAATAAATAACATCTTAAAAAACAAAAAAGGAATATCAAGAGACTTTGATCACCCTAAAGCACTTAGGAAATTCTAAAGGCTTAGGAAGGAATAAAGACCAACATATATATTTCTTATTATAAATCCCAGGGTCATAGGTAGTTTGGGGCTTTTATGAAAAAGCTGATGAACACGTCCAGCTTTAGCATATACTGATTGGATCCGCTTTTCTGCGCTGGTTGTATGAATTCACACCCCTGAAGGGTGCCTGGCTGGCTCAGTCTGTGCAGCCTGAGACTCCTGGTCTCCGCGTGTGGGTTCCGGCCCCAGGACGATTCCCCGCCACTCTGCGTACTTCACTTTACCTGAATGAGAAATAAAACTCAGATACTTCAGGGTTTATCTGCCTCAGGGGGTAACATTGCTTTACCTACTACAGGGACCGGGGCACCTGGGTGGCTCAGTCGGTTAAGCAATGGACTCTTGATTTCTGGCTCAGGTCATG
Source organism: Ailurus styani (assembly GCA_002007465.1). Lineage (NCBI taxonomy): Eukaryota > Metazoa > Chordata > Mammalia > Carnivora > Ailuridae > Ailurus > Ailurus styani. The sequence continues at coordinate 2,651,734 of LNAC01000292.1, forward strand.
ATCTCAGGGGCGTGGGCTGAGCCCCGTGTCAGCCTCCCGGCTCCTGCTCCTCCCTCTCCTCCCTGCTCATGCTCTCTCTGGCTACCTCTGTCTTCTCTCTTTCAAATAAGTAAATAAAATCTTTAAAAAATCTTAAAAAAAGGGGGGGGGCGCCTGGGTGGCTTAATGCCTCTGCCTTCAGCTCAGGTCATGGTCTCAGGGTCCTGGGATCGAGGCCCGCATCGGGCTCCCTGCTTGGCAGGGAGCCTGCTTCTTCCTCTCTCTCTGCCTGCCTCTCTGCCTGCCTGTAATCTCTCTGTGTGTGTCAATTAAATAAATAAAATCTTAAAAAAAAAAAAAGGAACAAAGAAAACGTTGTCAACCCAACAGAAGGAAGGAATGGAAAAAATAATTCACTGAATAGACTGCAAATAGCTCAAAGATTTCAATGTAAAATATGCAACCACGAAAGAATGAGAAGCAAACATTGGAAAGTTCCTTTCTCACCCGGGTATGGAGAAAGCCTTTACACTGTGACTCATAATCCTCAATTATGAAGCCATAAAAGAAAACTGATGCATTTAAATGCGGGGAACAGAATCAGTCTTCTCTCTTTTTTTGTTTCTTTTTGAACAAATAGTTCTAATGCCCTTGGGTGGAGCAGACAAGGGGAGCAGTGGCCCAGAATGGGGTGTCGTGACCTTGGTGGAGTGGGGAGGGCTCAGCACAGTGGGGAGCGCCCAAGGGGTTTTTGCTGGGAGGGGGCCAGCTGGTTTGGAAACAGATGCCCAAGGTAGGTGCTGAGGGTTTAGGTGGGGGCAGAGGAGGGGGTAGGTAACAGACAAGGGAACCGATCAAAGAAGTCTATTTCTATTTTATGACTTGGCTTTTCTAAAGTAATGTCTACACCCAGTGTGGGGCTCGATCCTACACCCCTGAGATCAAGACTCACCTGCTCCCGGGACTGAGCCAGCCAGACACCCTGATCAAAGAAGTCTATTAAGAAAACAGATGCTGTGGGGTGAGAAGGGAACAGTCAAGAAAGAACTCTCCAGGGGCGCCCGACGGGCTCAGTTGGTGGGACTCTTGATATTGGGTTGGTGAGTTCCAGCTGCATGTCGGGTGCAGAGATTTCTTAAATAAAAATTGAAAAAAAAAAGCTAATAAAGTTAAAAAGAAAAGAATTCTTGAGCTGTTTTGGTGCAAAAAAAAGATATATATTTTTAAAGATTTTATTTATTTATTTGACACAGAGAGAGATTATAAGTAGGCAGAGAGGCAGGCAGAGAGACAGGGAGAGGAGGAAGCAGGCTCCCTGCTGAGCAGAGAACCCGATGCGGGCCTCGATTCCAGGACGCTGAGATCATGACCTGAGCCGAAAGCAGAGGCTTTAACCCACTGAGCCACCCAGGCGCCCAAAAAAAGATATTTTTATTAAAGCACGGAAACAGGACCTGAGGGCACGGGGGGTCGTGAGGGGCGACTGGTTATATACTTTTTAGTTAGTGGGGGTTAGGGGTAGGGAAAGTCTCTGGGGGATCTGGAAGCAAGGCTTTCAGGACCTTGAGGGGCTAACTGCTGCTAAGAGACAGTTATTTACTACTGTCCAGGAAAACACGAGTCTTGAGACCCTTTAGATGTCTATCAGTGGGCTGTATAATGTAGTGGCAAGGTCATTGTTAACACAGATCCTTGGCGAGGGTTCGTGGCTACTGGAGGGAGGTGACAATGACAAGGACAAAGCTGTATGTGGTAAAATATTATCAAAGGAGCTGTGGGAGTGTAATTATCTGTCTGTCTCAGCAATTCTGCCTGGAGACCATGAGCTGCAGCCAAGTCCAGCCTCTGCTTCCTTTTCTCCCATCAGACGTCAGCGGTTCTCACCTCCGGAGAAGGGGGTTGTAAATATGAAAAGGGAGGAAACTAGAGGTGTGGGATTTAATGGGATAGAGTGTTGTGCATTCGTGGCTTTGATACATGTGCATATATATGGAAATGTATCAGTCTACACACGCCTAATACGTCTGTGTGTCTATACCACATCTTCTTTATCCATTCATCTGTTGATGGACATCTGGGGTCTTTCCGTAGTTTGGCTATTGTGGACTTTTCTGCTATGAACATTTGGGTGCACGTGCCCCTTCGGATCACTACATTTGTATCTTTAGGGTAAATACCCAGTAGTGCAATCGCTGGGTTGTAGGGGAGCTCTATTTCAACTTTTTGAGGACTGTTTTCCAGAGTGGCTGCACGAGCTTGCATTCCCACCAACTGTGTAGGAGGGTTCCCCTTTCTCCGCATCCTCGCCAACACCTGTCATTTCCTGACTGGTTAATTTTAGCCATTCTGACTGGTGTGAGGTGGAATCTCACTGTGGTTTTGATTTGTATTTCTCTGATGCCAAGTGATGTTGAGCACTTTTTTTGTGTGTCTGTTGGCCATTTGGATGTCTTCTTTGCAGAAATGTCTGTTCATGTCTTTTACCCATTTCTTTTTTTTTTTTAAGATTTTATTTATTTATTTGACACAGAGAGAGAGATTACAAGTAGGCAGAGAGGCAGGCAGAGAGAGGAGGAAGCAGGCTCCCTGCTGAGCAGAGAGCCNGGAGCCTGATGCGGGCCTCGATCCCAGGACGCTGAGATCATGACCTGAGCCGAAAGCAGAGGCTTTAACCCACTGAGCCACCCAGGCGCCCTCTTTCCTGCTTTTTGAAGGTTAGTTGACCGTAGAGTTGAAGGTCCACTTCTAGGCTCTCTATTCTGTTCTGTTGATTTATGTGTATGTCTTATGTATAAAGTTATATCTTCTATAGTTCTTTCTGTATTAGAAATTAAGCCTTTGATTATGAGTTGAAAATATTTCTCCCCATTTGTCATTTACCTTCTGAGTTCAAGGTGCTTTGCTTGCCATGCAAGGTTTGTTCTTTCTTTCTTTCTTTATTTTTAAAGAGGGTGTTTTTTTTTAAGATTGTACTTTAATCTTTTAAATGTTTTTTAAGATTTTTATTTATTTATTTGAGAGAGAGAGAGAGAGACAGTGAGAGAGGGAACACCAGCAGGGGGAGTGGGAGAGGGAGAAGCAGGCTTTCCCGCCAAGCAGGGAGCCTGATGCGGAGCTCGATCCCAGGACCCTGGGATCATGACCTGAGCTGAAGGCAGACGCTTAAGGACTGAACCACCCAGGCGCCCCTGTTCTTTATTTTTTTCAAGATTTTTTTTATTTATTTGTCAGAGAGAGAGAGAGAGAGAGAGAGAGAGAGAGAGAGCGAGCGAACACACAAGCAGGGGGAGTGGCAGGCAGAGGGAGAAGACTGCTGAGCAAGAAGCCCAACGCGGGGCTCGATCCCAAGACCCTGGGATCATGATCTGAGCCAAAGGCAGACACTTAACTGACTGAGCCACCGAGGCATCCCTTAGTTTCTCTTCTCAAAAAACTTAAACATTTTGCTTGGCTGCCAAAAAGATATTTTGTTTACTTTTAAAGTCCTTTGACTTTGGGGCGCCCTGCTGGCTCCGTCAGTGGACCGTGCCTCTCTTGATCTCAGGGTTGTAGGTTCGAGCTCCACGTTGGGTGTGGAGATTACTTAAAAATAAAATCTTTCAAGTCCAATTGACTTCAATAAGGTACAACTTGACACTGATTGTTCTTTTGTATCAATCTCCCTAAAATATAATGATTTATGAGAAATATATATTTTGTCATTTGGGTGACCAAAATACGTATTTCTCAGCTATATTTAATCTTCATCCAGTTCCTGCAAATGCTTCACAGCCCTACAGGCGAAAGGGCTGTCTTGGATTTGGTTTTGTTTGTGTTCTGAGAGAGAGAGAGCCTCTCTGAGTGGGGGATGGGGCATGGAGAGAAGCCCAGGCAGGCTCCATGCCCAGCGCAGAGCCCGACGTCGGGGCTGGATCCCACGACCCTGAGATCAAGACCTGAGCCGAGATGAAGAGTTGGATGCTCAACCGACGGAGCGCTACAGGCGTTGTTCAGGAAGGTGACTTTTGGACCCCAGCCAAAGATGCAGCTGGTAACCAGGAGGCCCAGCCTTGTGAAGGAAGGGGTGAAGCTCTCATTCCCACCCCACTTCCCCAACCACTGGGGAAGGGAGGTTGAGTCAGCCAATGGCCAACGACTTAGTCCATCATGACTTTGCAATGAAGTCTCCATAAGAACCCAAAAGGCCTGTGGTCTGGAAGGTTCTGGGCTGGTGAGTGCGTGGAGGTCTGGGAGAGGGTGGCGTGCACTGGGAGTGGGCACAGAGGCTCTGCCCTTTCCCCAGACCTCACCCTATGTATCTCTTCATCTGGCTGTTGATTCATATTCTTTATCATATCCTTTCATAAACGGATAAACATAAGTAAGTGTTTCCCTGAGCCACCCTAGCAAATTAAAAGCATCACAGAGGAGGTTGTTGGAACCACCAATCTACGGTGGGTGGGTCAGACGCACAGCCTGAGGCTTAGGAGACTGATGTCTGCAATGGGGGGTGAAGGGCCTTCTGAACTTGTTGAATCCCAGGTTGCCTCTGGGGAGAGAGTGTCAGAATGGAGTTGAGTTCATGGACGCCAGCAAGGATTGCTTGGTGTTGTGTATGGGGAGAAGTCACCCCCTCGCCCCTGCATCTCGCTGGAATTTGGGAGCGCCTCCAGAAGAATTGGCGTCAGCAGACCCCCTCACACTATATCCTTTTCATCCGGAGATTCCAGTCTTTTGTTTTCTGATAAAGCTTTATCTTTTTTCTTTTTTTAATTTTATTTTTCAGCCATCTCCACGTGGACTCAAGGTGGGGCTCGAACTCACAACCTTGAGATCCAGAGTTACATGCTCTACCGACTGAGCCAGCCAGGGGCCCCCATCTTTTAAGTATAGCAGACAAGTATGAAGCATATGTGCTTCAGTCTCCTAATCTTTGAAATGGAGATATAATGTTGCTTTTATCTTTCATGGACTTTCTGACAATGTAATGAAATAATACTATATATTTTTATTTTTTTTAAAGTTTAATTTATTTATTTGAGAGAGAGAAATGCAGGACTCTATCCCAGGACCTTGAGATCATGACCTGACTGGAAGGCAGACACTCAACCAACTGAGCTGCCCAGGTGCTCCTATTAAATCACTTTAATATATATATAATTGGGGGGGGCGCAGAGAGAGGGGGAGAGAATCTCAAGCCAACTGCCCAGTGATCTCAGAGCCTGACTCTGCATTCTATCTCATGACCTTGAGATCATGACCTGAGACTCTGAGATCATGACTTGGGTCGAAACCAAGAGTCACCCAGGCACCCCCCCAAAATCAATTTTTTTACCCGTGTGATGGTGACAAAGTCTAACTAATATGGAATTTGGGCGTGGTGGGAATTACCTTGGAAGGCTCATATCCTAAGAATGAATTTTCTTTCTTTTTTTATAAAGATTTTATTTATTTATATGACAAAGAGAGAGATTACAAGTAGGCAGAGAGGCAGGCAGATAGAGAGGAGGAAGCAGGCTCCCTGCGGAGCAGAGAGCCCGATGTGGGCCTCGATCCCAGGACCCTGAGATCATGACCTGAGCTGAAGGGAGAGGCTTAACCCACTGAGCCACCCAGGCGCCCAGGAATGAATTTTCAACCCTCAACTGTTAACTTCAGCTCGTGGGTGAGTGAAGCCTACCTATAACATAAGAAAAATCGGGGCGCCTAGGTGGCTCAGTGGGTTAAGCCTCTGCCTTCGACTCAGGTCATGATCTCAGGGTCCTTGGATTGAGTCCCGAATCCGGCTCCCTCCTCAGCGGGGAGCCTCCTGCCTCTCTGTCTACTTTTGTTTTTTCTCTCTCAGTCAAATAAATAAATAAAAGATATAAAAAAAAAGAAAAGAAAAATCAAAAGTGAGAAGTATCAAGACTGTGAAATCAAAATCTTGATCAGAATAGAGGTATTGAAACATATTTATATCTAGGACACTGGCTCCTTTGTAACAGTTGAATGTAAAGAAATTGATTTGCTAATCAGTATATTTTTCTGTCTGTTCTTGAGGTATTTAAGGTATTTATAAAATTTGCATATATTTGGCCTGCAAAAAATATGATCAAGCTTGTATCACCGTCTTCTCTTCAAAGCACTTCACTCGTTTAAGGGAATCTGAGATGAAGTTCATTGATTTACGTTTGCAATGTTCAAATGTTTGGAAAAACCTAAAATTGTGAAATGTACAGCTTGCTATTTTTAGCTGTGGAAGTCATCAGCTAATGTTTAGAGGAAAGTGGATTGCTTAAAAATTCATTAATCATTACCAAAGAAACAAATAGTTGTGAATATTTGTGTCCATCCATAAAAGCTTTTGTGACATTAAAAGACCTCACCACAGTCTTCTCAGCAAATGATGCTGGGGAAACTGCATGTCCACATGCCAAAGAATCAAGTTGGATCCTTACCTAAGACCAGATGCAAAAATTAACTCGGATTAAATCATCGACCTAAATGTGAAGACCCAAACTATAAAGCTCACAGAAGAAAACATGGTGGGGGATGGGGGGTGAGGGTAGGGTGTCATGATGTTGGATTTGGCAATGATTTCCTGGATATTACAACAAAAACACAGGCAGCAAGAGTCATAACAGAAGAATGGGACTGTACCCAAATTAAAAACCTTTGTGCATCAAAGGAGACAGTTAGTCAACAGAGTCAACCCACGGGATAAAAGAAAATATTTGCAAATCATATATCTGATTAGGGATTAATGCGTATCTCTACAGCTTTTTCTATGATGTCCACTCACTTTGATGAGTTTGCCAATTCAAATGCTAATCTCTTCCAGAAATACCCTCACAGACACACCCAGATATGTTTTACCATCTCTCTGGGTAACCCTTTGTTTGGTCAAGTTGACCCATACAATTAACCATGACAGGCAGTTCCTCAAAAGATTATAAATATGGGGTTATTGTACGATCCAGCAAAACAATGCTGAGTCTATCCTCCAAAGAATGAAACCAGGGGTTTTGAAGAGCTAATTTTGTTTAAGATTTTATTTATTTATTTGACAGAGAGACAGAGAGCAAGCACAAGTAGGCAGAGCAGCAGGCAGAGGGAGAAGGAGAAGCCGGCTCTCCGCCAAGCAGGGAGCCCAATTCGGGGGACTCGATCCGAGGACCCTGCGATCATGACCTGAGCCAAAGGCAGATGCTTAAGAACTGGGCCACCCAGGTGCCCTTGAAGAGTTATTTGTACATACGTGTTCATCGCAGCCTTTCCCATAACAGCCAAAAGGTGAAAGCCGCCCAGATGCCCATCAATGGGCACATAGAAAACAAAAATATGGTCTGTCCATACAGTGGATACTATTTAACCATAAAGGGTATGTTGACACATTGTATGTTGACACATTGTACAGCACTTTGCATGAACTTTGGAAACACTGTGCTGGGTGAAGTAAGACATTCACACACACACACAAATACTCTATGATTCCACTGACATATCTAAAGTAGTAAAATTCATAGACACAGGAAGCCGATGGTGGTGGCGGGGGGGCTGGGAGAAGGAGGGAGTTGGGAGTTGGTCAAAGGGGACAGAGCTTGAATTTTTTTTTTAAGATTTTTAATTTATTTATTTGATAGAGAGAGATTACAAGTAGGCATAGAGTCAGGCAGAGAGAGAGAGGAGGAAGCAGGCTCCCTGCTGAGCAGAGAACCCGATGCGGGCCTCAATCCCAGGACCCTGAGATCATGACCTGAGCCGAAGGCAGAGGCTTTAACCCACTGAGCCACCCAGGCGCCCCAGAGCTTGAATTTTACAAGATGAAAAAGTTCTGGGTACTGGCTGCCCCGTAAAGTGAGTAGGTTCAATACTGCTAAACTGTAGACTTAAAAATGGCTAAGCTAGTAATTTTTATTTTGTGTGTATTTGACCACAATAAAAAAAAAAAGAGATTTCAAACAACCGTTTTTCTGTAAAAGCTTTACAAGCTAATGTTACTGGAGGGTGGGCACCTGGCTGGCTCAGTCGGTGGAGCCTTCCACTCCTGATTGCTGCGTTGTGAGTTTGAGCCCCACGTTGGGTGTAGAGATGACTTAAAAATAAAATCTTTTAAAAAATGAAATTATGGCAGGATGGGACGGGGTGAGACCAGGTCCTTGCTAGCTTACCAGCCATGTGCCTAGTTTCCTCCTGTGTTTAGTGACTTTGCATATGCGCTCACTCAAGCCTTCCTCTGTGAGATCTGAGTTGGGTGATGTCTCTCTAGAGAAGTTTTGCCTTTGCTTTGGCTGAAGACCTAGGGACATCACCAGCCCAAAGGCTATTCATTATTTCTCAGCTTGTAGCGCCTCAACCACCCACCTTGATTTCCAGCCCATTCCACATGCGATTGGTTGGGTGGTCATTCAGTTTTCAATAGAGGGGGCACCTGGGTGGCTCAGCCAGTTAAGCATCTGCCTTCAGCTCAGCTCATGATCCCGGGGTCCTGGGATGGAGCCCCGCATCGGGCTGCCTGCTCCGCGGGAAGCCTGCTTCTCCCTCTCCTACTCCCCCTGCTTGTGTTCCCTCTCTTACTGTGTCTCTCTCTGTCAAATAAATAAATTAAATCTTGAAGAAAAAAAAAGACTAGTGAAAAGAACTCCGTACGTGCTTTACCAGGCTCCCCAGTTCTCACTGTTCCCGCCCTCCTTTGGTCTTATCGTCCGGTCACTCTGTCTCTGTATTATTATATATTTACATTTCCCGAGGCATTTGAGAAAACACTGGAGGTACCATGCCCCTTTGTCCCTAAATGCTGCAGTGTGTATTTGCTAAGAACAAGTACATTCTTTTAAATAACCACAATGCAATGATCCAAATCAGAAGACTTCACGTGGATCAATACTACGATCTAATGCACGGAGCTCATTCAAATTTCATCAAGTGTCTTACAACTGGGATATCATCTGATTGCTCATCAGCTGGCATCCATTCATATGAACATTTCTTCTGTCTTCCTCTTTCTCGACCTTGACTTTTTTGAGAAGTCAAGGCCAGTTGTTTGGCAGAAGGTCTCCTGATTGGAGAATATTTGATGTCTCCTCACGATTAGATTCAGGTTGGGTGGCACAGTTTCTTAATCTTCCCACTCCCCGCCCCTGCCTCCACCCCACCCCCATCTCCCCAAAACTACAACAGAAGCAAATGCAGGTAACCTGGGCAACTAAGATAGCAAAAACTCACAGAGGACATCTTGCACACAACCAGCTGAGCCGGGTGCCTGGGTGGCTAAGGGTCTGCCTTCGGCTCAGGTTATGATCCCAGGGTCCTAGGATAGAGCCCCACATTGGGCTCCCTGCTCAGCGGGAGGTCTGCTTCTCCCTGTCCCACTCCCTCTGCTTCTGTTCCTTCTCTTGCTGTGTGTCTGTCTCTCTCTCTGATAAATAAATAAAGTCTTAAAAAAAAAAAGCCACCTGAGAATGGAGCCCCTAAGATCCAAGACCTGAGCTGAGATTAAGAGTCCCCTGCCTGGGGCGCCTGGGTGGCTCAGTCAGTTAAGTGTCTGCCTTTGGCTCAGGTCATGGTCCCAGGGTCCTGGGATCAAGACTGGGCTCCCAGCTCAGCAGGGAGTCTGCTTCTCCCTCTGCCGCTTGTGTTCTCTCCCCCCCCCATCTCATGCTCTCTCAAATAAATAAATAAATCTTAAAAAAAAAAATGAGTCTACTGCTTAACTGAGCCACCCAGACGCCCTCGGAATCTCTCATTTGGAAGGACAAAGCTCTGTGCTTTAAAAAATGTTATTATTGAAATATAGTTGATATATAGCATTGTACAGATTCAAGGTGCGTAGCTTGCTCATTTGATACATTTACATACTGTAATATGATTTCCATTACACCAATAATGAACACTTCCATCGGGTTACATAATTATCCTTCATTTTTAGAGGTTGGACTGAGCTCTAGTCTTCTGAAAACTAATGGAAGGGGAACCCAGATTGATTTTGGTGGGAGCTCTGGGAATAAAGGAGAGAAAAGGTTCAGCTCCTGGTGGGGGAGGAAACAGATCTGTCTACACAATTTTGGAGAGCTTGATATGCTGAGAGGTTATATATACGGATTTTTTCCTTTTTTAAATATTTTATTTTTAAGTAATCTCTACACCCAACATGGAGCTCGAACCCACAACCCTGAGATCAAGACTTACATGCTCTTCCTAAGGAGCCAGCCAGGTGCCCCAAAGAAAGGTTTTATTTCTATTTATTTATTTTAAAGATTTTACTTATTTGGGAGAGAGAATGGGAGTGAGAGAGAGCACATGAGCAGGGGCAGAGGGAGAGGAAGAAGCAGACTCCCCACTGAGCAGGGAGCTGGACCTGAATCTCGATCCCAGGACCCCGGGACCACGATCTGAGCCAATGTCAGACGCTTCCCTGACTGAGCGCCCAGGCGCCCCAAGAGAGGTTGTATTTTTAAATACCGTCTGGAAAGAGCAAAGAGCGAATTTTAAGAATGCTCAGGCCAGGAGAGCTACCCTGGGGCACATCCCTCCTATACGTACTTACACCTGAGCAAGACCAGATGACAGCAGGAAGCTGCCAAGGAAGATACTGAGTTCACAGCATCCCCTGGAAATTTATGTTCCCCTGAAACCCATGAACATAGCCTTATTTGGAAGTAGGGTCTTTGTAGATGTAATCAAATTAAGATGAAGTCATCCTGGATTGGACTAGCTCTTTCATCTGATATGACTAGGGTCCTTTTAAGAGGGCAATTTAGACATAGACACACACAGACACTTGGGGAAAAGGGACATATAGAGACAGAGACAGAGATTGGGGCGACGTGTCTCTAAGCCAAGGGACTCAAGGATTGCCAGCGGACCACCAGGAGCTGGGAAGAAGCAAAGAAGTCTCTTCCCAAAGAGACTTGGGGGAGACGCTGTCCCTGCCAACACCTCGATTTCAGACTTCTACACCCCAGAACTGTGAGAGAGCAAATTTCTGTTGTTTTAAGTCACTTGGTCTGTGGTACTTTGTTAAGGGGCCCGCTGGGGAAAATCATATGCTCCCCATTCCACTGTCCTGTCCGTTGGGGGCAACCACTAAGCTGATTTCTGCATCTAGGAGCTTGCCTAATCCCCAGAATTTTTTGATCCAAGAGGTCTGGGGTCAGGAGCATGCATTTGAACAAGTTCCCAGGTGGTGCTGATGCTGTTGGCCTCTCTACAGCATCTCAAGTGTAGAACACCCGCGGTCCAGGTTCCGGTCTGCCGAAGAGCTGACAAAGGGCACCCCCAGCCCCTAGAGCTGACACTGGAGTCTAGAATCTCTACCAGCAAGTTCACCTACTGGGATCCCTTCCCAGGATGGCTCCCCAGGTCGCCACCAATTTCAAGGGCGAGATCCTGCTGTTCTTTGGGTGCACTTTGCAACTCTCAACTGACCGCGCTTTGCACCCTACCCTGTGGAAGCTGCCAGTGAGTTTTGTGGCATCTTGGTGCTTCTGCTTCCCGGTGACGCTTTTCCCCACCTGAGCCAGTCTCATGCCATCAGAGCGGAAAACCGTCCTTCCACAAGGTACAGACTTTCTTCTCCTCCGGGCATTGAATCCCTCCCATGACCTGCAGCGACCTGTGCTGACACCCCCCACACTTCCACTGAGATGTTCCTCTCATTGGAACGTGGGAATTAAAATGAAGGGTCCAAGACCACAACTCCCGAGAGGCTTGGGTAGTCGGTCAGACTCCCGGGACCCACAGGGAGCTGACCATGAACCCCAGGGAGGTGTCCTCCTGTCTTTCCTAGCTGGGAAATAACCCGAGGAGAAGGCGGAAGTCTAGATGGTGGGGAGGGAGGGAGAACAGGCACTGGGACTGGAGTCTGGGGCAGTCATTACACTCCCGAGTCCCTAAGCACCAGACTAGAAGCATTTAGATCCTCAAGTGTTCCTCCTGAGAACCAGGACTCCCAGTCTCCAGGGTCCTTCCCTCAGACCGGGGTTCCACGTTCCTCTTCCCCGGTTCTCCTGGGACCCAGGCGTCCAGATGTCCAGCTCTCTGATCCCTTAGGACCCAAGAGTCCCATCTAGCACCAGTTATGCCCCTGGGATCCAAGAGTCTTTGCCGGAGCCCCGAGGACCCAGATGTCATCCCATTCCTCGTGCTAAGTGGACCCAGAAAACTACAACTCCCATGAGGCTGTAGGTCTGCAGTGTCATTGTTTAAATGTTCCCCCGTTATTTTGGTGCCTCAGGAAAATAGTTCCACAACACAAGCTCCAAGATGGGAGTGGGTGGGGGAGGGGGTGGGAGGTTAACAAGCCTTCTCCTGTCAAAGGGCAGGGACAGTCCAGAGTCCCTGGGGACACCAAAGCAGAGCAGAAAACTGAGACCCAGAGGGCAGCCGGGACCTTCCACAGCTTCCTGACAATGGGGGCAGGGGTGCTTGGGGTGGATGGGAGGCAGGGAAGCGGGTCCTGTAACCTCCCTCAAACACTCACGCAGGCTCACTCGGATCCTCCTCTCAGATTCTTTATTATCCCAAGTAAGAAAAATAAAAAAATAAATAAGATAAATAAACCAATAAATAAAGAGGAGACCCCATAATAAACAGCCCGCGGCTTCAGGAAGCGTAGCTGGGACTTCGGCCCTGCGAAGGCCCCACCATGCTCAGGGGGTCCGAGGAGCCCACGTCGGGAGGCTCGGGGGCCGGGAGCCCCGGAGGCTCCGGGGCGGCCGGAAGCAGGCCCGGCAGGGGCAGGAAGCGGGCAGGTCCCCGGGGCGCCAGCTCCCGGTGCGGGGAGTTGGGGGGCGGCAGGCGAAGCGGGAGGCCGAGGGTCTCGGAGTGGTAGATGTTGTACCCATCTTCCAGAAGCACTTCCCGGAAGCTGCAGGCTACGGGGTCGAAGTGGAACTGAGGGGACGAGAAGAGAAGAGAGATCAGAGACATGGGATCCTTCACGCCGTCCTGCTGCAGGACCCAGGGCCCGGGCCCCAGCCCCCTCTTCTTTCGGAGCACAGAGTGCTCCCCTCCAACACCATACGGGAGTCCAGACACTCCCAGGGAGTTGGGGAGCCCCTCCTCCCTCAGATCCAGAGTCCAGGTCCCCCAGCCCCCTCCTCCGGGACGCGAACAACAGAAGCAGGCTCCTCTTCTCCCTCTGGGCAGTCCTGCAAGGCCCACCTCCCTGTCCCCACTTCACAGGGAGGATTCCAGCCCAGGGAGCAGTCGAGGCTCTCTGAGTCCACACAGTGGCGTCTGGCTTCCTCCCAGGGGTCATGGTCACTTTACAGGCCATGGGTCCTCGGGGCCACCCTGCGCCCAGCAGGAATGGGACATGTGGGAGGCCCATGCGGCCACCAGGGGTTCCGAGTCACAAGACTCAGCCTCTCAGGCTGCTCTGTCATTCGCCAGCCTCGTGACTCGCAGCTGGCCTGTCCCTGCGTAAGCCTCAGTTTCCTCTCCTTGTAAACACGGACAAGGTCAGCTCCCATATACAGGGGGGCTGGCGTGGTGCGGGCACGTGGAAAGCACAGGACCAAGCCTGGCCCAGGCCACAGGTGCCAGACGTGGTACCCCAGAGGAGCGAAGATGACAGGAGGAAGGGCGGAACACGAGGAGGGGACCCCGGAAACTCACCGATCCATACAGTGTCCCATCGGGGCCCTGGCACAGGAACCTGGATGTTTTCACTCCCAAGATCTGAATGACCCCTGGCTTCAGGGCTTTCAGCTCCAAGAGACCTGAGGGGAGAAAGTGGTCAGGGACTCAGAGGGCCTCTGCCCAAGCCCCCCTCTCTTGGTCCCAGGAGTCCAGGCCCTCCAGCCTCCTCCTCCCGCAGACCCAGGAGTCCAGACCTCCGGCCTCTCCTCCCGCAGACCATCCCTAGCCCACACACTCACTTTCGGGGCTCCGGCGGGCAGCCCCCGCCACTGTGCCATCAGCCCTGATCTCTAGGTGGGCCTCTGTCTCCTGTGCATCATCCGTGTAGAGGTACCGCTGTCGAACTTGGCCTCCGAATTGGAGGAGGGGGCTGGAGTCAGGGATAGGGTGTGCCTGGAAGGCTTCCAGCAAAAGGACCACCAGCACAGGGACCCACGGCCCCAGGTGCTCGGACCTGGCCTCCTCCCAGCCCATCAATGGCTCCCGTCCTCAGGCGAGATCTGGGGTCTGGGGTCTGATGAGCTTCCGGAATGGTAGAGATTCTGTTCCAGATCTTGGCTGTCTGGGAGAGCAGAGCCCCGGACCACTGCTTAGCCTGACCGCCTGGGTGCTCTTGCATGTGGATTTCCAGCTGAACTGAACACCCAGGTCTCTTACAAGGGATGCAGGAGCTCCAAAATTTATATCCAGACAGACCCGCCCAATCACCTTCCCCACACCTGACTCATGATATTTGACCCACTTGGCAGAAGCCAGGATTCCACCGTGGCCAGATTGGGCTGAACGGATGATGCAATCCGGGGGTCCTTCCAGGAGGGGGCCTGGACTCCTGAGTCTGAGGAATCAGAGGGAGAGGGGTCTGAGGAACTGGGACCTAGGGGCTGGGACCCCCCCCTGAGTCTGAGGGAGGGGAGGGCTGGGGGGGCGGGGGGTCTGGAAAGCTGCCTCCGGGGCTGACGGATGCAGACTGTGTCCCATAACAGGACTTTCTGCATGCCACCTGAATTTCCAAGTTTCTGGGGGTCACACGCTGCCATTCCTCGATCGTCAGGAAGGCAGCAAATGCCACATGACCAAAGCGTCCTCTGCAGGGACAGAGGCATCCTGACCTCAACCTCGCCAACCCCAGCCCAGACACTCCTGCACCAAAGGCCCCAGCCTCTCTCTCTCTCTCTCTCTCTCCCCTCCCTGATGCAATCCTGGTGTTTCTTTCACCAGCAAAGCTGCCCCCAGGCCCAGAGGGGTGCTCTCAAAACACCTGGGAGCAGGGGGGAGGGTGACAGTCTCTGACTCAGCGTTGGTGGCCGAGCCAGGCTCTGGAGGGGGAAATGAGAAGCTAGAGCCCAAAGGGGGTGGGTATTTTCCTGGAAACCAAAGGTACAGAGGCTGAGCGCGGAGGCACTGGGGGCCTGAATTTCTCCGTCTGAGGAGGGGGCTGGGGTTGGAAGTCCGGGGTCTGAGGAAGGAGAGGCCTGGAGGCCGGACTCCTGGGTGTGGAGACATTTACCGCCAAATCTCTGGAGAGCGGTATCAAATTCCTATTGAACGATCTGTCACCCTGCAGTGGCCGCCAGCGTGGGGGTGGGAGTGGGGGCGGGAAGCGCCACCTTGACGACGGGAACAGCTTCAGGTGTGCTGCAAAGCAAAGCCTTTGAACTCCAACCTGGAGCTCCAGCCTGCGCGGGGGAGGCTGGGAAGGTAAACTGGGTCCCAGTCCCGGTAGCTCCTTCCCATGCTGGGGGAGCGGCTGCCTCCCGGAGGTGCCCGTCTAGACAGGAGCTGTCAGGCGCCAGATCGTCCACTCCCGGGCAGGAGAGGCTGGGGGCCCGCGACTCTGGAATCTGCAGGTGCGCGGTGTGGACATGGGCGATCAACGGCCCCCGGTGTGCGCGTCTGGGACCCCGACAGCTGGAGGAGGTTTTCCATCCGCCTGGCGAACGGGTTCTTCACCCCCACCGGGAGGACGAGGCAGACAGAGGGCGGAGGATCCTCCTCCCCGCCGGGGGCTGGTGTCCGGGGAGTGGCCGGGCTCCGAGGATCCAGGTACCGCGCGCGCACCGTGAGCCCGGGCGCCGGAGAGGGGGGCCCACGGACCCGAACACCCGGGTCCAGCATCGCGTCCACGTCCAAGGAAGGATGCCGCTGCTGGAGGCCAGGTAGGCCGGCCCTGGAGAGCCCTGTGCCGGGCCTAGGCCGAGGAGGACCGGGCTGGGCGCAGGTCCCCGGGTCTGGGGAGGGCAGGGGGCGGGGGCTCCCACCCCAGCCTGGGGCGCAGGACGGGGGCGGGGCTCCGACTCGGACCTACCTGTCTGGCCCGGGAGGGGCGGAGGCTGAGAGCCTCGGAACCGCGCCCATCTCCTTCCTCTCCTCCCCGAGCCCTTGGGGCCAGTCGGGGGAAGCGGCATGGAGGGGAGGGCTGCGGAGCCTTGGGACCTGGAGTTCGGGATTCCGGGGGCGGCCGGATGTGGGCTGCACTTGCGGACGGCGCGCTCCAGCCTCGCCAAGCCGACTGCGGATCTGCCATCCGCCAGGAGCTCAGGTGAGTGGGCCTAGCAGATGCCTGGCACCCACGAACCGGGGCCTTAGGTTCCGGGAGGCGCACCCCCAGGCCCTCGCCCCTTGGGACCCCGGGAGTCTCCACCCGACCCGCAACTCCTGCTTCTCCAGGAACCAAGATCCCTCCTCCAGTCTGGGCCTCCAGACTAGTCCTGTTCTGCTTGGCCTGTCTCTTCCTGTCACCTTCCTAGTGGAGGCTGCCCACCTCCTCCCCAACCCCCGCCCCCAGGTACACCTGAGAGGGGAGTTGGTGGAACATTGCCCAACTTCAGTGGACCTTCGGGGCCCCGGGGAGCCAGACTCCAAGATGTGGAGAAGACGTGCGGAGTCCTAGACCATGGCTGCCTTGGAAAGCACCCATTTCCATCCCCGTCCCCTGAAATTCCAAGCCCCTGCTTCTCCTCCCTCAGATCCAGGACCCTGAGCCCCCTTCCCTCGGACCCAGGAGTCTGAATCCTTAGTATCCTCCTTCTGTCCGGCCTCTGCTCCCTGGCATTCATCCTGGGACTCTGGAGCCCCGCTCACTCATCTCTCCTCCCGTACAGCCATGTGGGCCCCCAGCCGGCGGCAGCTCTGTCTGACCTTCCTGCTAGTCTGTATTCTGTCGGCCGTCTTCTTCCTCCACATCCACCAAGACCTCTTTCGCAGTGGCCTGGACCTGACTGCCCTGTGCCCTGCCCGCCGCCTCCTGACGCCCCCCGTGGCCATCTTCTGCCTGTCGGGCACCCCGATGGCCCCCAACGCCTCCTTTCCCTGTCTCAAGCCCCCTGCCTCCCTCTCCGGAATCTGGACCATCTACCCAGATGGCCGCTTCGGGAACCAGATGGGCCAGTATGCCACGCTGCTGGCCCTGGCGCAGCTCAACGGTCGCCAGGCGTTCATCCTGCCCGCCATGCATGCCGCCCTCGCCCCCGTGTTCCGCATCAGCCTCCCGGTGCTGGCCCCCGAGGTGGATGGCCGCACGCCCTGGCGGGAGCTGCAGCTGCATGACTGGATGTCGGAGGACTATGCGCACTTGGAGGACGCCTTCCTGAAGCTCACGGGCTTCCCCTGCTCCTGGACCTTCTTCCACCATCTCCGCGCCCAGATCCGCCGGGAGTTCACCCTGCACGACCACCTGCGCCAGGAGGCCCAGGGTCTCCTGAGCCAGCTCAGCTTGGGCCGTGCAGGGGACCGCCCTCGCACCTTCGTGGGGGTCCACGTGCGCCGTGGGGACTACCTCCAAGTCATGCCCCGGCGCTGGAAGGGGGTGGTGGGCGATCGCGTCTACCTTCAGCAGGCCATGGACTGGTTCCGGGCCCGGCACGAAGCCCCGGTCTTTGTGGTCGTCAGCAACGGCATGGCCTGGTGTCGGGAGAACATCGACGCCTCCCGGGGGGACGTGATCTTTGCTGGCGACGGGCAGGAGGGCTCCCCGGGGAAGGACTTCGCGCTGCTCACGCAGTGCAACCACACCATCATGACCATTGGGACCTTCGGTTTCTGGGCCGCCTACCTGGCCGGTGGAGACACTGTCTACCTGGCCAACTTCACCCTGCCTGACTCCAACTTCCTGAAGATCTTTAAGCCCGAGGCCGCCTTCCTGCCGGAGTGGGTGGGCATTAATGCAGACTTGTCTGCACTCCAGTCACTGGCGGGGCCGTGAGCAGCAGAGGAACTTTCTGGAATCGCTGATCAGTCTTGGGCCAGCATTTACCTGGCAGCTTCTGGGGAAGTTTGTGGGAGCCCCGCAGCAGGTGGGCCCCCCCATTTCTAGAGCAGTTCTAACTGGCTAGACTTTGAGAGAAAGGAGGGCTCTCCGTAGCTGTCTGAACATTCTAGAACCAGCGGAAGATCTTTTCCTGTGGGTTGGCAATGCCCAGAGAGGCTCGTGTCAGTTCTAGAAGGCAGTACCTACCTGCTCATTCCAGCCTGTATCCAGAGTACTTTCTAGATGGCTGCACCCCAAGTCCAGGCAACTTCCCTTTCGAATGTTGCCCCTGGTCTTTTCAAGAAGAGAGGTTCAGTCCCCAGGACGGAGGGAATTTGTGGGTATTCTAGAGCAAGCACCCAGCAACTCCCCTTCTGTGTTTCTGGAGTCGTTCTGGAGAGTGTCAGTCCTAGTACCTGTGAAGAATCCTGCAGGGCTCTTCCAGAGGGGATGGGGTTCTGCAATTCCAGGAGAACCTCAGGAAGGTACAGGCCGAAGCTCAGAGCCTCAACCACTGCCAGGAAGATCGGTGGAAGACAAATTATGTGTAGCTGTGAGCCCACCTGAAATCTGTCTGACCTCTCAGCCTCTGAAAAGAAAGACCAATACTCTTTGGAGCAGATGGATGAAAACGTGGGAGGTGGCGGGAGGGGGATGGCTGCTGAAGTGTAGCCGGTTCTGGAGCAAAGTTTTACAGAAATGTAGGAATGCCTTTTTTTTTTTTCTTTAAGCTCAAAAACTGCCAAAGACAAGCACCCCACAAGGTGGCTCTTATTTGAGGTCACCCCTCCCAATTAGGGAAGTTTCCTCCTTCGCCTCCCCTGCTGCTGGGCTGGGGGAGGGGGAGGGGGAGGGGGGTGATGGGATAGATTTTCTGGAATTCAGCCAGCATGAATATTTCCTTCTGGCTTTCCCCTGATTTCACAGAACCACTAAATCTGGCTTCAGATTTGAAACGAGCGGAGGGTGTGCAGACGCCGNGGGCTGGGGGGGGGGGGAGGGGGAGGGGGGTGATGGGATAGATTTTCTGGAATTCAGCCAGCATGAATATTTCCTTCTGGCTTTCCCCTGATTTCACAGAACCACTAAATCTGGCTTCAGATTTGAAACGAGCGGAGGGTGTGCAGACGCCGGGCCGTCCTCAGACCCAGGCAGAAAGGAGCACGGGGTCTGGCCAAGGAGGATGGGATTCTAGACTCAGCTTCCAGGAACCCGTTGGGGCTTTTGGAAAGGGGTGAAGGCAGCTAGTCAGCTTTATTACATACAACTCTGATCGCCTCTCCTGTCCACTCAGAAGAATGCAGACCCCTTTTTCAGTCTTCCTCAGGGAGTTTGAGGGATCATTCCCAATTCGACTGCCACAGGTGGGGGAGAGAGAGGTATGAATTAAAAGACCACACCGCCAACTCCTGTCTCTGCAGGTTTTTTGGAGTCCCGTGTGTGTGTGTGTGTGTGTGTGTGTGTGTGTGTGTGTGTGTGTTTAGGAGGAAAGGTTTGGAACTGCCAGGGACTCATTATTCATGTCTAGGGGTATTGTCCTGCTCAGATCTGGCCACCTTTTGTTCTCAGAATTGTGTGAGTTGTGGTGCGTGTTTTTCTGGTGGCCTGTTTCAGTGATGCAGAAAAGGAGAGACTTTCTAGGACCCATGTCCTAGAAACCCCAGTTTCTCAGGATCGACCCTAGGCCTCTTTCCTCTCCAACCTGGGCATCAAGCCCCATCAAGGCTAGGAAGAGAAGGCGGAGGAGGGAGGGAGGGAGGGAGCGCAGTGTGTAACTCTGGAACTACATTTCCCATAGGGCCATCGGGCTGGCCAGGGAGAGGCCCCAGGGCCTCCTGGGAGTCGTAGTCCTAGAGCTAGAAACGGCCCCGTTCCCTCATCTTCATGGCTCGACGCCAGGTTTCCAAAGGGCCACGTGCCCGCGGCCGGAAGCCTGGGCCCGGGGGCTCAGGGACGGGAGGAAGCTGAAGGCCAGAAGCCCTTTCCTTGGTTTTAGAAGCCCGAGGGGACATGATAATTTCCTTTCGGTAGACGCTGGGAAAATTCTAGTCGGAAAAGGCGGCCGCCTCTGTGACATCATGGAACGATAGGCGGAGCCTGCCTTTGTTGCGGTCCTCAGACTCCGCGCTGGGCTTGGGGGCGGGGCCGAGAAGACTCGCTGGGCGTATCTTCTGGGGTCTGGGGCCCCACGTGGGAAGCCGGAAGGGGGAAGCTGTGGGAATTCCTCGTCGACCGGAGCGAACGGTGACCGTGACTCCAGTCAAAGAGCGGCCCATATCACGCGACGGACCTCACCCTCGCCCGCAACAAAATCCTTAATTTTAGTCGAGGGAAAATAGCAGAGTGGACAGGACGAGGCCTGCGCATCCTGTCTAAAAGCCCTCAGCCTGGACTCGGCTCTTCGGCGGACCCTTGTATCTGAGGGCACAACATTCAAGGTCAAGGTCGGGCAGCGGCTGTTGAGGGCGCATCGGGTCTCCGGACTCCTCGGTTTCCTAACCGAGAAGTGCGCGCCCTGCACATTGGGGGTATTAGTGGGGGAAGGGCTTCTTTCCACGTGGGGGTCTTCGTCTCGGGGAAGGGCTTCTTTCCACTGAGGGTGAACGTTCGGGGTGAAAGGACCCGCCCCGGGGTTCGGCGCGGCCTGAGCGCTCTGGCCGCGATGGGTCCGCAACTTCCCCTCCTGGTGGCGGCGCTGGCCGGCTGCCTGCTTCCTGCTCGGGGCTGTATCATATGTGCTACGAAGGTCGTGGAGGCGCTAGATTCCTTGGAGAAGGATTACCTGCCTGGCCGCTTGGCGGCCGAGCGGCACAAAAGCTTGATGCAAAGGATAAAACAAGCCGTGGTGGATTTCAAGGACCTGCCAATTGAGGAGGATTCCTATATGGGGGTTGTCGGTGAGGGCAGGGAAGAG
>LNAC01000292.1:2682696-2732258 GCA_002007465.1 Ailurus styani
CCTACTTGGATGGCCGCGAGCCTGTGCTGCGCTTCCGGCCGCGCGAGGAAGAGGCGCTGCTGGGCGAGATCGTGCGCGCTGCGGCTGCGGGCGCCGGGGACCTGCCCCCGCTCGGGCCCGCCACGCTGCTGGCGCTGTGCGTGCAGCATTCGGCCCGGGAGCTGGAGCTGGGCCATCTGCCGCGCCTGCTGGGCCGCCTGGCCCGGCTCATCAAGGAGGCTGTCTGGGTGAGTGCCTCCCACCACCATCCAGCCCCGCGGTCGCCGGCGTCCCAGCCACCCCTCCTCTCCACCTTCCAGCCCTAGCTGGGCGGGATGAAACTACCCCTTCCAGGATGTTCCAGGAGGGGTTTGGGCTATTAAGCAAGGGGTCTCACGGGGATGCTGGGAGCTGTGGATTCATCCACGGTGCTAGAACACAAGGCAGTGAAGTACCACGGTTGCACCTGTGGGATAATGGGAGAAACCATTCTGGGAGATCGGGAGAGAGATCCCATCGGATGAAAAGTCAGGAAAGATCATTGTGGGAGGTGAGGCCGGCAGCCCAATGGACGGGAGGCTTTGAGCAGTAGTGGGCAAGATCATTCTTGGAGGCGAGGAAGAACAAATCTGTCCGACTTACAGATGGAAGTGCCTGGGAGAAGTCATCCAGAATGGGGTTAAAGGTTCCATCCCACTGAGCTAGGATTCATTAGAGAGAAGCTTAAGAAAGTGTCTGGGGGGTGGGGTGGGTAAGGAGATACTATTTGAGCGGACCTAAGGGCGATAGACCACTCACAATCATAGGGGTTTGTGTTTTAAAAGGTATGAGGAGAGATCATTCTGAAGCTTGAGGGTTAGAGTCCATTTGAGTGGGGAGAGTCTCTGTCAAAAAGGTGCTTCTAGAAACACCAGGGTATTCATTCATAGGCCTCTCCCCAACCCCTCTCACCTTGACTCTGATCTTACTGTTCTACAGGAAAAGATTAAGGAAATTGGAGACCGTCAGCCCGAGAAGTAAGAGAAGTTCTGGGGAGAAGGGACTAAAGGGAGGCAGGGGCAGGGATTTGCAGCTGGGGGTTCGTTCACTCCATTCCTGGCTTAGTGCAGGTTTCTGCTCTTCCTCGGCACTCAACTTTTCCAGCCATGAAATGAGGATTGGGCTCGGTCCCCAAGTAGACCCAGATCTCCGGGTTTGGATGTTATGGTGGGGGTTGGGCAAAGATTGCCGGTCTTTTTCTCCTTCCCCAGCCACCCGGAGGGAGTCCCCGAGGTGCCCTTGACTCCCGAGGCTGTGTCCGTAGAGCTGCGGCCACTCATGCTGTGGATGGCCAACACCACGGAGCTGCTGAGCTTTGTGCAGGAGAAGGTGCTGGAGATGGAGAAGGAGGCTGACCAGGAGGGTGAGCTCTGACCCAAGCCCAGGCCTGTCCAAGCCCCCTGTCATTCCTGCTGCGTGGGGACTTGGGCTCCTGCCTGTCAGGCTCTGGTTCTCTCTCTCACCCCCAGGTCTGTCCTCAGACCCACAGCTCTGCAATGACTTGGAATTATGTGATGAGGCCATGGCCCTCCTGGACGAGGTCATCATGTGTACCTTCCAGCAGTCTGTCTACTACCTCACCAAGGTTGGTCTCGGCCCCTGCTTCCTGTTTGACATAATCTCATTTCTGGTTTGAATTACGTCGCATCACTCCTGTGTCACTTCCTGCTTGACCTTGTAAGAGTCCCTGCTTCTCTGACATCACTTCCTATTCGCTGCAGCACTTTGCTGTTCTGGTACCACTTCCTGTTTGAGCCTACGTCACTTCCTGTCTTTCTGGTTTCTCTTCCTGTCTCTGCCACGATCCCCTCTTGACAGGCTAACTTTACTACCTGGTTATATCACCGTTTTCATTTTTTTAAGCTCCTGTTTTTTAAGTCCACTGGTAAATTTAATAGGTGGGTAGATAGAGA
Organism: Ailurus styani; assembly: GCA_002007465.1. Taxonomy (NCBI): domain Eukaryota; kingdom Metazoa; phylum Chordata; class Mammalia; order Carnivora; family Ailuridae; genus Ailurus; species Ailurus styani. The sequence continues at coordinate 2,684,628 of LNAC01000292.1, forward strand.
GATAGGATAGATGGATGATAGGAATCAGATAGTGCTGGGCACTGTCATTTAAATGAAAGGTCCTCTTGAATCTGGCCTCACTTCCGGTGTTTGCTGACTTCCATTTCCTACAGTTCAGAATTCAACCCCTTTTCCGAGCCACAGAGCTTCTCCCTGGAGTGCTAGGCCTGCAGGGGTCCCCCCCGCCCCCACTTGACCTTAAGATGGTTTCTTGGAATTCTAGGGTTTCAGGCTTCTGGTGGGCCTGAGTCCCTGCCTGTAACGGCAAAGGGGATCTTTGGGGAGAGTCCTCCTGTTCCTTAAGCAGCCTTGATTGGTGAAGCCTGTTCCTCCAAGGCTTCGCTTCCTGTCCATCCCTGCCAAGTGTGGCTTTATTTCTTCTTTGCCTCTGACCTCATTTCCTGTCCTTGGCCTGATCTCACTTTCCACTGGCTCACTGCCACGCCACTCCCACTTCCTGACTCTTCATTCTTTTTCTTTCCTTCGGGAACTCTGATAAATAATTCTTTGACTGGAGGGGGGCCTCTTTGTTCAGTATCCTTTGTCCTCTGTGAGCTGTCTCTGTTGAGAACTACAAGTCCTATGAGGCACCAGAGGTGGTCTTAAAATCCCCAAGAAACTCCTGGAGGCTTTCTTAAGACTTGAGGTGTCCTTGGCCTGATGAATGCTAGATGCCCATCTGGAAAGTAGGGGTTTGCTCATGAAGAACCTTTAGCGTGTGGCAGGTAGAATGGACTAGAATTCTCAGAAACTCTGTCACCTGAAGCTTCCAGGAAGTGCAGTCCAATCACTTGTTTGCATCTCTGTGTGTTCTCAGACTCTGTATTCAACGCTGCCTGCTCTCCTGGATAGTAACCCTTTCACAGCTGGGGCAGAGCTGCCAGGGCCTGGCGCAGAGCTGGGGGCCATGCCTCCGGGCTTGAGACCGACCCTGGGCGTGTTCCAGGCGGCCCTGGAACTGACCAGCCAGTGTGAGCTGCACCCGGACCTCGTGTCTCAGACTTTCGGTTACTTGTTCTTCTTCTCCAATGCGTCCCTTCTCAACTCACTGATGGAACGAGGTGAGGGTTGGACTGGGGAAGGGGCAGAGGGGAAAGCATGGGAACCTCTGAGACCCATGTCAATTCAGATGCCATGCACCAGGATCTGGCCTCATGTTTAGGGACTCTGGAGAGCGAGCTCCAGATCCCAAGATGAAGGATAGGAAGGGTCTGGGAGGCAGGAGGGCCGAGTGCACACACCCATTGCCCTTCATACCCTTCCCCACAGGTCAAGGCCGACCTTTCTATCAATGGTCCCGAGCTGTCCAAATCCGAACCAACTTGGACCTTGTCTTGGACTGGCTGCAGGGGGCCGGGCTGGGTGACATTGCCACTGAATTCTTCCGGAAACTCTCGATAGCTGTGAACCTCCTTTGTGTGCCCCGCACCTCCCTGCTCAAGGTGACTCCTGATCCCTGACCTCTGACTTCTCGGGCTCCTCTGTATTGAGCTCACCCTTGGATCTCCCCTTGGACTTCATGTTATCCCTGGTCCCAGCTCTGGCACTGTGGGTGATGCATCGACAGCAGAAGGAAGCCAGCTACAAGTGTCCAAACTGCTTCCGAATCCCACGGGACTTACTAATACTAGTTTCCAAGGCCCCCCACCCTCAGACATGCTGATTCAGAAAGTCTGCTATGAGACCAAGGAATGTGATAGTTAAATCATGTATTGAACATAAACAACATGCCAGGCACTGTCTAGCACTTCTCACTGAATGTTGACTAAGCCTCATGAAATAGGTTATTGACAATTCTTTTCAGACAAGGAAACTGAAAATCAGGTAGGATAAGTGACTTGATTTCATTTATTTATATTTATCAAATTTTATAGAGCGTTTAATAAGCACCAGGCAGTCTCCGAAGCATTTTGTAATCTTGCCTTATTGAAATCTCGTAACTACCCTATTAGGTAGTTGCTATTCCTGCCCACACCCAATTGACAGATGGAGAAAGTGAGGCACAGTGACTTGCCAGAAGGTAATTAGTCAAGCTGGGATTTTTGGACCCAGGCAATCTGGGTCCCGAGTCTTTGGTTTTTACCCGATGCGGGCCTCGATCCCAGGACCCTGAGATCATGACCTGAGCCGAAGGCAGAGGCTTTAACCCACTGAGCCACCCAGGTGCCCGCAAACCATTTTTTTAAAAAAAAAGATTTATTTATTTGATAAAGAGAGAGGGCGCAAGAGCACACAGCAGGGGGAGCTGCAGGCAGGGGGAGAGGGAGAAGCAGGCTCCCCGCTAAGCCGGGAGCCCAATTCGGGGCTCAATCCCAGGACCCTGGGATCGTGACCTGAGCCGACAGCAGACTTGAGCCACCCAGATGCCCCAAATCACATTTTTTTATTTTATTTATTTATTTATTTATTTTTTAAAAGATTTTATTTATTTATTTGACACAGAGAGAGAGATTTATTTGATAAAGAGAGAGGGCGCAAGAGCACACAGCAGGGGGAGCTGCAGGCAGGGGGAGAGGGAGAAGCAGGCTCCCCTCCCAGGACGCTGAGATCATGACCTGAGCCGAAAGCAGAGGCTTTAACCCACTGAGCCACCCAGGCGCCCGAAATCACATTTTTTTAAAGTGCCCTTTCCCACTGTCACCTTGGCTGACAGTCTGGCCTCACAGTGTCTGGAAGGTATGGCATAGACACCACTGGCTACCCACTACCTTCATGCCCTTTATGGAGGGCCTTCCATTTTAGGATTTCCCAGCTGCCCCATAATGACTATAGATTTCTCACCTGATCTTCCCCCCAGGCTTCATGGAGCAGCCTACGAACTGACCACCCCACTCTGACCCCTGCTCAGCTCCACCATCTGCTCAGTCACTACCAGCTGGGTCCTGGCCGTGGGCCACCACCTGCCTGGGACCCTCCCCCTGCAGAGCGAGATGCTGTGGACACAGGTGAGGAGAGATGGGGACAGAGGCACTGGGGGTGTCAGGTTTTTTTGTTTTTTTGGTTTTTTTTTTTTTTTGTCCTCAGGACCCAGGAATCCATAGCTCCAGCCCCTTCCTCCTTCTGACCCAGGATTCTGGACCCTTAACCCTCTCCTCCATCAGGACTTAAGTGATGGACCCCAACTCCCTCCTCCCCCAGGGTACAGGAGTTCAAGTCCTAACCCCTCTTTCCCCCCACGGTTCAGGCCCCCAGTCTCTTCCCCTGAAAACCTCCCCTCCTCATCCAGGAGTTCGGGTTCCAGCGCCCTCCACTCTAAGGAATCCGTAAAACTAAGTCCCCGGACCTTCCTTCCTCACCGAACCAAGAACCCAATACCGCGCTCGTTTCCAGGCAACGGTGGCCTTTCTTTGAAACTACAACTCCCATGATGCTTGGGGACTCCCGAGAGTCATGTTTGCGTGGATCCAGCTCCAGGAATTGCTGGGAGTTTGAAGTTTTTCCTTCCTTCGGGCGTGACACAGCCTCTCCCCAACACTGCTGCCCCACGCCATTTTCAGAGTTTGACTCCGTATTCTTCGGTCTTCTAGGGGACATCTTCGAAAGCTTCTCTTCCCATCCTCCCCTCATCCTGCCCTTGGGCAGCTCGCGCCTGCGCCTCACGGGTCCTGTGACGGACGACGCCCTGCACCGTGAACTGCGCAGGCTCCGCCGTCTCCTCTGGGATCTTGAGCAGCAGGAACTGCCAGCCAATCACCGCCACGGACCTCCCGTGGCCACGCCTCCGTGAAAACCAATAACAAACGAGCGCGCGAACCTTGAAAATTCTTCGGCTTCTATGCCCGGGAGCCCGCCTGAGCTCAGAGCTCTCTGGGAGTTGTAGTTCTTTCCCCGCGCGGGATGCCGGGAATTTGAGTTTTCGGGTCGTAGAGGACGGGACAGTGGGAAGATGGGTTTGGGATGTGAGCGCAAGGAGCAATAAAGGTATCTGTGGTATTAGCAACGCCTCACTTGTTAAGACTCGGGAACGCTGGTGATGATGATTTTCTGAGGATGAGAGCACCAGGGTCCTCGACTAGAGCGTTGGGTTCTTGCCAGTCCGACGAGGTATTTATAGCCTCCGCCTCAGCCTGCCCTGCGGCTTGTAATCCAAACCCGGAGCCCTGGGGCCTCCCACGCATTTCAGGACAGAGCTCTAAGCTTGCTCTGCCAAATATCAGGCCCTCCGTCCTGCCGGTGGGATCCAGACTTCTCTCCCTCCGACCCCAAAGGCCACAGTCCGGCCCTCTTCTCCCTCAGACCCCAGGGTCCGGGTCCCCAGCCCCTATCTGGACATTTCTGCCTGTCGGGCACACTACCGAATCCCAACGCCTCTTGTCCTTGTTCTGGCATCCCTCCTTCCTCGCATCCGGAAGTCCTGGCCTCTAACCCACTCCTCCATCAGACCCGGGAGTCCAGGTCCCCAGCCCCTCCTCCCTCGGATCCAGGAGCGCGGGGCTCCAGTTTGAACTTTCCACTCCCCTAAATCCGACTCCTGCTGCTGCGTCAGGGGAAAAATAAGCGACAGGTGGCACCTGCCCGCAGGGCCGGGTCGCGACCACCTGCTCCCGCTGCTCACCCGGCGCCCCTCTCCAGTCACCTGCTTCTGTCAGTCCGCCCGCCGCTGCCCCGCCCGACCCCGCAGCCCCAGGACGCGGAGGAGGAGCGGCCCAGGGAACCCCCACGTTCGCCCCGCCCCCCAGGCCCTCCCAGCCCGCGCTCCCGCCCCTTCTCAGGGTCCCAGGCGGGGCTCCTGTCTCCCCCCGCCCCATTCCACAGGCCCCTGGCGCGCCCTAGACAGGGGTGTCCTAGGCCGTCCCAGGCTGGTGGGGCGGAGCCTGCGGCCTCCAGCCTAGACCGGGGCACTCAACCCGCTCCAGAGCACTGCTGCGCCGAGCCCACCTGGTGAGGACCCCCTGGGATGGGGGTGGGGGGAACCCACCTTAACTCCTCTGTCACCTCTCTGGTCCCAGTCCCTTCCTCGCAGACCATGGTAGCTGACACCCCCCCACGCGGGTGGAGAGACCCTTCCCATTCCCCAGGAACGTACCAGGTCCCTTTCCCCTCTTGATCAAGGGTGTTGCATTCTAGTCCCTTCAGAGTATTGAGCTCTGTCCCTTCACCCGGTTTTTCTTCCTCTCCTTTCACAGGCCCAGGGGTCTCCTTTCATAGATCCCAGTCTTTCCTCCCCCAGGTTCCAGGAACTGGGGCCCTCAACCCCCTTCTCCCTCAGACCCAGGAGTCCGGGCTCCCAGTTCTTCCTTCCCCAGGATCGAGAAGTTCTGACTCCAGGCGTCTCCTATCCCTAAGCCCCCGAGGCCCTTTCCCTGCTGCCTTCACATGGAGGGACGGCCTCCGGACCTCCACTCTGACCCTCCTCCTGTGGGGGGCCCTGTCCTCCCCTCAGTCCAGGTCCCCATCACAGCCTTGGCAATGACTCTCGCCACTTCCTCTCAGCGCTCCCAAATCATTCGCTCCAAGTTCAGATCTGGTGAGAGGCTTCTCTCTATGCATGTAGGGAAGGGGTCTTCTGGGTCTTGGGATTGAAATACTCTTAACTCGGGCCGTGTGTGTGGTGCGAGAGGTGGGAGGGGGCGCCATGGGACCCACGGGGGGGGGTTCTGTGCAAAAGGTCACTTGTGTATAAAGGAGGCCCCAGGAAAGGGGTTGAGTTTTGGTGGCTCAAGGAGGGTGCAAATGGCCACTTCGATGTTCCTGTAAACAGTGAGGAGTGGGTGGCTAGGGGCGGGTGTGCAGAGAATCAAGGTACTGTGAAGGAGCAGGGGCTTAAATCGACGTGCATGCAAAGCGGAGGAGTGCACGGAGTGGGGACTTTGGAGTGGGCGGCGTGGGAGTGTTGGTGAGGGGACAGTGCACCGTATCAAACCTTGAGCGTGCAAAGGTTGTATTTTAGGTCCCGGTGCGGACTGGAAGCGTGCAAGCGAGTGTGGCCCTGGATGCCAGTTCCTCAGTAGGCCAAGGGCACACGAGTGTGCAAATGAATATGCTGGGTGGGTGCAAAGACACCAGTCCCCAAAGAGCAAGGAGTGTGCCTGAGAGTGCGCTTGCAATGTGCCCAGATAGACCCCTGCTCCAGAACTGGAAGCCAAATCCTAAATGTGCAATGAAGTGTCAGTAAGGCTGGGTGAGTGCCAAGACAGAGTGAGCCAAGGAGGCAGATCAAAGGGTACAAGTGCCAAAAGTGGCCCAGGTGCCAGACCAGAGCCCAGGGAGATGTGTGTGCAGAGGGGGTGAGTGTGGGGAGGCCCCGGGGCTACACAGAAGGGAGCAGGCTTGTGCAGATGGGAGCGCGTGCAGAAGAAGAGGTGAGGTGCCTACGGGTCGGGCTGCCAAGATGGCGATCGTGCCTTGGGTGGGGTGGGCACATGCTCGCGAAGGGGGCAGGTGGAGCTGGGGGCAGGGCTGCCTCCGGCCTGCACGCTGGCTGGCTCCTGGTCCCAGAACAGCTCTGGCAGGGAGCAGGGAGCAGGCGGGAGGCCCAGCAAAGGGAACAGGCTGCCGGCCCACCCGCCTGCATGGGGTGTGTAAGGGGGCTGGGCACGCGGGTCCTGCCAACTGCAGCTTGCAGGGCCTGCCAGGCCGGGCTCCTGGACACTCCCTTCCCGCCTTTCTCCTCCCACTCCCTCCTCCCTCCATAGTCCTCCAGCTTCGGATCCACAGACGGTATCAGGACCCAAGTAAGTGTGGGCCCTGAAAGGGAGGGGATGGATGGAGGCCCGAAACCCGGGGGACACCCAGGGGACGCCCAGAAGCCCAGTTTGCAGATCTCAGACTCCTGAGCCTCAGCCCCTATACCAGGGATTCTGCTCCTGTCCCTTCCTGAGGACCCCAGAGTACAGGTCCCTGGCTCCCCCCACCCCTCATAGCTCTGCTCCCTGCTCTATGACTTTTCCCACTCCAATGAAATGCATGAGTCCAGACCCCGTTTCTTTGGAGAAGACGGACATCCCAGGCTCCACACTTGGCACGCACACGTATCTCAGGATGTGGCTTTCGGCTTCTCTCTCTCCTCAAGAACTAGGAGTGCTGGCCTCACCCCTGTTCCAGCAAAACCCCCCAAATCTGTTGATCTTCAGCCACCACACCCCTTGGTGACTGAAGACATGATTCCTGCCTTTCTGGAGAATATGAAATTCTGGAACCTCCGTGCTGAGATCCAGGAGTCTGGGCACCCATCTCCTAATGGACTCTCTGGGCCTGTGCTCCCACACCGGGGTGCGGGCCGAGTGGGGAGGGGGGAGCGGCTGAGGCCTCCAGGGCCCTCCTTCCCACACAGTCTTCTTCCTCCCTGCCTGGCTTGCTGTCTACAGGCCTCTCGGGGTCCTTCGCTGCCTCCCCAGTCTTGGATCCAGATTCGTGGGTCTCAGCCACGGACCCCGCTCTGGCCCCCAGAGCTCCGGCCCCCGTCCTGCCCTCAGGCCCCACCCCTTTCCTCTTCAGCCCTGGGGACCTGCTCCTTGAATCAGAATACCGCCCTTGGAGGTCCCTGAAGGTGAGTCTCCATGGAGTGAGGAGAAGTACCCCGGAGAGTCTAGCTGGCATCGGTCGTCCTTGCCACTGCCCTTTCGGCTCCTTTCTTGTGGTGCCGAGCCGACGCCATACTTTGCGTGACGCTCTGGGGTAGGACAGTGGGGACAGAGCTCAAGCACATGACATCACACCTGCTTTTTCAGGAGTCCCCCAAGATTGCCCAACATTGGAGAGAGCACAAGCCAAAGGGGACCTTGACCTACCACCAGTACATGCCGCCAGGGCGGAGACAAGGGTCCAGGGTAGACCCCCAGGGCAAAGGGCTGGCCCTGGGTCCCCCTGGAGCACCTCTATGGGAAGGGACAAAGTCACAGCAGTCACCTGCCGGGTATGATCCCTGGTTTTGTTCTCCGAGGGAAAAGCCAACCAACCCCCCCCCCCCCACATCCTCCTCCCTCAAACCCAGAGTCCAAGAGCAGGGGAGTCCAGCCCCCAAACCCTTCCTCCCCCAGGACTCCAGAGTCCAAGTTCCCAGTCCCTCGTCCTTCAGTTTCCGGGAGTCCTGGCTTCAGACCCAAGAGATTGCCCAGGCACAGGAGTTAGCCTCTCTTTCCTCCTCACAAGCCCCTGCCTTGGAGGACCCCGCAATGCCCCGTCTCTCTCCACCCTCTCTAACCGCTGGTTCCCCCTTATGACCGCCACCAGGATGAAGCCCACTGCCCTCACTCCCTCCCCACCCGGGGTTCCCAGCCCCTCGCCCCTTCCATACAAGTTGGAACTTCAGACCCTTAAGCTGGAGGAGCTGACGGTGAGTGCGGGGAGTAACGTCCCAGGCTGGTCCTCTCCCTCGGTGGGTACCCACAGGTCTAACCCCGCAGCCTCTGCCCCATCGGAGACCCAGGAGCCTGGGGGCCCAGTCCCTCTTCTTCTCGCGGTTTCCAAATGTCCAGCCCCAGCTCCCGCCTGCGCCCCGGAGCCCTCACAGCAAGGCCTCTCCCCGCCCCCCCACCCCAGGTCTCAGAGCTCCGGCAGCAGCTGCGCCTGCGGGGCCTCCCGGTGTCGGGGACTAAGTCGATGCTCCTGGAGCGCATGCGCGGCGGCGCCCTGCCCCGCGAGCGCCCGAAGCCGCGGCGCGAGGACGGTTCCGCGGGTGCTCCCCGGCCGCGCCTCAGGCCCAAAGCTCTGGGAGCCGTCCGGCGGCTGGGCTCGGTGAGGGCGGGGCTACGCGCGTATGGACCAGTGAGGAGAAGACAAAGCGGGACGGGGCGGGAAGTCGAAAGAAGAATAGCCAATGAAGCTCGGGGGCGTGGTTAAACGACAAGTGGGAGGATCTTAAGGGAAGAGAAGCCAATGAAAGAATGGAGGACGATACCGAAGGGGGGACGGTCGACCAGTGAGCGGAGGGCAGGGAGGCGACCAGGGGGTGGGGCCACAGGTTGCGAGTGGGTGGGGTTGCTCCCGGTGGGCGTGGCTTATGGGAACTCTACTTCGCCGTTCTAGCTCAAGCCAGGGCCAAACTCTAACGCTCCGCCTCCTACACGTGCCCCGGATTCCCCTGCTCCGGCTGCGGTCCCGACCCGGACTCCGGCTCCGGCTCCGCTTCCGGCTGCGGCTCCGGCTGCGGCTCCGGCTGCGGCTCCAGCACCGACTCCTTCCGCAGCACCGCCCACAGCGGCCCTGACTCTGGAGGAGGAGCTGCAGGAAGCCATCCGCAGGGCGCAGGTGAGCGGGAGCGGGCCGGGGGCCTCGGTCAGGATGGGGCGGGATCCCAGGCTCACGCCCCTTCGCCCGTCCGCAGTTGCTTCCGAACCGGGGCATTGATGATATCCTGCAGGATCAGGTGGAGCCTGAGGGTAAGAGTCGAACTCCTCGAGTTGGGGGAGGAGGAGACTGAGGTTCTGGAGTCCTAGTCCAAGGGAGGAAGGGGTTAGGGTCTGGAGTCCTGGGTTCTAGGGAGGAGTGGGCTGGGGACTTGGATTTCTGGAAACGAGGAGTCTGCCTTCCTAAGCTTATATTCCATCCCTTTGCCTGCAGACCCGCTGCCCCCCATCCCCTTGGACTTCCCCGGCTCCTTCGACGTGCTCTCCCCCTCCCCGGACTCTGAAGGCCTCTCATCTGTCTTCTCTTCCTCGCTCCCATCCCCCGCAAACTCCCCGTCCCCCTCTCCCAGGGGCCCCACAGACTCCTTGGACTGGCTGGAGGCTCTGAGTGGGGGTCCCCTGCTAGGCTGTGGCCCCCCAGCCCCCAGCATCTTCTCTGCTGACTTATCTGACTCCAGTGGAACCCGGCTGTGGGACCTGCTGGCGGATCCATGGTGATGGCTGTTGGGGTTTCCAGGAACGGAGAACTGGTGGGGATGGGAAGGTCACGGAGACAGACTCCCAAAGGAGGGGGTGGGACAACCGGACAGACTCAGAGACCACTCTCATCCCCACTGGCTCCCTCTCCCCCCACCCACGAACCGCCACTGACATGCCAACCGCCTGACTGTCCCCTGCCTGACCTCCATGTGATCCCCTCCATGGTTGTGTGGTTGGGGGCCAGAAGTGTCATTTGCCGCTGGCCAGAGCAAACAAGCTGCCTGCTGCTTCCTTCAGAGACCTCCCGGATGTCTTTGTTCCCACCTTCTCCCCTCCCATGCCACCAACTAGATGGGAGTCTGGAAGGTGGTCTGTACTTTTTGGGAGCAAAAGAGGGGATTCACTCACAATTTCATGGGTTGACCGGCTCAGCAAGGCAATTCTCTGGCATCGTATGGCTAGGGGTGTAGTCATCATGGGGTCCGAGTGGGCTGGACCATCCAGGATGGCTCAGACGTGTCTGGTGCCTTGGCAGGAATGCTGGGCTAGTAGGTTGGAGCCAGTTGGACTGTGGTCTCTCTGACAGGGTAGCTGGTTCCCTACGTGGTAGCTCAGGGTCCCCCGAAGCAAGCATTACTCGAGGGGGCAAGCAGAAGCTACCAGTCTCATAAAGACCGAGTTTGGAACTGGCCCAATGTCACGTTCACTATACTCCATTAGTTAATGCAAGTGGGGCTGGCAGAATGTGCCGGGAGTGGGGGCGGGGGGGCTACACAGATGTAGGAATCTTGAAGGCACGGTCATTGGGGACCATATTTGGAGACTCCACTACACCCCTCTCGTCAGTTTGGGGCTGTAGGTCATGAGGAGAGGGTGGGGTGTAGGCTGCCAGGCACTTTGAACCCCAGGGCCATCCTGGGAAGACAGTCACAGAGGAAGCCCTTAGCAACAAAATCTTGTAAAATGTAGGTTTTATTATTATTCAGGTATGGGGAAGCCAATGGATTGGAATGACAGCCATTGAAAAGATCCTTTGTTGGGGCGCCTAGGTGGCTCAGTCGGTTGGGTGGCAGACCCTTGATCTCAGCTCAGGTCTTGATCTCGGGTCGTGCGTTCAAGCTCCACATCGGGCTCCACACTGGACGTGGAGCCTACTTAAAAAAAAAAAAAAGAGATAGTTTGTTATTCTCATGGATCCCCAAAGAAGGGGGTGGGAAAGCCATGCATGGCCACGTGGGGAGGTGCTGCGGTAGTCAGGAGGCAAGGGGGGGGGAGGGGAGCCCTGAGTAAGAGCCTTTGTTGTGGTTTCTCAGTGAAGGAACGGGAGGGAGGGTAAGCTGGTTTAAGATTATCTAGTGTGAATGATTTCAGCTGGCTCTGGGGTGTAGGGAACCTCCCTAGTTGTCTGGAACATGGTCCTGGGGTGATGAGGCAGAGGAATCATGGTCCGGAGTATACAGGCTCATAAAGGAAGTGGGTGAGGTCTGGGCTCTGGATTGGTTGATTTGCATATGCAAAGCATGCTCCTGGGGGGGGTCCTTTATTGCTAGCTCTGGGCAGGGCAGTCCCTCCAGATGTCAAAGCACCAGAAATACGGGAAATAAAAAGTCATAAAGAATGCAAGAGAGCGCACAGAAGATGGGGGGCTGGGTGCCCAGAGCCTGGAAGAAGGGTCTAGATCTGAGGGGACTTGTGCCCTCAGAGTTGAAAAAACAGCCTCAGTCTCTGCTCTGATGAAGCTCAGACATTTGCACAGAGAGAATTCCAGTGCCGGTGATAGGGATTTTCAAGGCAGAGGGGCTACGACTCCTAGTAAGTACCAGAAGCCACGGGGAATGGGGAGGGCGGTCAGAGGAACGGCCTGGGGAACCTTGTGAGGTCCGGGCTGCTGGACCAAAAGGGGGGTGGCGTGGCTGCTGCAGAATTTGGGGCTGGAGGGGGGTGGCGGCTGGGGCCTGTGGGCACCTTCCTGTCAGGATGAAAATTGGTGGTAGAGAGGTGTCATCGGCCCTCGAAAGATCAGGAAGGGGTGTGGTGGGCCTTCTGTCTGTGTCTTGGCCCGACTCTGAACTTGTGACTCTCTGTCCCCCTGTCTCCTGTGTCCAGGGAAGGGTAGCTCCAGAGTGAGTCAGGGCAGGGGGTGGCGGCTAAGGAATTTTCTGGTAGGTGGAGATTTGAAAGACAGGCACAGGCTTGGGTAGAGGGTGCATGTTTGAAGCCAGCGCTGGAGAGAAGGACTTGGGCTCTATACTCCCCACCACCTGTCACACGACCCTTGTCCACACATTCCAGTTGCTCCTTCCAGTCCCCCAGGGAGAGGGCTGCACTGCCCCCCAGGGCTGGACCAAAGGGGGACACAGGAAGATGGGGAGCACCACGCTGCCAGCCCATGAGCTCAGTAGACACATGAGAAAGACCAAGAATATATTTGACAAATGATCAAAACTATCAATTTTCTTTTTTTTTAAGATTGTATTTATTTACTTGAGAGAGAGAGAGAGAGAGAGAGAGAGAGAGAGAGCGAGCACAGAAGGAGAGGGAGAAGCAGGCTCCCCACTGAGCAGGGAGCCCAAGGCAGGACTCAATCCCAGGACCCCGGGGTCACGATCCCAGCCGAAGGCAGACAACCCACTGAGCCACCCAGGCACCCCTAACAATTTGTCTTATAGACATAATCTCCAGAAAGATACATTGAAGAGACTGGAGAATATACTCATTTTTCTCTTCATCCTCCTCCCCTGCCCCTCTGTCCCTCCCTGTCTCTCCCTCCCTTCTCCATCTATGTTACCACACACCCCGTCTGCTGCTCCCAATCTCTGATTTCCATTCCATTCTTTTCCATCTCTGCACCCCCGGGGCGACGCCCCGCAGCATCCAACTCCAACAGACACCGCGAGACCATCTGCATCCACCATCATCGAGTGCAGCCCCGTTACAGAGTGTGAATTTCCCTGGGGAACACCCCCAGGAGCGAATGACCCAGGGGTGGGTGCACGGCAACCGAGAATCTCATCTCTGGGGCCAGATCTCTCCATCACTCTCCATGGCCTAGGGCGACCCATTTAACCTCCCTGGGCCTTAGTTTTCTCATCTTGATAATGGGGACCAGAGCAGTAGTACCTTCTCCATGCGGTCAGCTGAGGAATAAATGAGTTCATGTGTGCAGAGCACTTAGAAGCGTGCCTGGTGTGGGACACACTCATTAGGCGTCAGCTGTTGTCACCGTCCCCCAGGGTGGATTGACTTCCACTCCTCTGTCACGCGGCTGCCCCCACGGTGGCCACGCACAAGGCTTGAGCTGCCCTTGGTGTTGTCCCCCCCGTTTCATCCCCAGTCTGTTGGGCTCTTCTGTCCTTCAAGTCTTGTTTGTCCCTTGGGGTGGATGATAGGGGACTTCCAGACCCCAGGCAGCCTGGCGGTGAGGACCCCAGAGCCAGGGCAGGGACGGAGCAGGTGGCTGAGCTGGGGGGCGAAAGAGGGAAATGGGAGTCTTGAGGCCTCTCCTTCCTTGGGGCTCCGGAAACCAAATTTGGGGCCAAACCTGCATTCAGACTTTGAGCCCAGCCCCTGCCTGTTGGGGGACCCCAGAAAAGCCCATTCTCCTCTCTGCCCTCTAGAAGACCTCACTGCTATGTATTTTCCCAAGAGAAATGGTAACATGTGTCTACACAGAGATTTATGGGTCAGTGTTGATGAGAGTATAGCTCCAAAGTGGAGATAACCCGAGTATCCATCAAATGGAGAGACAGAGCGACAGCCAGTGAAAAGGCAGTGAATGACTGAGACTTGCAAGAACGTGGATGAATCTCAGAATCGTGATGTTAGAGACGCCTGGGTGGCTCAGTCGGTTGGGTGTCTGCCTTCAGCTCAGGTCATGATCCTGTGGTTCTTGGATCAAGCCCTGTACCAGGCTCCCTGCTCAGCGGGGAGCCTGCTTCTCCCTCTCCCACTCCCCCTGCTTGTGTTCTCTCTCTTGCTGTGTCTCTCTCTGTCAAATATATAAACAAAAATCTAAAAAAAAAAAAAAAAAAAAAGGACCCCCCCCCAAAGGGGGAATCATTAAGAAAAAAGAAATAAAGAAACCTTTGCCCACCTTAGGGTCATGAAGCTTTCTTCCCATGTTTTATTCTAAAAGCTTTATGCTTTTAGCTTTCACATTTTGGTCTGTGATCCATCTTGAATTAATGTTTGTGAATCGTGGGTGGAAGGGGTCAAGTTCAACTTTCCTATGTGGATATTGGATTGCTTACATTTATCAAAAAGCTCTTTCATCCTTGCCTGAAGTGCGTTGATGCCTTTGTCATGAATCAAGGACCATATGTGTGTGTGATCTATTTCTGGACTCTGTTGGACTCCATTTGTCTATCTTTTATGCCAGTATGACGTTGTCAAGGTAACTTCAGCCTTATGGTGAATTTGGAAATCTGGTAATCTCACTGATCTCTTTACCTCACTTCCACCATGACTTCACTGGTCCACCGTCATTGCTTGCAGCTAGTGAAAGTCAGTCAAATTCATTCTTCAAGGCATTATCTTCCGAATAGTCTCTATATCATAGCTTTCTTGTCGCTGTGATACAGAATTACACACATACACACACACACTTTTTTTTTAAAGTAGGCTTGAACTCATGACCCCAAGATCAAGAGTTGTACGCTCTACCAACTGAGACAGCCAGGCGCCCCTTAGTATGTTTTGAAGGAGACTTTTGTAGGTGTCCGGCAAAGATGGTGGTGACTTGGACAGACCGGGGATGGTAGAGGAAGGAAAAAAGGTCCGATTCAGGGTATATTTTGAAGGTGAAGGCTACAGAACTTGCCGGTGGATGGAATGTGAAAGGAAGAAATCTAGAGTGAGTTAAGTTTTTGGTCGAAGTGAATGGATAGTGCCATTTACTGAGATGGGGATGGGCAGGGGAAGCTGTGGGTGGTTGGAGTCAAGGGGAGATGTCCTGGCCATCTTTGGAAATGACTGTCAACCATGATGTTGTTTTAATTGAGCACCATGTAAAATGTGCCCCCCCAATACATTTAGTACATGAAAAGAGAGAATGCCAAATGTATAGACAAAATAATTAAGGATTTTTAAATTTATTTTTAAATAGCAAACCCTGGTCCAGCAACCATCACCACATTCCAGCTGTAGAAAATCACACAGGGGGCACCTGGCTGGCTCAGTGGGTAGAGCACGTGACCCTTGTTCTCGGGGTCGTGAGTTCAAGCTCCATGTTGGGCATGGAGTCTACTTAAAAAAAAAATAAAATAAATCTAAAATCAGACTGGAAATTTGAATGAGTTAAATAGAGTTATTGAGGCAGAGACCTATTAGCATGCCCATTCCATGGGCACTAAGCCAAAAGAAAGGGGCTCCAAGAGAACCATCTGGAGAGAGTGTGGGGCCTGCAAGATGTGAGGTGGTCATTAGAGCACAAATATTCTGGGGCATGTGGATGGGTTGTTCTTGACATTGGGTGTGACCACTTGACTTGCTTCAGCCACAAGAAACATGAGTGGCAAACTTCTTTTTCTCCCATATACTCAATTTGGGAGCATCTTCCCAATCCTTATGTTCTTTCTTAAATTTTTATTTATTTTTATTTTATTTTTTAAAAAGATTTAATTGATTGTTTATTTGAGAATGAGAGAGAGCACAGAGGGAGAAGGAGAAGCACACTTCCCACTAAGCAGGGAGCTGGACGTGGGGCTGGATCCCAGGACCTTGAGATCATGACCTGAACCAAAGGCAGACGCTTAACCGACTAAGCCACCCAGGCACCCCCCAGTCCTTATATTCTTTAATTACCTTCCTTTCAGACCAACTCCATGACCTCTCCACATCGCCTCAGGTCATTGGCCCGGTGAATCCTTGACTCGAGGATGAGTCACGAAGATTTTCTCTTTCAAGATTGTGAAACTGGAAGAGAGACACTAGGAGTCTCTGTTGAGCCCTTGAAATGAGACCTCCTTGGCCCACCAAACATTTTGCTAGGACTGTTACAGTAGCCTTCTTCCTGGTCTCTGCCCCTCTCTTACCCCTACACCCCTTCCTCCACAAGAGAGCCACCTAGCTGACCCACCGGATTGTGGGAAATCATAAACTGCTGTCACTTCAAGCCACTATGTTTCGTTAACTCAACCTTTGCTAGCAGGGATCCTCTCTGTTAGACGACCACAAACACTTAAAAAAAAAAAAAAAAAAAAAAAAAAAAAAAAAAAAGAACAAATGGACTCCCTTCGAGTTCACTGAGGCCTGCTGGGCAGAGTTCTCACCAGTAATCATCCTAAGCCCTAGGAAGCCAGGGTTGCAGAATTGGGGCAGGAGGGTCTTAGATGTGTACCAGCTACTCGACAATAGAGCGGCGCTCTTGGAAAAACTGGGGAAAAGGTCCCCAGTCTGGGAAAACGCACTAGAAAACAGTGAGCCCTCTGGGTGGACGCTGTCCTAGGGACACATGGCTTGGAGAGTAGCCTGTTGAGTCTACTAGAGCCCCAGCTGCCTTCGAGGCCAAACACCTTTGCGTAGTGAACAACCTGCATAATTCCGAGATTCTCTGTTTTGTGTCGCACCTTCTTCCTCGTTAAGAGCACCTGTTCTCTTTCTGCAAGGCTCCACGTCTTTCAGAGGAGGCTGACCAATTCCCCAACTGGAAGGGGCAAAGATTTATTGATCTGAAGCTAACCCAATGCCAGGGTCTTATTCACCTTGCCCTCTAATGGGTCATGTTGGGCACGTGACACACTTCTGGTCAATGAGATGTGTGGGGCTAGAGGAGGGTGGCAGTTGCTGGAGGGCTTTGGAATCTTTCTCTCACTCTTCAAAAGGCACCCAAGAATGAAGTGCCTCATGACGAGGTTGTGTGCATGTGACACCCGGCTATGTGGCAGCCCTTTTGGGATCATGAGGGAACCAGTCTGAGAGGAGTTGATGGCAGTTGAACATGATGGATGGAACCAGGGTCATCGATGATACTGCTGGGCTGCTGACTTAACTAAGCCCAGAGATGCCCCAACCTCGGGTCCTGTTGTATGAGACACATAAACAGGTTATTTAAACAAGTCAGTGACTTCTGATACAGGAGGTAAGTGTCCTGGTACACGTAACAATATACTCCTCATGCCTTGAGAACTGGTCTTGGAGTCAGTGAAGGAGGGACCAAGGGCCCCCTAACATCAGTGCTTGAGTAGTGGGGACAGGTCTGCCTCGATCCCAATCCACTCGGGCAGAAAGGCTGCCTCTGGCTTGAAGAGTTTGAGGAAGGGGGAGTCGGGCAGGGTGTAATTGGCCAGGTAGATGGTCTTGCCCCCAGCGAGGTAGGCGGCCCAGATCCCGAACGTCCCGATGGTCATGATGGTGTGGTTGCACTGCATCAGCAGCGCAAAGTCCTTGGCAGGTGAGTTCTCGATGCCATCACCAGCGAACACCACGTCCCCCCGGGAGGCGTTGATGTTCTCCCGACACCAGGCCATGCCGTTGCTGGAGACCACAAAGACCGGGGAGTCGTAGCGGGCCCGGAACCAGTCCAGGGCCTGCTCCAGGTACCGCCGGTCGGCGACCACGCCCTTCCACACCTGCGGCATGACGCGCACGTAGTCCCCCCGGCGCACGTGGACCCCCACGAAGGTGCTCGGCTGTCTCCCATTCACCTGCAGGCCCTGCAGAAACTTCTGGGCGCCGTCCCGCACGTGGTCGTGTAAGGTGAACTCCCGGCGGATCTCGTCTCGCAGGTGGTGGTAGAAGGTCCAGGAGCAGGGGTAGCCGGTGAGGCGCACGTACTCCCCGGGGATGTGGCGGTAGCGCTCCTCCATCCAGTCGTTCAGGTGGTAGTTCCGCCAGGGGATCTGGCCGGCGGTGCTGCTGTGCAGGACCGGGAGGCTGATCCGGAAGATGGGTGCCAGCGTGCTGTGCATCTGGGCCGGGATGAAGGCCGGCCGCCCGTTCATCTTGGCCAGGGCGTACAGGGTGGCGTACTCCCCCATCTGGTTCCCCAGGCGGCCGATGGCGTTGATCGTCCACATGCCCCGGGGCGCCTGGCTCGTGGGGCCTTCCGTCCTCGCCAAAACCAGCGTCTCAATGTCCCACGTGGGGCGAATCTTCGCTAGCCGTTGCTGAATGTGAAATATGGTGGAAGCCGTGAAGACAAAGAGGACGACGTGGGCCATGGGGAAGAAAGGCCCCTGACTGCTGAGCATGGCTGTCAGGGAAGGGAGAGCAGGGGATGTTAGCTGGGGGGTTGGAGGGCCTGGTGGGGTGCACGAACCTGCAAGTGCAGACATTGTGTGCGTGTACGTGCAGGTAGCTTTGCTGAGTGTGTGTGTGTGTGTCTCCAGGGGTGTGAACACTCAGGTCTGTGTATGGTGGTGGGTCTGTAGAGTGTGTGATGGGAGTGTGTTTACATGGAGTTCCTATGTTCCTGTTTACAGGTGTAGCTATGACTACACCGCGTGCATTCACACATGGCATGTGGATTGCATGAGTGCGTGCGTGCATATGGTATCTATACATTGTATATGTAGGTGAGTGGGTGTGAATTTGCATACATATAATGGACACGTGTACGCTGTATCGTAGGAATGTATCTGTCGTGTACACACATGTATGTACTGTATATAAGAGTGTGGATATACACACACATTATGTGTATATGCGTTGTATGTTTGAATGTGGGTGTTTATAGTCTGAATACACATACATGGGTGTCTACAGATAGGAATACACATGTATAAACCTACTATTTACTGGGGATCCGGTTCCTAGAGAGGTCCATCCTTGCATGCCCTGCCTATCTATATTCCCTTTGAAGGGAAATTGCCCAACCGACCCCGAATTCAACCAGTTGGCTTGCCTACCCTCCCGGCCACAAGCCAACCTGAGCGTGAGATAAATACCAGGCTCCACAGTGGCTTTGTCATGTATTGGTCATGACAGGTTGGTTGTAGGCTGGTTCTAAAAGATGAGTCGGTCAATTCTCTCTTGAAGATTTTTACTGAAAGGTCAGAAGGCAGTTGGCAGGTGAGTGTTCATTTTCTTCTCCCTTGGGTGTCAGATACCCAGTTGAATTCAACAATTCAGTTCGATTTTGACATTGTCTACCTGACTTAGTATCAGATCCGAGAAGTTTGGTCCCACTTCATACACCAACTGCAAGTCCTGAGCCATTCATGCTTCTTCTCATAGGTTATAAACTGACCCCCTGCTTAGGTCTGATAATTTCCTAGAATGGCTCGCTGAACTCAGGAAGGCACTTTACTTATGTTTACCAGTCTATTATAAAGAAGACAGATGAATAACCAGAAGAAGTAGATAGGCTAAGATCCAGAAGGAGCTTTAGGACCAGCTTCAGGACCAGCTTCCTGGCTCATGGGTGTGTTTGCCAACTCAGAGGCTCTCTGAAACCCATGTAGGGCTTTTTTTTTTTTTTTTTTAAAGATTTTATTTATTTATTTCACAGAGGGAGAGAGATCACAAGGAGGCAGAGAGGCAGGCAGAGAGAGAGAGGGGGAAGCAGGCTCCCCGCTGAGCAGGGAGCCCGATGCGGGCCTCGATCCCAGGACCCTGAGATCATGACCTGAGCCGAAAGCAGAGGCATTAACCCACTGAGCCACCCAGGCGCCCCCATGTAGGGCTTTTATGGAGGTTTCATTATATAGACATGCCCGATTAAATCATCAGTCACTGGTGATTAACTTAACCTTCAGTCCTTCTCCCCTCCCCAGAGGTTGGGGTCTGAAGACAAAAGTTCCAATCTCTTTAGGCTTGGTCTTTCTGGTGACCAGATCCTGAAGCTACCTAGGGGCCCGTGAAGAGTCACCTCATCGAAGCCGAAGATATTCCTGTCACCCCATCACTCAGGAAATGCTAAGGATTTTAGAAGCCATGTGCCGGAACTAGGGACAAAGACCAAATATCATTGTATGAGACCACAGATGGAGGCTGAAGCAGAGGCAGCCAGTAACGGGGAGAAACCTGAAGAGATGTGCAGAGACATGAAGAGAACTGGCCAAGAAAACCCAGAGCAAATCGCCCATATATACTTATACAACCTATTCTTTTCTTTTTTTTTAAAAGATTTTATTTATTTATTTCACAGAGGGAGAGAGATCACAAGGAGGCAGAGAGGCAGGCAGAGAGAGAGAGGGGGAAGCAGGCTCCCCGCTGAGCAGGGAGCCCGATGCGGGCCTCGATCCCAGGACCCTGAGATCATGACCTGAGCTGAAAGCAGAGGCATTAACCCACTGAGCCACCCAGGCGCCCCAACCTATTCTTTTCAACTCTGGTT
This sequence comes from Ailurus styani, assembly GCA_002007465.1. NCBI lineage: Eukaryota > Metazoa > Chordata > Mammalia > Carnivora > Ailuridae > Ailurus > Ailurus styani. The sequence continues at coordinate 2,704,671 of LNAC01000292.1, forward strand.
ATAACGGAAATCAGTTCCAGGACTGGGGTGGTTGCACTGGATGGACTTTCTGAGAACCTTATGGTAGTATCACAGGAAGTGGGGGCATTGAGAATTCCCCACCCCAGGCCATACAACTTGGACCGGTGCTCTGGAGAGCAAAGCTGTTAATGAAGCTCCTTCCTGGGACCCCCTGGAACAAAGTAAAGGCCCCCAAAGGATAGGGGTTTGAAGATACGGTTGTTGAGCATAAGCCAAACAGTTGAAAGTGAAAGAAAGCAGGGAATGAGTTGGTGCTGACTCCTCATTACATGGCTAAAAGCCAGTAAGGACAAGCGGGACAAGCACTGCTTAGGATGACCACAGTTAACACTTTAGTAGAGACTGCATGCAGGAGTGATCGATGGGCTTTGCCATTCCACAGTCTAGGCTGGAGCATTACCTGCACCACAGTAAAAGTCCAGGTTTGGCCACCGATCAACTGTGGAACTGCAATAATGGGAATGGGGATATGTGGGAAGAGTCAAAAGAATGAGACCCTTCTGCTGCCCCAGCTCTTCCAAAGACTTCCCTCTTCCTTCCCTGTGCATGTGAGGTTCCCACCCATTCTTTTTCAAACTCTTCCTTATTTGCAGACTTTAATCAAAGCATATCCTGGAGGCCCTGCACAAAGGTAGATTCAAGATGAAAGTTTGCTGGTCGGCTTGGTCCTGGTCAAAGTACTGAACCAAGTGGCCACTAAGAAGAGAACACTGGGGCTGAATCAAGCAGGGCGTGACCGGGTTCAACAGGGGAAGCTGCCAGAACCTATGCAGGTATGGTCCTTAATGATTAATTACAGCCGATAGAAGTTGGCACGGGATCTAATACAGCAACATCCTTGTTTCTAAGTCACTCGCACCCTCATTGCCCATTAAGATCACATGCATTATCTTTCTTTTAAGATTTTATTTGAGAAAGAGAGATGACAGCATGAGCAGAGAGGGGAGGGAGGAGCAGGCTCCCTGCTGAGCAGGGAGCCTGACATGGAACTCCATCCCAGGACTCCGAGATCATGACCTGAGTCCAAGGCAGACGCTTCACGAAGCCACCCAGGCATTTGGCATTATCTTTCTAGAAGAAACTCAGGTTTGTCCGCTAGATGCCTGGATTTGAGTTAAGCCAACTCGGGTGGGGGTCTGGGCCCCCTAGGTCATCACCAGATGTTGAGTTTAACCCCAAATGAGCTCCTGGGTGGTACAACCTCATCTTGCCCTGTTCATCTTGAATGAAAAGAGCCAGGGGGGCTGGATTTGCTGAATAAAAGTTCTCTTCACAACTGAGCTGATGCTCAGGATTCCGTCTTCCTGGTCAAAAGTTCCAGATCAGGCCCCTTCCTCATGGCCACTGAAAATGAAGCCTCCACTCCCTAAGCCCAACATGGAATGCGCTTCGCTCAGTGACCTCGAGGACCCACAGCTCCACGGCTAAGTGCACGCAGGCACTGGTCTGGTCACAGGCAACTGATTGCAGGCTCCCACTCTCATTAGCTGTGTGATTCTGGATAAGTAACTTCACCTTTCTGAGGATTCAAACCACCTGGCCTGAGGACAAAAAGAGCACCTTTTGATATCATCGTGTACAAAGCAAAGAGCACTGTTCTGTGGGCGGTCTGGGCCAGGCACCAGTGGATTTCCACTTTTCACACTGGTCATGGTCAAATCTAGCATTTTTTAAAAGATTTTATTTATTTATTTGAAAGAGAGAGAGAGATCACAAGTAGGCAGAGAGGCAGGCAGAGAGAGAGGAGGAAGCAGGCTCCCCGCTGAGCAGGGAGCCCCATGCGGGCCTCGATCCCAGGACCCTGAGATCATGACCTGAGCCGAAGGCAGAGGCTTTAACCCACTGAGCCACCCAGGCACCCCAAATCTAGCATTTAGATCCCAGAATTTGGAGGAGTCACATGTGGAGGAGATGGGAACCTACAAGAGGCACGAATTTCACTCCAAGGTTGGTGAATTCTGGGACCAGCCAGGGTAGGCCCACACCACCAGATGTAGGTATGCTGGACCAACTTGACTTGGGGGATGGTCCCTCTGGGGGGTGGTGAGTATGTGCGATTCTCCTTACCCTGGAGAATGTTTGACTTTTTTTTTTAATGGAGTTGGGGGTCTGAGATAAAGCGTATGGGTGATGGCAACCAAGGCATAGACTGTATTAAGGTACTAACTACATTGTTGCTCCCCCAACCCATAGACCTTGTGCCTTACGTGTTGGATTATGTCTTTCTGCAAAAGATATATTGGAATCCTAACTTCTGATACTGCAGGATATGACTTTATTTGGGGATGGGGTCTTCAGGGAAGTGACCAAGTTAAAACGAGGTCATCTTAAGGTGGACGTTAATCCAACACGACCAGTGTCTATACAAAAAAAACTAAAACAGGGCACCTGGGTGGCTCAGTTGGTTGAGTGACTGCCTTCAACTCAGGTCATGATCCTGGAGTCCGGGGATCAGAGTCCCACATCGGGCTCCCCGCTCAGCAAGGGGTCTGCTTCTCCCTCTGACCTATCCCCTCTCATGCTCGTTTGCTCTCATTCTCTCTCTCAAAATGAAATCTTAAATAAAATCTTAAAAAAAAAAGCAAAACTAAAACACAGCCCATGGTGTATCATATTTGTGGGCCTCTTTATTGCCAGCTCATGTGTGGGCATGGGTGATGGCTCAAGAGACCCATCTGTATCAAGCAGGTTCTCTCCCTTGGGAATTTGGAGTCGGAAGCACAGAGAGGGTGGCTGGTTGGTGGTGGGGCTGGCCTGCGTGCAGCCATGTTGAGCCATACCTAAGATGGGCCAGAGAAATCCATGAGCACAGTGGATCTGACCCTGAGAATAAAAAGAAAGAGGATCCTGAGGGAGAAATGGAAAGTAGGACTGTGCCCCGGATGGCTTCCTGGTTCCTGTTTCCTCAGGGCCACTTGCACTTGCATTCCTGTCCAGGTCCCAACACGATTCCTCAAGACCCCGCTCGGACTCTGGGTAGAAGGATCTGTCTGGAGGCTGGGAGGCAGGCGGAAGCTGGGGAAAGAGGGGCCACCCCAGGTTGGAGGAGAGAGAGCTCCTTGCGGAGTGCCATCTTCCCACTTCTGGGTGTTTCTCTCTTCCCTTCACCAACTAGATTGTGCACCTTTGAAGGGCAAGGAGTCGACTTGGCTCCTCTAATTCCGAATTTGCCAAGCACTGGACGTGGGACAACAGGGGCCAAGGGAAATGCTTGTGGGAAGACAGAAGGATGGAGGGAAGGAAGGTCTGAAGGAAGGAAGGAGGGAGGGAGGGAGGGAGGGAAAGAGAGAGGAAAGAGATGGAAAAAGACGGGGAAAGAGAAAGAAAGGGAACTAGACTAAGAAAGGGACAGAGCCAGAGAGAGAGAGCAGGAGGAGAGACAGAGATGGAGACACACAGAGAAAGAGGGAGACAGGGAAAGAGACAGGAACAGAAAAACCACAGGAGAGAGAGAGAGTGAGAGATGGAAACAGAGGGAGAGAGAAGTAAGGCAGGAGGGATGGACCCGCCCGCACTCAGTCCAGCTCGTTCTGTCCCAGTTCTGTGCCTCCAAGTGAGTCCCTGTCGGGATCATTCGGCCCCCCTCTCCTGATCGCACACACAGCTCCGTGAAGGAAGGGATAGCGTCTTATTCCCTCTGTACCCAACACACGGTAGGTGCTCGGGAAATGCATGCGGAAGGAATGTGGGTCTGTCTCCACCTGTCAAGACCCAGTCGGGCTCCATCTGTTGTTTTTCCTCCTTGCAGCAAGTGTCTGCCAGCATCTCCCTGCCTTGGGTTCCTCTCTGTTGCTCTCTCTCTCTTTTTTGGGGGGGTTTTGAATCCATTTCCTGGCACCAAGTAGGTAAAGAGATGAATACTGGAAGGAAGACCTTCACAATCAAACCTCTTAGTTTCTGGGCTGGCCCTGACTATCCCCCCGAAATATGTTGACAGCAGACAGAAAGACAAGAAGGGCAGTTTTGTTTGGGTGAAAAGGAAGACAGAATGTTCTAGAACAGCATCTCTCAGCTTCCTTGGTGGTTTCCTGCTTCCTCCCTCGGGAAGAGGGAGGGTCCACTGTTGAGTGACCTAAGGGAAACACCTGCAGACCTTGGCCCCCTGTCCTTGAGGCTGTGGGGAGAGGAGGGAGGGAGGCTTACAGAGTGAAGGAAGGCCAGTGTCTGGGAGTGGGCGGCGGATCTGGAGAGAAGCTCAGGGGAGTGTGGTCATCAGCCTCTGGTTGGCTATGTGACCTTGACCAAGGGCCTTTACTTCTCAGTGTTGTCATCCAAAACTTGGGGATAATAATATTTCTCTCCAGGGCTGTGTGAGCTCAACCTGGGTTAGGAAATCTGAACTGAATGCTTAAGCGTGTGGGCCAGTCCTGCAGGTGGGTGCAAACACGCCCATTTGAAAGGAAAGGCAAAGTGAGGCTCAGAGGCTAGTCAGAGAGAGGCCTAGGAGCCAAGCCTGGGGAAAGGCCAGGGCTGGGACGCAGACCTGGGCACAGGGAGATTGGGAGAGCGGGTGGGCCGCATGATATCCGCGGGAGATTTGGAGGGATGCCAACAACCAGCCTGTCAACCGCTGGGAGAGTCTGATTGGAAAGCAGGGCTGCTTGGGGTAAGTGGGAGGGGCCTGCCCTCCCCATCCCTCCCCACCCCTTTCCTGGAGATCAGAAAGTCCTCCTCCTTATCCGTCCCCAGTCCCTGCGGCTGCACGGGCACTTGAGGCCAGCCAAGAAGGGAGGGGCAAGAGGAAGGGTCAAGGAGGACCAGCGTGGCTTGGTTGGTTTCCCTCAGGTCATGATCCCGGAGTCCTGGAATTGAGCCCCGTGTCTGACTCCCTGCTCAGTGGGGAGCCTGCTTCTCCCTCTCCCTCTGCCCCTCCGCTCCAGCTCATGCTCGCCTTCTCTTGCTCTATCTCAAGTAAATAAATAAAATCTTTAAAAAAAAAAAAGAGGGTCAAGATCCCTTCCTTCACCTGGGTCCCCCGGCTTTGAACGAGGAGCCCAGCCTGCAGGTCCCTCAGAAAAAGGGGGCCACCAATATCTGCCCATAATTTCTTTCTAATTCTCGGTCTCCTGTTGCAGGCTGAGCCTCGACCTCTCGGTCCTCCCGCCTCCGGAGCCTGGCCCCAGGCGCCTCCCCGCCCCCGGCCGTCCGCACCCCCAGAGCTGGCCTGGCCCCCTCCTCAGCTCACAGCCCTCCCGGGGCTTCCCATCCCCACCTGGCCAGGCGCTGCCACCAAGAAATAACTCCTTCGCCCACGTCCCCGGGCCCAGTGGTCACACCCGGTGATTTGCGTGTCTGCTCCCCTCCGCGCGGAAAGCCTCTCCCCCAGGTAATCCCAAATCACCCGGTTCAGCCCCTCCCTACCGCTCTGGGTCCTGCAGGTTTGTCCTGTCCTTAGCATCGCCCGGAATTCACACTGCAAGCGCGTCTCTGGGGAAGGGCTTGGGACACAGATGTGCGGCCACCACTTTTAAGTCCCCAACTTGATTCCCAGGACTGGAACGGAAGGGGTGACTCGGGAGCCAGGGATCCCTGGGGCCACGGTGGGCAGGGGGGGCGGTGGAGGTGGAGGGCGGTGGCTCGGGGACTCTGAGGACCCCTGGGTCCTGTGGTTGGGTCCCGCGTCCGTCCCGGAGGTGGGGGAGCAGACCCCGAGAAGTGACCGGGAAACTCAAGTATTCCAGGCCGGCACACTGATTCTCAGGTAGGTTCTCGGAAAGGGGTGATGGGAGGGAGGCAGCTGGCAGCTTGGGGCGGGCGAGGGGAGACTGGGGGTGATGGAGGAGGGTGGGGGTTCAGGTAACAGATCTGCTAGGAGGGAAGGTGACTGGAGCCCCGCGGGGCGGCGGCTGGGGGGCTGGAGGCCGAGGAGGGCGGGCGCCTGGGCTGTGAGGGATGGACCCTCTGCTTCCGGAGACTCGGGGGAGGGCGCGTCCCAGAGGGGATCCCTGAGTTCAAGTGCGTCCCGGCTTCTGCCCCGTGCGCGCGCGTGTGAATGTGCGTGCCCGCGCTATGGTCCGCAGGCTGCGGGTCGGGGAGAGCCCCCCCCTCACCTGGTTCTGGCTGCGGGAATCCGGCGAGCCGACGACGTAGACGTAGGTGCTCTGCGAGCAGGTCAGGGCGCTCCCTCGACTCTCCAACTCCGAAATCTGAACCTCCCAGCGCTGATGTCCGGGAAACCCCGCCCAGGACCTACCTGGCCTCCCGGGGCCGTGGGGGAGGCGGGTGGCTGGGCTTGAGCAGCCAGGTGTGCCCGGAGCCCCGCCTCCTCCCTCCCCACGTGACTGCTGGGAAGCAGGCCCGGAAGGCGCTCGGGAGGAGGAGGCCTGGGTGGGTCCCGCTGGGCCAGGCTCTTCCAGACGCAGCCGTCCCAGGGCCCCGCTTTTATTTATTTTGGCAACAACGGGAGCACTTACCTGGTCCGTCAGCCTCATTCCATCTTCACAATTCGGTGCGGTCGACCCCCTCAGCAGCGATCCGGTACAGAGGGGGGGGATACCGAGGCACAGAACAGGTGAAGTAACGTGCTCAAGGTCACACAGCTAGGAAGTCGGAGAAGCCAGAATTCGAAACCAGGCGGAGTCTTGGAAAACACCTGGCAAAGACCAGCTCTCCTCACTTTCCCTTCTTTCCCAGAAGATTCTCGGGAAACGAGAATCCCGTAATAGTACTAAGCTGGCCAGGCTAGGCTGGTCTACCGCTGTTGAAATCAAATGCAGAATTGAGGAGGAATTTTTGCCGGGGGAGGGATGAGGCGGGCACCTCCAGAGCCCCCCCAAAAATCCTAACTCTGAAAGCGTGACGAGCTGTGACGCCCCTCAGTGAATCTCACAGTCCGCTCCTTCGCTGCAAAAAAAGATTCCGAATCTGATCAAGTCTCCAGGGTGAGCGCCAGCTTTCAGAAAACATTCGGATAGAGTTGCCAGTGAATGGACACCATGAAGGTACCAGGAGCCAGAGTCCAGAATGTGGGCCGGTCCACAAGACCACGTGACGGGGTTTCCCCAACTTTGGGGAAAAAGAAGCATGGAGAGCCTATAATATATGCAGAGCAGATCTTGGGCTCAGAAATGTATAACCGGATTTTTTAAAATGTATATGGATATCGGCCAGATATCCGAAAGTCACGGGGATGTGGGTCACGTCTGCCCTATGCCGTTTAGCAGCATCAGTCCTCAGTCATTAAATGCTGCCAGAATGGGGGCCTGGGTGGTTCAGTGGGTTAAAGCCTCTGCCTTCAGCTCAGGTCATGATCTCAGGGTCCTGGGATCGAGGCCCGCATCAGGCTCCCTGCTCAGCGGGGAGCCTGCTTCCCCCCTCTCTGCCTGCTTCTCTGCCTCGTGATCTCTCTCCCTCTGTGAAATAAATAAATAAAATCTTAAAAATAAATAAATAAATAAATAAATGCTGCCAGAACATCGGACAACCACTGTGAAACTAAAAATGCCCCCCCCAGACGCCCAGAATGCCTCCCACCCGGGACAGTACCTGCCCATTGAGGACTGCCGTTCGACCCCATCAGCAGGACCAGCAGCAGGTAATGCCAGCAACCGGCTCTGGGTTGGTGGGGGTGAGGCTGGTGGGAATCCCTTCTTGGTAGCATTTGGGAATTTCCATGGTGTAAAGACCCCATCCCCACCCCCAGCCAATTCATCTTTGGTGCTTCTGCTCGGAGTGTGGGCACACCTCGGACATACTTGGGGATCGGGTTCTGGACCACCACCGTGAAGCAAATTCCATGGGGCGCCTGGGTGGCTCAGCCAGCCAAGTGTCTGCCTTCAGCTCAGGTCATGATCCTGGGGTCCTGGGATCGAGCCCCGCATCAGGCTCCCTGCTCAGTGGGGAGTCTGCTTCTCCCTCCCCCCCTCCCCTTCGCATTCTCTTTCGCATGCTCTCTCAAATAAATAAAATCTTCATATATAAAATTGTTACTCACCTTAATTAAAAAATGCTTTATGGGGGCACCTGGGTGTGGCTCAGTTGGTTAGGCGACTGCCTTCGGCTCGGGTCATGACCCCGGAGTCCTGGGATCGAGTCCCACATTGGGCTCCCAGCTCCATGGGGAGTCTGCTGCTCTCTCTGACCTTCTCCCCTCTCACGCTCTCTCTCTTAAGTAAATAAATAAAATCTTAAAAAAATGCTTTATGGTTAAAAAATGCTAACCATTGTATGAGCTCTTAGTGAGTTTTACTCCCTGATCGCAGATCACCAACTGAAATAGAATAATGAGGAAGTCTGAAATATCGCGAGAGTTACCACAATGTGACACACAGACACCAAGCAAGCAAATGCTGTTGGAAAAATGGTGCCTAGAGATTTGATCGATGCAGAGTTGCCACAAACCTTCAATTTTTTTTAAAAAAAGGAAAAATTGCGGTATCTGCCAAGTATCATAAAACGAAATCCAATACAAGGTCCCGCTTAAACCCTTGTTACGTCTCCATGAACACTGGTCCATGTCCTCTTGGAGTCCAGTCAGCGTGCTCAGAGGAAGTCTGGCCTGTCCTGCAGGAGGGAAGCCACACGGAGGATGCCTGACCGTGCCAGCCAAGCCCTGTGCTGAGGGTCGCTGCGTGAGAGACCTCCCACCCCGCCCAGGGACAGGAACCACCAAGTCACTCCACGTAATTGCGAGAAGTCATCAATTGTGCACTTAGAGCCATGACATGTTGGGTGGCTTGTTACACAGCATTAGCTAACTGAAACACCTCCCTCTAAGGTAATGGGCCCCTGAGAGCAGGAAGCATGTCCGTTTTGCGCATTACTGGGTCTCCACCGTCTAGAATGTTTCCTGGCAGAGGCAGGTGCTCTGGAAGGAAGGAAGGGAGGGAGGGAGGGTGGGTGGGAGGAAAGAAAGAAGGAAGGGAGTGCAACCATGAAGGTTAACTTTGGCCTCTGCCATCAGACTGGGAGCCCTCTGGGGTGGAAACGAGGGCCAGGCCACCCCTAAGCTTGTCCCCGGGCACAAAAAGGGGAGTTGGTGAATTTCCTTAAAATGTACTATGGAATTGGAATTCAACAGCTCACACAAAAGTAGACAGACTGGTACCACAAAGCCCCATACACTCATCCCTCGATTTTCAGCTTGTTGCCTGTCTGGCTTGTTCTGTCCCTCGCCTTCTCGCTCAATCTGGACACATTTCAGTGTGTTCCTCTGACCGATAAGAATACTGGAAAATGGGGGCACCTGGGTGGCTCAGTCAGTCAAGCATCTGCCTTCAGCTCAGGCCATGATCACAAGGTCCTGGGATCGAGTTCCGCATCGGGCTCCCTGCTCAATGGGGAGCCTGTTTCTCCCTTTGCCTCTGCCTGCCGTTCGCCCTGCCTGTGCACTCTCTCTCTGTCAAATAAATAAATAAAATCTTTAAAAAAGAAGAGTATTGGGCGCCTGGGTGGCTCAGTGGGTTAAAGCCGCTGCCTTCGGCTCAGGTCATGATCCCAGGGTCCTGGGATCGAGGCCCACATCGGGCTCTCTGCTCAGCAGGGAGCCTGCTTCCTCCTCTCTCCTCTCTCTCTGCCTGCCTCTCTGCCTACTTGTAATCTCTCTCTGTGTCAAATGAATAAATAAAATCTTAAAAAAAAATAAATAAATAAAAATAAAAAAGAAGAGTATTTACAAATGTATAACAAACCCCATGCTGTCACTAGCCCTAAAATTAAATCATCTCAGGACCCCTGGGTGGCTCAGTCGGTAAAGCATCTGCCTTTGGCTTGGGTCATGATCTCAGGGTCCTGAGATCGAGCTCCTCATCAGGCTCCCTGCTCAGTGGGGGCCCTGTTTCTCCCTCCGCCTCTGACCCTTGCCCCTCCACTTGTGCGCTCTCTATCTCTCTCGGTCTTTCAAATAAATAAATAAAACCTTAAAAAAAACTGTTAAAAATTTTTTTTTAATTTTTAATAAAAAATTAAATAATCTCCAAATGTAATATAAAACCCAGTCAAATTATGATTTCCCCGATGGTCTCAAACTGCCTTTTTTTTTTCCTTTCGAGCTCCAGCAGCTACCCTCAAGCAAAAGTGGAAATCCACGGGTCCTCTCCCCAGCGACCACACACAACAGTGCCCTTTGCTTTGTGTGTGTTAACAGCTAAGGCTTGTGACATGTGTCCATGTGCCGGGGGTGGTTTATTTTTTGTAACAGTTTGGGGGGGGGTGCCTGGGTGGCTCAGTGGGTGAAAGCCTCTGCCTTCGGCTCAGGTCATGATCTCAGGGTCCTGGAATTGAGCCCCGCATTGGGCTCTGCTCAGCAGGGAGCCTGCTTCCCCCTCCCCTCTCTCCCTCTGCCTGCCTCTCTGCCTACTTGTGATCTCTCTTTCTCTGTCAAATAAATAAAATCTTAAAAAAAAAAAAACAACAGGGCGCCTGGGTGGCTCAGTGGGTTAAAGCCTCTGCTTTCGGCTCAGGTCATGATCTCAGCGTCCTGGGATCGAGGCCCGCATCGGGCTCTCTGCTCAGCTGGGAGCCTGCTTCCTCCTCTCTCTCTGCCTGCCTCTCTGCCTACTTGTGATCTCTCTCTCTGTGTCAAATAAATAAATAAAATCTTTAAAAAAATAAGTTTGGTGGGGATAGAATTCACATACTATAAAATTTCAAGTGCACAAATACTTAAAGTATACAGTTGGGTGGTGGGTGGTGGCCTGCCGATCAGGGGCTTATAAGCCAGAGGGGCTGCAGAAGCGGGCACTCATCTCCACAACATGGTCATTCCTCCCTCCCCCCCACCCCCCCCAAAGCAAGCCGGAACCCTTAAGTACTCATTAGCCAGGCACCCACCAGTCTGCTTTCTTCTACCCCTGTGGCTCTGCCTTTTCTGGGCATTTTGGATAGTATGTGGTTCTTCAGCTGGGTCCTGTTTTTTTTTTTTTTTTTTAAAGATTTTATTTATTTGACAGAGAGAGAGATCACAAGTAGGTAGAGAGGCAGACAGAGAGAGAGAGAGGAGGAAGCAGGCTCCCCGCCAAGCAGGGAGCCCGATGCGGGCCTCGATCCCAGGACTCTGAGATCATGACCTGAGCTGAAGGCAGAGGCCTCAACCCACTGAGCCACCCAGGCGCCCTGCTGGGTCCTGTTTTAATCCTCAGAGAGGGAAAGTCACTTGCCCAAGGGCACACAGTGTGAGGGAAGGGGGAGCTTGCTGGTCTCAGCCTGGGGCTGGCGTGCACACTTAGCCACGGAGCTATGGGTCCTCTCTGAGCCACTGTGCGAAGCGTGTTCTGTGTTGGGTTTAGGGAGCGGAGGCATCCGCTGAGCTGAGAAACGAACCTTACTTAGCAAACTCCACCTCCCTGGCTCCTTGAGTTCAAGTCCAAGGTGGCCAGAGGGGACTAGCGGTACCACCAGGGAGTCCATTTCTGGTTGGGCTCAATGCCTGGTTGTGACCCAAGGCGCCCAGCCTCCCAGCTGGTTTGGCTCAATTCTAGTAGAGGCACCTGAGTTTCTTCTGGAAAGAGCTCTCTGGCCTCTGAGGGTTTGGGGGGGCTTACAAACCACAGGCGGAGGGATGGAGCTGCTAGGTCACCCATGTGGTGCGCCCTCATGGCCTCCACGGCTTCCCAGGTTCAACCGGGTCCCACCCAGCTTGACTCACACCCGGTGTTTTCCCCTTCGCTGGCCACTGGGTTCCCTATCTGACCAGGAACACAGCAGGCTGTGTCTCTAATCTGCTGGTGTGCTAAGTGAGAAACTTGGCAGGGGCTCAGTGCTCGGCCAAGCCATTCAATAGACAGCCATGAAACAGTATCAGTTCTTCGGGTCTGCTGTAACAATGATGCAAACCGTGAGCCTTAAAGCAACACAAAATTATCCCCTCCCAGCCTGGACGCTGGAAGCCCTTCTCTGCCCATAATCCCAGGGCGCCAGCCCCTCAAGGGTCCGTGTCACCTGCCACGTGGAAGGCAGGGCCCGCTCTACCCCACCATGATCTCACTGTAACCAGTTCACCTGCCAAGCTCTAATGTCCAAATAAGGACATATGCTGAGGTCCTGGGGCATTAGGCTTTCCACCGATCTTTCTGGGGGACACAACTCGACTCGTAACAGACCTGTACGGTGTGCTCCATCATTGTCTGGAATACAGGGCTAGGGGGTTCCTGTCCCGGTCCCCTGTGGCAAGGACAAGGGGGAGGTCTTTGAACTCAGGGCAGAGCTCAGTAAATATTTGTGACTGATTTAATGCAATTTATGTTTGACAGCTGGCCAATTTCTGCTCCGGCCTTCATGAAATAAGAGTCATTCACTTCCTCTTCCAAACAAGGCCCTTCAAACACCAAACACCGGGAGCAGAGCTGGGTCCCCTTTGCCTTGAGATTAAACAGAATGGAATATGGTCTTATTGCGCTACCCCACCCAGCTCCAGGAAGCCAGGGGCGCCTGCTCTGTGCACCCGGAAGGCCCCTTCCTGGCGGGGACCGCCCCGGGAGGTAATGCGGGAGGGTGTTTGGGAGGATGGATCTTCTGAATCTTCTCCCGCCAGGCTCCCAGAGCCCAGAGCAGGGCGGAGGGAGTTGGAGAGATTTGGAGGGGCGGTGGGGAGGGCTCTGGCTCGGGAGTATTTTGTGGAAATGTGAGATAGGGTTGCCATTTCCTTCTGTACTTTGATACTGTTGCAATTGGTAGAGGGCCAGAGGTCACGGTCAGGTTCCTCTACCCTTCTGGCTTGAGTCTCTCTGAAAGGGGCAATTTGGGAAAAGATCCTGACTCAGGTAAATTATCCTGTGGAGAAGGGACTTGGCCTTGAGAGGAGGGAGGAAAAACAGAAAGGAAGTAAAGCCAGCCTGACTCTACCCAGCACCCCAGATTGTGACCTTATTTGGAGACAGGATCTTTAGGGAGGCAATTCCATCAAAATGAGGACGTTGAGTGGGGGCCGAATCCTGGATGACTGGTGTCCTAACCAGAGGAGGAAATTGGGGGAGACAAATTTCTCCCCCAAGAGAGGGGAGACGACAGCCATCTGCCAGCCCGGAGAGGGCCTGGGAACAGATCCTCCCTTACAGCCTCAGAAGGGACCAACCCTCCCGACCGACCGACCGACGGTGGGTTTGACTTCCAGGCCCTGGAGGCGTCAGGCTATCGATGCCTGTGGTGTGAGCGCCCCCATCGGTGGTACCTTGTTGCGGCGGCTCCCTGGGCCTGCATCCTTTGTGCGTGCCCTCCCACAGCGGACCAGGGCTGTTCTGGGTGATGGACGGGGTATGACAGACGTGACTGTGTGTGACCAAGGCAGGCTCGTCCGTGAAGGCATGCCGGTTCCCACCTTGGTCTCTTGGATTTCTCGCTCGGGAGGCATCCAGCCGCTGTGTGGGGAGGCTCACGCAGCCCCACGGAGGCGCAGGGCACGAGGACTGGATCATCCAGCTAAACAGAATCTCCCTCCCGGCTCCCCTCCCCTGCCTTCCAGACCCTTCTGGCGCTTTCTCCAGCATCCCCCCTACCCTCAGCCCCAGACCTTGCTGACTCCATCGGGACTTCAGGAAGTAAACTGGGGTCAAAATGGCTCTGGGGAGATACAACATTACTGATATGTGGAAACAAAGGTGCTCGACCTCAAAAGCATGCCAGGAAATGGGCATTCAGGTAAGTAAGACACTTGGAAAGCATGTAAGCCCGGAAAGGGATGGGCTGGAAATGTTCTTGACATCAGAGGGCTTGCTTATGCTCAGTCACAATTTTCAGTGAACATATATGACTGTAGGTTAAGATTTTGGCGGTGGGGGGGGCAAGCCTGGGCGGCTCAGTCGGTTAAGTGTCTGCCTTCAGCTCGGGTCGTGATCCCGGGGTCCTGGGATCGAGCCCTGTGTTGGGCTCCCTGCTCAGTGGGGAGCCTGCTTCTCCCCTGACCTCCCCCTGCTGCTCCCTCTCCTTGTGCTCTCTCACTCCGACAAAGAAATAAAATCTTTAAAAACAAAAAAGTTGTTTTTTTTTTATATCCAAAAAGGAGTATTACACCAAGAATTCTGGTCTCTCCATCACAACGCCAAATGCACTGAACATAGGAAAAGCCTGTATTGTTTTTTTTTTAAGATTTTATTTATTTATTTGACACAGAGATCAGATCACAAGTAGGCTGAGAGGCAGGCAGAGAGAGGAGGAAGCAGGCTCCCTGCTGAGCAGAGAGCCTGATGCGGGCCTCAATCCCAGGACGCTGAGATCATGACCTGAGCCTAAGGCAGAGGCTTTAACCCACTGAGCCACCCAGGCGCCCAAAAGCCTGCATTGTGACCCCTAATCCAACTCTTGTCTACACAGGGGTTTCTCAGAGGGGCTCTGGGTCCTGTATGCCGAGGGGTGAGGCCATCTGTCTGCAGGTGGCTGCTGACAAGGCCGGGCTTCCGTCTTTCGGGACCCCTGAGTTCCGACTGCTACTTCTAGGACCTTGGACTCTGGGCGTCTTTGCTGCCCCAGGCGGAGTGGTGTGGAGTCCTTCCTGAGTCCCACGCCCAACCCCATTTCCAGGGACCTCACCTCCCCACCGAGGGTAGCTCCCCGAGATTCGTCCTCTCAAATCCTGGGTTCCCTCCCTCCCATGAAGAGGCCCTGTGAAACCCCAAACCTGACACTTGGCTGGCTCTCCTTGACCAGAGGGCAGGAACGTCCTCACCGCACCCTCCCAGGAGGCAAGGGCAAAACATTTGGACTTAACTCCCAAAACTACAAACAAGGAGAGGGCAAAAAGTCAGTTTCCATCTTAAAGCCTCTGGACCGTTCTGGGCACACCACCCACGTGCCTGTTCGTGGCCGACACTTCTGGCGCGTTCCCAGACACTAAATGAACTTGCCGCAGGAGCCGTGGAGGGAAGTTCTGTATTAGGTCCACTTGGCACGGGGCACGCTAAGGCTCAGAGAGGTTAAGTCACTAGTCCGAGGTCGCCCAGCCGGGAAGCCTCAAGGCCTGGAGCTCTCTGTGGCCCGGCCCAGGTCAGCAGCGATGCCCACCCACTCGGGCAGGAAGGCCGCTTGGGGCTTGAAGATCCAGTGGAAGGGGGAGCCGGGCAGGGTGAAGTTGGCCAGGTAGACGGTGTCCCCGCCCGCCAGGTAGGCGGCCCAGATCCCGAACGTACCCACGGTGATGACGCTGTGGTTGCACTCCGTGAGCAGCGCGAAGTCCCTGGCGGGGGAGCCCTGACGGCTGTTGCCGGCGAACACCACGTCTCCCCGGGAGGCGTCGATGTTCTGCCGACACCAGGCCATGTCGTCGCTGGTGATCACGAAGACCGGGGAGCGGTGGCGGGCCCGGAACCAGTCCAGGGCCCGGCGCAGGTAGCCCTGGTCGGCGACCACGCCCTTCCACACCTGCGGCATGACGCGCACGTAGTCCCCCCGGCGCACATGGACCCCCACGAAGGTCGCCCGCTGGGCCCCCTTGGCCTGCAGGCCCCGCAGAAACTTCTGGGCGCCGTCCCGCACGTGGTCGTGTAAGGTGAACTCCCGGCGGATCTCGTCTCGCAGGTGGTGGTAGAAGGTCCAGGAGCAGGGGTAGCCGGTGAGGCGCACGTACTCCCCGGGGATGTGGCGGTAGCGCTCCTCCATCCAGTCGTTCAGGTGGTAGTTCCGCCAGGGGATCTGGCCGGCGGTGCTGCTGTGCAGGACCGGGAGGCTGATCCGGAAGATGGGCGCCAGCGTGCTGTGCATCTGGGCCGGGATGAAGGCCGGCCGCCCGTTCATCTTGGCCAGGGCGTACAGGGTGGCGTACTCCCCCATCTGGTTCCCCAGGCGGCCTTTGGCGTTGATGGTGAACATGCCCCCCCGGGGCAGGTGTCTGGGGAGCAGGACCACGCGGCCCGAGTAGGCCCAGGGGGCGGGCACCAGGGCCAGGCGGTGATAGCAGTGGAAGATGGTGGACACCGCCAAGAGGATGAAGAGGAAGTAGATGGTGGAGAAGGAAGGGCAGGTGGCCCGGAATCCCAGGATGGCTGGGGCGGGGGGGAGCAGAGAGGACATGGTGAGGAGCGATGGCTAGGGGCACCCGAGTCTCATTCACCCCCAAACCATTCGTTCCCACGCTCAACTCCTCCAGGCAAGTCTAGGGGCGCCCAGTATGTCCTGACCCGCTTTCTGCTCCCCCCGCCCACCTGTGGTTTCCCTGTGGCTGCAGCTCGGGAGTCTCGTGGGCCCCTGCAGAGGAAGCACGGGGTGGCAGGACCCCACTCTTCACGCTCTGCCTTCTGTGCCAACCCCTCCGCCCCATCTCTCCCTCTGGCCAGCCCCCTTAAATGGCAGGGTTCTTGCCTCAGCTCTCCTCCTCCTCCAATATTCCAGGGCTCCTGACTTTAGTAATCTGACCCTTTGGGAAATCTGAATGCTCCCGGGCCCTCCTCAAATGTCTCTTGTTCAATGTGGGTCCCTGGCGAGGTCGGCCGACTCTTCCCCAGGAGGGCTAAAGTAGGACATCACCCTCCTTCCCCTGGGGGGTACCAGAAATGCCCTGCCCGCTGCTTTAGTTGCCAAAGAACGAGGCCCTCTTCTCCCTGGGCTGGTGACCGCTCTGTTCCAATCCTTATCACGCTGCCTGCTCAGCTCAGGTCCTGCCGGGGGCCAGCTTGCGGGGCTGGCCAGGTCCCAAAGCCAGAGCAGGTGAGCTGAGCAGGGACTGGAGCCTGGGCTACCGGGGAGGAAGCAGCGGCTCAGGTACCCACCACCCAGGGCCGCCCCCATGGCGCGGGACCCGTGCAGTTGTCCATGGACCGCACTCGCAAGGACCTACGCTTCACCTGGCCAGCTCAGTCAGCGGAGCAGGGGCTCTTGATCTCGGGGTCATGAGTTTGAGCCGCATGTTTGGGGTAGAGTTTACTTAAAAAGGGGGGGGGGCTGTACTTGGTTTAATGCTCTGCTCTCACCAGCTAGAAATTATCAATACCTCCGAATAAGGCACTCCACGTTTTCACTGGGGGCCCTGTGAACCCAGCCGCCCGGCAGGCTGTCACCCTCCGTCCTTGAGTCCCAAGAGCTCCCTCTCCTGGCTTCTTGTCAGGAAAGTCTCAGAAAAACAGCGCATCCCGACTGTGGCTCCGGCCCCAGGCCACAATTCCTTACCTGCCACCTTCATAAAGACAGGTGGCCACCCCCCATCTGAACTGAACTCATGTGGGGATGAAATGCGGCCTC
Source organism: Ailurus styani (assembly GCA_002007465.1). Classification (NCBI taxonomy): domain Eukaryota; kingdom Metazoa; phylum Chordata; class Mammalia; order Carnivora; family Ailuridae; genus Ailurus; species Ailurus styani. Next base: position 2,721,792 of record LNAC01000292.1, read on the forward strand.
AAGTGACCTGCGGCTCCCTGGGGACTTGACTTAATGTGATGCCTGTGTGTTTTGCTGCAGAAACTGGAACGTTCGATTATGGGACGGTGCCCAGACCCCGCACCCCACCGCGGGGCTGACGCCAAGTTTCCGTCTGGTCCAAAGAGCAGGTATGAGACTGCGGGCCTGTCGTTGCTCATCCAGACCTCACAGTCTCCCATGGGAAAGGCGCGTTGTTAGGCCCACTTAACAGATGAGGACGCTAAGGCACAGAGAGGTTAAGAAACGTGGCTGAGGTCACACAGCTAGGAAAGAGGGAGCAGTGGATTTGAAGCTCAGGAATCTGCTCTCCATTGCTGTCCTGGATTTTTCGAGCCTTCCTGAGGAAGGGCTCTCAGATGCACACCCTCTGTCCCGTTATACGCGGAGTACCTCGTGGGGCCTCTGTTGTTTCCGGGCCACCGAGGTAGGGATGAACGATCTCTGAAAGGCCAGAGCTGTGGGTCCCATCCGGCTGAGCCACCACAAAGCTGTGCCCCAGGGCGATCCTGCTTCCTCCCCTCTGGGGCGCTGCGAGGGTGAAGGTGCCTAAAACTTGAGGGACTCCTCCAAAAAAAAAAAAAAGTCTCCTTCCCAATTTAGAGAATTCTTTCTGCTCAGCTCCTGCCGCTTCTGCCCTTCCCCCCACACCGCCCCCCAGGTACCTTAGGGGTGCTAATCACGTCAAGCAGCTCAGACTGTGAAAAACAAAAGTGAGAAAGAAAGCCTCCTTCCAGGTCACATTAGCTTAAGAAACTTTTTCTCCCCAGGAGGGGAGGGAAATAAAGGGAGACCTAAACCTTCTGGAATTTTCTCTGGCCATTAACTCTGCCAGGCTCACCCCTGTCTTGATGCCTTGGTGGCTTGCCCTCACCGCTTTCAAGCCTCAGTCCAAATGTCCCCTCTAGGCCCCCGCCCCCACTTCCCTGCCCGCTTTTCCTCCAAAGCGCTTGTCACCTTCCACCATTCTCGGAACAGAATTACTTATTGCTTTTCTGTAGTGATGCCTCCTCTAGATTTAAGCCTGACAAGGGCAGGGGGTCGTGGACGAGTTTGCAGGGGTGCGGGCACACAGGAGGGATGGAGGCGGTACCCTGTCGCTCACACGGTCTGTCCCCCAACCGGTATGGCCCCTCGGATTTGGGGGTGTCTCCGCCCCCAACCCCCTTCTCTTGCAGCCTAATTTCAAATCCGATGTCCCCGTCCCGGCTCCCGCCCAGGCGGGTCCCCTCACAGTGGCGCAAGGGGGTCCCCCGGAACCAGAATCGCAGACCGTCCTGGCTGCGCCCGCCCGAGCCCAGGACAGGCTCCCGACAGCGGCGGGGGTGGGGGGGCAAATCCCTGTAGGGGTTGGGTCCACGCAGCACCACAACAGACCAGGAAATGCACACAAAGAAACGGCAGCAGATATCTGGGTCCTAGGCTCCCGACACCCTTGCTTTTCTCAGCGGGAAGGGGTGGAAAGTGTTCTTTTTCTAGTCAGAGCCAGTGGGTCTGTGATGGTTGACACAGTTGCATGGAGATTTCCTGATTGAAGTGCTGTGGCCATGGGGAGCCTGCCTCTGAGCTCTGTCCCTGTCCCCCTCGGGGTCCCTGCTCTCTCCCTCCAATGCGGGACAAGGGAGGCCCAGGGAGTCTCACCTCGCTTCCTGCCCCACCGTCTTAGAAAGCGGCCCAGTTCTTTGGGTTTCCCGGTGGCCACCCAGGTCCTTCAACAAGGAAAGTGACTCACCTTAACGCTCAGTTTACCCACAGCTGACGGAAGGGTCCAGAGGGGAGGAGGCGCTGGCTGGGGGTCCCGGCACCTGGCAGGTCAGCCCCTTCCCTGCCCCACGGACCGCACCACCGCGTGGTGAGCTGAGCCTCCCTGTCGCGGGGAGCCGTGGGGAGTCGGTGGGGCAGGGGTCTGAGTGTGAGTGCACAGGGGACCCCAGACCCGGGAAGCCCAGGGGGCCGCTGTCCCATCCTACCTGCTGTGAGCCTTCTGGGCCGCCTGGTTTCGGGCCCCCCTGGGGCGACGTCCCTCATGTCCCACGCAGTCCTGGGTGGCGTGGCTGGCTGGGGTCCCTGTGGGGACAGCGTGGCTGCGGTTGGTGAGGGCACTGGGGCGGGGGTGGGGGTGGGGAGCGGTGGTGGTGTTGGATTCTGCGGGCTCTGCCTGGAGCTCCCGCCCAGAACCCCCACTAGCCTGGGGCCTGACAACAGCCACTCGGAGCTCACTCCTGAGAGCCCAGGCCAGCGCCGCCAAGCTCCTGCGGGAGGGAAGAACACAGTGAGGAGCTAACTGCAGGGGACGCTCCCTTCTCGGGTGCAGGTTTGGGCAGCGTCAGGGGCAAAGGGCGGGGCGCGTGCAAAAAAGCCAGGGAAAAGGAGCCTGGGTCCCAGATGGACCCCTTCACCGCCCAGGCATGGGGGCCTAATGATGGGTCTGGTGGGAGCACAGCTAGACTCTGCTCCTTAAAGGGGGGTGGGTGTGGGCTCCGGCTCCCAGAGGGGTAGGGGCTGGGGGCTGGACATCTGGGTTCCCAGATGGGCAGGGGCTGGCTTCTGGCTCCCCCAGGAACGCCGGGGGACTTGCGGCCTGGCTGTCCGAGGTGCTCAGGGCCAGAAAATGGTACCCCGTGAACCACCCAGGCAAGGAAAGAGAGGTAGGAGATGGGGGTTCGGTCCTTAACGAGGCTGGCGCTAAGGGACAGGGCAGATGCCAGGGCGGCAAGGGTGCAAAATGGCGCCAGGCTCGTCGGGCGGGGCGGAGGGTGATGCCCTTCATCCGGAGCCCGTGCGGGGGCGGGGGGGGTGAGGTCTCTGCACATCCCCAACCACAGCGGGGATACCAGGGGCTGTGAAATCAGCCCGGAGGCGTTTGTGACCCCAGCTGCACCCCCAGATGCCTCAGGCTGGGAGCAAGCCAGGGGCGTGGACAGTGGGGCCCAGAAAGTCTTCAAGGTCCCCAAACCTGAGGGAACCAGTTCCTCATTAGGGGCTGCCGGCCCCCGGAAGGGGAAAACGGGGAGCGGGTGCTTTCTGCACCAAGTCCTCCCTAGCCCCTGTCATCCCGGGGTCTGGACTTCAGGCCCCCCTCGGACGCCCGGGCACCTGGCCCTGCCTTGTTCTGCCTCTCTTTCCGCCCCCACCCCCGCCAGCACCTGCCACCCCCCAAGCCTGTTCCCCCGTCTAATCTGGAGACCTTAGGGTGGGTAGAGAATGTGGGGGCTCCCGACCCTGAGGCCTAGGATGGCAGGCGGGAGTGGGGAGGGCCGAGACGATCAGAAAGTCCTCTGAAATCCAAGGACAGGGTCTTTCCACCCTGAATTCTAAGAGGGACTCAGACATCTAGTCCCCTCCGGTTCCGTAGCACACAGTTCTCTGGGTTTTGCACCTGGGTGGGAAAGGGTTAAGGCGGGGTGGAGGCTGGGGGTGGGTGGCAGCGAGGAGGCCGCTGGGTTGTCTGGCGATAATCCCCCTCCGTGCCCTGGGTGTGGAGAACAGGGTTAGGGCCCCACGTGGGAAAGGGGCTCTGCTCCGACCCCCGTGGGCCAGGGGCCTGGCCTCCCGCTTCTGATGCCCCGCCGAGCCCCTCCCCCGCTTCCCCTCCCCACTGGCCAGGCTAGCGGGGCCCTTGGTCCTCCTTGGGTGTGCTTCTGGGCCCCCAGGTTTGCCTGTCTGTCTGTCCTGGCTCCGGGCTCCACCCCCCACCCCCCCAGCTCCGTGTGGATCTGGGTGTCTGGCCGCGATCCGCCTGGGCCTTCCAGCCTTCCCTTATGTCCGGTCCTCTCTCCTTGTGGCTCCTTCTCTGCACCTGGCCCTTGCCTTAGACTTCGGTCCCCTCCTCTCCGTCTGTCTTTGCTGTACGTGCCTCTGTCCCTTTCTCTATTTCTTTGTCTCTGAGCTCCATCTGTCTCTAAGGCCCCCTCTCCCTTGTGGCCGGTCTAGGTTTCCCCACCGGTGCCCACCCCTTGGCCTCTCCCCAGGGCCCCCACCCCTTGACACTGACGCTAGCTCTGGGGTGTTAAGCTACGGATTAGTTCAGGCAAAATTCTCAATTTTGCTTGCGTTCTTTTCCCTTTGGGTTATGTAAACAGTAATTCTCCCCAGATGGAACTATTTTCCTCGCTTAGCAGCAGCCGGGGAGGGGGCTCGGGCAGGGCAGGGTATGGAATGCCAGGGGGTTCCTCAGAGAGCCTGGGGGAGTGGGGTGGAGCCTGAGGCCCTCAGCCCGGTCACTCCTCTCCTCTCCTCTCCCCTCCAGGTACTTGCTCTGCTAGGACCATGCCCGTGACCTTTGCCCTCTTGCTCCTGCTGGGCCGCGCTGCCACCGCAGACCCCTGTTACCATCCGGGTGGCCGTCCGCGCTTCTGCCTCCCACCAGTGACGCAGCTGGCTGGCACGACGGCCCCCTGTCCCCAGGCCTGCGCCCTGTCCCTGGGGGCGGACCTCAGCCCCCGGGCCACCTGCAATGGCAGTCTGAGCCTGGCCCTGGGCGGCCCCTTCCTCCTGACGTCCGTCAGCCTGCGCTTCTGCACCCCAGGGTCCCCGGGCCTGGTCCTGTCTGCTGCCTGGGCCGCCGGAGGTCCCTGGAGACCGCTATGGCGCAGACCCGCCTGGCCCGGGGCCTTGGGGGGCCCCGAGAAGGTGACCTTCCGAGCCCCACCAGGCCCTAAATCCAGCGTCGTGGTCAGTCACCTCCGCCTGGAGTTTGGGGGCCGGGCGGGGCTGGCAGCGGCTGGAGTGAGGGGCCGCTGCCAATGCCACGGCCACGCTGCCCGCTGCGCTGCCCGCACCCGGCCCCCCCGCTGTCGCTGCCGCCACCACACCGCCGGCCCCGGGTGCGAGAGCTGCCGCCCGTCCCACCAAGACTGGCCCTGGCGACCCGCCACGCCCTGGCACCCTCACCCTTGCCTGCGTGAGTCCTGGGGACCCCCTCTTCCCGCCCCCCCCACTCTCCAGCTGCTGGTCCCTGGTCCCTACGGGCAGTGTGCTCTCTCCCTCCCAAGAGCGCCGTGCTNCGCTGCCCGCTGCGCTGCCCGCCCCCGGCCCCCCCGCTGTCGCTGCCGCCACCACACCGCCGGCCCCGGGTGCGAGAGCTGCCGCCCGTCCCACCAAGACTGGCCCTGGCGACCCGCCACGCCCTGGCACCCTCACCCTTGCCTGCGTGAGTCCTGGGGACCCCCTCTTCCCGCCCCCCCCACTCTCCAGCTGCTGGTCCCTGGTCCCTACGGGCAGTGTGCTCTCTCCCTCCCAAGAGCGCCGTGCTCTTCGCTTCACCCCTGCTGATCCTGAGCCGGTCCCCTCCTCGCCTCCCCACAGCCTCCCACCTGCGCTCCACCTGCCTGCCCCAGTCCCTGCCGCTCCGACTTCCAGCTGCCGGGTGAGGGGCTGCAGTGTCTGCCCCACACGCCGTTATGATGCTGCTGCTAATAACATTTCCTGACCGTGCGGAGGGAACAGGGCAGCTGGACGTTTCCCTGACGCATCAGACCCACCACACGGGGGGGCGTAGTCACTCACTAAGTACACCCTGACCCATGGCCTGCCGTGCACCGGGCGGGTGTTCTCATCAGGCCCATTTCACGGATGAGGAGACTGAGTCTAGCGGGGAGAAGTCCCTCGCACAAGGACACACAGCTAGTAAGCGGCAGGGTCCGAACCCAAGCTCAGAAAGTCCAGCTCGGGGGTCCTGGTTTGTCCCTGCCAAGCTCCCATCAGGGGCTGTCACACTAGGCACTCTAGGGTGACAGACAGGCCCACGGGCTCAGCAGCGAGTGAGCCAGCCAGCCTGGGCTCAAATCCTAGCTCCTCTGCTTCTGGGCTGTGTGACCACAGGCAAGTGACTTGACCTCTCTGTGCCTCCACTTCCTCCTCGCCTGTAACGTGGGGATGGCAGCATTTCTTTCCCAGGCGGTAGGGCAAATCCAATGGGTAGATATGCATAAAGTCCTTAGAATAAAGCTTGGTCCGGTACCTGGCACCGAAGAAGAGCTGGCTGCGTACCTGCCAACATTGCCATTCCCCAGATGAAGAAGGAGGGGGGCTCCCCGAAGGGAGGCACCGCTTGCCCTGGGCTCAATGCCAGCAAGGGGCAGTGCTGGGACTGGACTCAGGGAGACAGACCTTCCTCCATAACGCGCGATCCCCCGGGCCGTCCAGCTAGGCCAGGCCCGCTCCACACCCTCTCTCCTCCGCGGTGTTTCCAGGCCCCGAGTTTCCCGGTTGCTCCAGCAGCCTCTCCTTCCTGCACCGCCTGCCTGCGGGCCTGGCTAGAGGGTCTGAGTGTGTTCCGAGTTCCCGGGAAGTACCTCTACTCCACCGACAGACAGACAGACACACACACATCCCTCCTCTCTCTCCACCCTCCAGTCCTTTGCCCCATCCCTCCTCCCTTCTTCCTGCCCTGTCTCCTGGAGTAACTTACAGCCCACCCCACCGTCCTCGGCTCCCCACTCTGTCCTCCTCCCCACTGGGGTCTTCCTAGACCTTCTGCCCCCACCACCTCTGGTCCCTTCCCACCAGCCAGATCCGAGGCCCCTGCGGGGTGGGGGTGGGGGGTAGGAGGGGAGACTCACATTGTCTGGGGGTGGGACTTGGTTCATGGGGAGCTGGACGGGGGCCTGGGAGCTGGGGAGACCGTCCCTCTGAGGGTTACCATGTTGCTCTAGACTGAGCATGGCCTGGGCCTCTGCACCTCGGTAAGAAGCCGACAGTGTTGTGATGAAGCAGGGTTTGGGTGGACGGGGTGGGACTGAGTCCTGCGGCCGAGCGGCCGGCTTTATGGAGCCCAGTGCTCTGAACCCCTTCCCGCCACATAAGGCTTCCAGATGGAAGTGAGATGAAGTCATCGCCCTCAGGTCAGAAAGAACCCAAAGCCCGATTCTTCCCACCGATAACCCGAAGAGTACTGCGACCTCTTACGGCCCATGACAGCCCTGGGAGAGAGGGGCTGAGATCCCCACTGCATGGGAGGAAACCAAGGTTTAGGGAGCCGAGTCATTTTTTTCCTGCTGCTGCCCCTCTGTTCTCGGCACCTGCCAGCCCAGGCCTCCCAAACCCCTCAAGGGGTCAAAAACTCCTTACCCTTCTCCTGAGAGTGGTCCATGAACCCCCTCCTGTGGACCCTCGCTCAGAAATGCTAGCTAGAAATGCAGATCCCTGGGCCCAGCTGAAGGCCGGGGGGTGGGCCTTGGGAGCCCAGTAACTTAACCTTTGCCGGTAACCTTGAGAAGTAATAAGGTTGGAGAGCCACGGCCTCACTGATCAGCGCTCCCCAGGAACGAACACACACACACGCACCACGCAGAATCCTCACGCCAGCCATGGGCCACATCGGAGCGTGGTTGCCAAGAGCCCTGGGTTCTGAGCCTGCCTCTGACCGCCCACCAGCTGTGTTACTTTGGGCAGATGACTTTGCCTCTCTGTGCCTCCGAGTCCGCATCTCTAAAATGGGGTTGACGACAGCACATGCCTCACGGAGCCACTCTGGGAATGAAACTCGCTGAGCACTGAACGTGTGCTCTGTGTCACAGGTCCTGGGGCAAGCCCTTCATACCCTTTTGGTTTCCTTTAAACCTCGCAGAGGGGACACCGTAGCTGGTGTCTCACAGCGGAGGAGACTGAGCTATGGAAAGAAGTCACTTGCGCAAGGAGCGCAGTGGGGAGCGGACTTGTGGAGGGGCTGACCCCACAGCCCATGCCCCCCGGAGTGGCCGCTCCTCCCTAAGCCCCCAGTTTCACACAGACATTCAGGAGGCCCATCAGGCCCCTTGGGCTCACCACTCCAGTCCGGTGCACCCACCTTAAAGATGCGGATGAGGAGGGTCTGGGACCCAGGCAACCCCCTCATTGCATGCATGCTTGCTTTCCCCTCCCGAGGGCAGTAGGGGGAAAGCTGGAGACCCGAACAAATGGAAGGCGGGAGCCTGATGCACCTGACCTGTCCTGTCCTGTCTCTAGCCTGCTCCTGCAACCAGCATGCCCGACGCTGCAGGTTCAACTCGGAGCTCTTCCGGCTGTCTGGTGGCCGGAGCGGGGGCGTTTGCGAGCGGTGCCGCCACCACACGGCCGGGCGGCATTGCCACTACTGCCGGCCGGGGTTCTGGAGGGACCCCAGCCAGCCCATCACCAGCCGCAAGGCCTGCAGGGGTGAGTGCGGCCTGGAGCGGGGCCTAGAGGGAAAGGAGGAGGGGCCAGTTTCCTGGGGCTGGGGGATGGGAAGGAGCCTCTGCCCCCCCCCGCCCCCAACAGCCTGGGTCCCCAGCTCCTCTCCTCATGTAGCCTGCCAGTGTCACCCGATCGGGGCCAGCGGGGGCATCTGCAACCAGACCAGTGGGCAGTGCCCCTGCAAGTTGGGGGTCACCGGCCTCACATGCAACCGCTGTGGTCCAGGCTACCAGCAGAGCCGCTCTCCCCGGATGCCCTGCCAGCGTGAGTCACGAGGGGCGGGGTCGCAAGTCCTAAGTGGGATGGGAAGGGGACAGCCCCGGGATCTCCAGTGGGCAAGGATGCTGAAGGCTGGGTCCCTGGGAGATGGGAGCTAGAGGCTGGGGGTCAGACTCTGGGCTCTTGGGGGAGGTGGGGACTGAAATTCCAGTCTCCTTAGTCTTGGGAAGGAGGAGGCTAGGAGCCTGGACTCCTGGGTCTGAGGGAGGAGGGGGCTGGGGGACTCACATTCCTGGATCTGAAGGAAGAGGGACTAGGGACCAACTCCGGGTCCTGGGAGGAGGAGGGAAAGGGTGCTCGCACTCAGGGGCCTTAAGGGAATAGACACAGGGTCTGGAAGCCTGGATTCCTGTTGGGGTGGGGGACGCGCGGGAGGGGGCGCTAAGGTTAAATTTCTCCTTTGGTCTCTCACAGGAATTCCCGAGGCAACCACTCCCCCAGCTACTACCCCTGGTGCTTACAGCTCCGGTAAGACAGGCTGCTGTGGAGATCCCTGACAGCAGGAGCGATCAGGGGTGGGCTGCTTGGGCCCCCGGGTGGGCATACAGGGGTAGCCCACTGAGCCCAGTCCCAAGGGGTGGGGCACCCCAGTTGTCCATCAAGATGGAATGTGGGCATGGGCAGGGGTAGGACGCTGCGGTCCAGGCCTCGGGAGCCCACTGCAGACGGCCTGACCCTCCCCAGACCCCCAATGTCAAAGCTACTGCAATGTCTCGGACACCAGGGTACACATGAGCCTTCGGAGGTACTGCCAGCAAGACTACGGTGAGTGCTGGGGACAAAAATGGCCGGAGGCTACTCAAGTGTTTTGATGACTGCCTCCTTCTCCACCCTCAGCTTTCTCATCTTAAATGGGAAGGAGGTCTCTAAAGGACCCTTCCTGATCTCAGACCTAATGGGGCAGAAAACAAAGGGGGGCAAAGGCAGTGGAGTGGGGGTGTTCCCTATCTTTCTAGGTCTCCTCCTTCCCCATGTTCTTGGCTCCTTCAGCCGGACGTCTTTAAGGAAGAAAGGGGACCTCCTGGGGATGGAAGGAGAAAGGGGTGCCACCTGAATGGAGGGTCCTGCCTATCTTAGACACTTTGCATCTGCCGACAGGATCCCAGATTCTGAACCGTAGCCCCATTCCCACGGAGGCTCACCCCAATGTTCCCTAACCCGTCCACCATTCACACCAGTCCACACAGCACCATGACCCAGGGCTTATGACCTGGGATAACTCAGATCTCTTAGACACTCAGGAGTTTCAGCCCAGCCCTTGAATCCAGACCAGCCTATGACTTCCCTCAATGGTATAAGACCCCAGGCCTCTCCTCCCTGAGGATCGTCATCTGGCCACTGGTGTTCTAGGACTCGGAAAATGGAAACTTTTTGTCCTGCCTCCCACAGGGATCTTCCACTCCACAGACTTAGCTTGCGAGCCAGAGTCCTGCCCCCAACACATCTCACCTCAGCCCTTCAGAGAGCACGTTTCTGAATCACCACCAGTCTAACCTCAACCCTCAGGTTCTAGGTTCTGACCTCCCTGTGGCCCCCAAATTCGTCCCACAGCCCCTCCCCCAGCAAGACCCTTTTCCAAGGGCTCTGCCTCTGACATCTTTTGACTGTGCCACATTTGAGACCTCGGGCCTCCCTCTTTTGCCTTGTTCCCAGCCACACCCACTGTGAGGTCCCCCGAGTTCTCCCTCCCCACACTTTAGATCATTCTGGCACCTACTCCTGCCAGTATGAACCCTAACCAAATCGTCCCACGTGGCACATCCCATGTTCCCAGGCTCCTCTCCTGGCCTCCCCGACCCAGGAGGAGCCCTCCACAGCCCCACCCGTCCTAATCGCAACCCTAGCACCCCACCTCACACTCCATAAGCCCCGCCCTCCTTGACCGTGTCTCCTCCAGCAGGCCCCACCATTCACGACACAGAGCCCGGCCCCCAGCGTTCAAGGTCTCTCTCCTCCCCGAGGGTATCCTGGGAGCCCGCCCCCGGGGTCCTGCCCCCCTCCCCACCCGGACGGACC
>LNAC01000292.1:2732781-2743053 GCA_002007465.1 Ailurus styani
GGGCTGCCGCGGCCTGCTGCCCCCCGCCCCCAGCCCGGGGCCCGAGCGCCAGAGCCGCACCTGGGTGTCTCCACCGCCGGCGGAGGAACCGGGAAGTGACCGCGAGCCGAGCCCGCCACTTCGACGGCGCGTCCCTGAGCGAGCCAATCAGATGCCGCGGAGCCCCTGACGTCACTGCCACGCGCCAGCTAACGTGCGCGCCCAGGCCCCGCCCACCACCACCACCACCAGCAAAGGCGGGAAAACGCCTGCCAGACTTTCGGTCTCTGGCCTGGACGTTCGACCTGGGATCTGTGCGGCTAGGCCTCTAAATAAAGTCTTAAATCTTGGGGGGAATTTCGGCTACAGCACCTGATGTGTATTGGGAGGGTCTGGAGGGCGGGGGGCAAATGAAGTAAACCCACAACACCCAGGAACGGCTGTGCTCCCCCCCCTCCACGAAATGCCTAATCCAAGCAAGGGGTTGGTGCGCCGTCACTGAGTGCTGCTCAGATTTGTGTTGCCTGACGACTGGCCAGAAGCCAGAGGGAGGGAGGGTGGATAGAAAAGGCGGGAAATGCACCGAAGGAAAGGACAGCCGTGCCAGATTTCCAGAAAGTTCCACACTTGGGCATTTTGTCTTCCTGATGGGCCCTCGGACAGTCTCTGAGAAAGGAATAAAGGGAGTTGGGGTGAGTATCCAAGGAGGGTTTTGACCGAGGTTCATCTGGCCTTGAGGTGCAGCCTAAACCGTTTCCTGAGAGAAGAGCCCATTGGGAGCCACCGAGTGGCGGGGCATCCCTTGGTGCTGAGCGGAATTCTACTCCCAGCCACAGCTGGGTACCTCCGGGCCAGAGGGGTGGAGCTAAAAACCACCAAGAAACAGTAAGTACTATGTATGGCACGGAAGGTCCTGGCATAGGACCTTCCTTGCCACCCTGACCTCTGCCCCCTGCAGCCACAGTGGAAAACACCATTTCAAATTTGGGTGTTCTTTGCAGGAAGTTCACTGAGGGAGTACTCTGAGGGATTCTCAGAGGAAGAGCTATGACTTAGGGTCCTTTGGGACCTAGAGAACAAGACTGTTCCTTCCCTGAGAGGAAAATGAGCCTCCCAGCCAACAGAGAGTCAGGATGGGCCGTGATGTCAGAGGGTACTCGGAAGGGACGAAAGGTCCTCCAGTCAAGGTTCTGCTGTGCTCCTTATGAGACCGAAAAAAGAAGGAAATAGGCTCCAGAAGGTGACTGTTTAACCCCCAGACCACCAATAATATCCTATATCTGGGAAACTTGTCTTTGGCTTCAGCTGGGTCCAGGGTGGGGGCATCACTGAAGCAGGAGTTAGGAGTCTCTAAGGGATTTTCTTTCTTTCCTTTTTTTTTAGAAAAATTTTATTTATTTTAGACAGAGAGAGTATGGGGTGGAGAGACAGAAGGGGAAGGAGAGGGAGAGAATTTCAAGCAGACTTGTGCTGAGCTCCATCTTGTGACCCTGAGATCAGGACCTGAGCCAAAACCAAGATTTGGATACTCAACCAACTGAGCCACCCAGGCACTCTTCTTTACGGGATTTTCTACGAAACATCTTCTGTTCCAGCAAAACTATATTTCTTATCTTGACTTTTTCCATTCTTTCTGAAAGCCAATTTAGTGGGGCATTTGCACTCCCCGCCCCGCATGTCCTGTCCCATCAGCAAATCCTGTATACTCCACCACCTACATATGTTCATAATTCAGCCATTTTTACCATGGCCCCTGATACCACTCGGTCCAAGCCACCACCGTTGTTCTCTTGGATTATTACAGTGGTCTCCATACTGGTTTTCCCTCTACCCCCTCGGAGTTTTCTTCATACAGAGCCAGGATGATGGCTTTAAAACCCAAGTCAGATCACGATCCTATTATGCCAAAACTCTTGAATGTCTTCCCATCTCTTTCAGAATAAAATCCAAAGTCCTTGCCCTGCCTACATGATCTACTCCCACCACATAACTGGCCCTACCTCCTACAACTGCCCCTCATTCGCACCTCTTCAGCCACTCTGACCTTCTTCCTGTTCTTTAAAAATCAAGCATACTTGCCCCAGGACCTTTGCACTTGCTGTTCTTTCTTCCTGGGATGCACTTGCTCATATAACAGAAAGCTAGTGCCTGCACTTCATTGATCAGGTTTGGCTAGCTCTGTTGGAGTGTTACAATGAAAATGATTTCTTGGTCTTTTATGTGTCCCATACAAGTTACCAAGGGATGGTTCTCCACAGAGTCATTCAAGGACTCAGGCGGAGAGACATCTACCATCTTATCACTGCACCCAATGCAACCCATGGCTTCTAGATCACTGCAGCAGGGAGAGAGAGAACCACATGGTCCCACAGAAGAAATAAATGCTTTGGCTCAGGAACGACTCCAGCACTTCCCTTCCTAGCTCATTGGTCAAGAATACTCACATGGTTTCACCTAATAGCATGAAGCTGGAGAAGTAGAATTCTCTTATGTGCCTGGAACGAGAGAAGAACCAGCATATTAGTTTTCTATTGCTGCCATAACAAATTACCATAACCTCAGCAGCTGAAACAATACACATTTATTATCTTGCAGTTCTTTTTTTTAAAGAGTTTATTTATTTGTTTGTTTGTTTGTTTATTTATTAAAGAGAGAACAGGGGAGGTGCAGAGGGAGAAGGATAAGAAGACCGTGCTGAGCACAGAACCCAACACCGGGCTTGATCCCACCACCCTCCGATCATGACCTGAGCCAAAAATCAAGAGTCAGATGCTTAGCCGACTGAGCTACCCAGGCGCCCCTATTATCTCACAGTTCTATAGGTCAAAAGCCTGACATGGGTTTTACTAAGCTAAATCGGAGGTGTCAACAGGCTGCATTCCTTCTGTATCCTCTCGGGGAGAATGTTTCCTTTCCTTTTCTTTTTTAAAATTTTTATTTATTTATTTGACAGAGAGAGAGAGATCACAAGTAGGCAGAGCTGCAGGCAGAGGGAAAGGGGGAAGCAGGCTCCCTGCTGAGCAGAGAGCCCCATGTGGGGCTTGATCCCAGGACCCCGAGATCATGACCTGAGCTGAAGGCAGAGGCTTTAACCCACTGAGCCACCCAGGAGCCCCAAATATTTCCTTTCCATTCCCAACTTATAGAGGCCACCCCCATTCCTTGGCTCACAGCCCCTTCCAGCTTCAAAGGCAGATCGAATCCCTTTCACACTTTAGATTTCTTCTGCCTCTTTTTCTGTCCTCACATCTTTTTCTCCTCCTGCTGGGAAAGGTTCTCTGCTTTTATTTTATTTTTTTGAATATTTTATCTATTTATTTGACACAGAGAGACACAGCCAGAGAGGGAATACAAGCAGGGGGAGGGGGAGGGGGAGAGGGAGAAGCAGGCTTCCCGCCAAGCAGGGAGCCCCATGCAGGTCTCAATCCCAGGACCTCGGGATCATGACCTGAGCTGAAGGCAGATGCTTAATGACTGAGCTACCCAGGCACCCCAGGTTCTCTGCTTTTTTTTTTTTTTTTAAAGATTTTGTTTATTCGTTTGACACAGAGAGAGATTACAAGTAGGCAGAGAGGCAGGCAGAGAGACAGGGAGAGGAGGAAGCAGGCTCCCTGCTGAGCAGAGAGCCCAATGCGGGCCTCGATCCCAGGATGCTGAGATCATGACCTGAGCCGGAAGCAGAGGCTTTAACCCACTGAGCCACCCAGGCGCCCAGGTTCTCTGCTTTTAAAGACCCATGAGATGAGATGGGGCTCACCCAAATAATCCAGAAAAATCTCCCCATCTCCAAGTCCTTAATCTTAATCACATCCACAAAAGTACCTTTTGCCATGGGAGGTAACACATTTAATGGTTCCGAGGATTAGAAGTGGACATTTTGGGGGCCATTATTCCACCTACCACAACTAGGTATCGGTAAGCACTAGAATTTTCCACCATGAAGCTCTGTTTAAATTTCACAGCATCAGAGAGAACGTCCCTCATGACTCTAAATAGCTGCTCCTTCCAATTATTCTTTAATTGGGGGGTATAAATATATATATTTATATATATAATATTCTTTTTTATAAGTAATAAGTAGGTGCAATACCACTGGAAAAGCATAAATTGATAAGGTTAGAGTAGCCCATAGGACCTAATAGGTACTCAAATATTTGTTGACTAAATAGGCTGGTCCTGTTATCCCCTTATACAGAAGAAGAAATTGAGGCTCCTGGGAGGTCTCCACCTTGAGAGGAGGGCAGAGATTCAAGCCCAGGTGTGTTTGGCTTTGGCCAACGTTCTTAGCCATCTCTTCCGTGAAGAAACTGGCTCAGAGAGGCGAGGAGTCTTAGCGACTGTCACACAGCAAGTGGTTGGCACAGAACCAAGGTCTCTGATACAGTAGACACTAGCCACACTGGGCTATTTACATTTAAATGAATGAAACTGAAATAAAATGTAAAATTCGGTTCCTCAGTTGCATTAGCTACAGCTCAAGTGGCTGGCGGCTAGCTCAGTGGACAGAGCAGGTATGGAACATTCTCCGCCACCACAGAATGTTCTCTTGCACGGCAATGCTCTGGAGACCATTTTCACAAAGAGCCTAAACTCCGAAGCAAGGATGCCTGGGTTCAAATCTCTCCATGTCCCTCAGTTCTCTCTTCTGTAAAATTGGGACGATGATGATGATGATAGGAAGTAACTCACGGGGCATGTTATTATTATTATTATTTTAAGATTTTATTTTTAAGCAATCTTTACACCCAACGTGGAACTCGAACCCACAACCCCGAGACCAAGAGTAGCATGTTCCACTGTTGGGCCACCCAGGCACCTCACAGGGAATATTATGAGGATTAAAAGAGTTACTGTGTGGTTTAATGGGCTTAGAACTGCCTGGCACAGAGGAAGAGCCTTTTGAATTTGTTATTATTTAAGTGTCTGATGGCCACACCTCCCCCAGGAGAGCAGAGCCCAGAAGGCAAGAATACTGATCGGCAGAATTTGCTGGGTTCCCTGAGGGAGTGGAAGATGGGGGCAGCTCTCTCCCTGCTCTCAAGGTGAGGAGGTGAAGAGGGGCTGTGGGAACCACCCAGGCCTGCAGAGGCCTGGCCCTCCTGCCTCCCACCCAGGGGCTGGGGAGGTAGGAGATGAAAGTGAGGAGCAGGGCGAGCCCCATATGTTCCCCATGACCCAAACTTTGTTCCCAGCAACCGAGACAAATAGGCATGAAATCCACATCTGGGACCCACCTCCGGCCTGGCTTTCCCCTCCGCCTCCGGGCATCGAGCCCAGTCTGTCTGTGTGTTATAATGGGGGCTCAGGGTCAGGTGGCTTCCAGAGCTCCGAGGAGGCTCCTGCCCACCTCACCACTGCTGATGGCTTTCTGGAAAAGCAGACTCCTGAGTAAGAATTTGCCCGGCAGAGACAAGGGAAAGAGAACCCCAGTTAGAGGCAACAGCTTGTGCAAAGGTCTGGAAGCTCCAGGGCCTGGTATGGTAAAGAAAAGAGAGATGAGGCTGGGGATTGAGGGTAGGCAAGGCTTGGGAGGCCTCTAAGTCCAGGCTGAGGGCCTGTGTGTTTCTCCTGGAGGGGTACTGGGGAGCCATGGGAGGTCTCTGAGCACTGGAGGGGAAGGGTCAGTCCTCTGTGAGAAAAAATCAGTGATATGGGGGCGCCTGGCTGGCTACGTCCGAAGAGCATGCAACTCTTGATTCCGGGGTTGTGAGTTCGAGTCCCACATGGGGTGCAGAGATTACCTAAATAAATAAAACACTTAAAAAAAACCCACAGTGGTTAATCACTGAGGTGGCTCAGCTCATTGGGAGAGCCTGGGGAGGGCTGTGAACCTAGCCTGGAGATCAGGAAACATCTCTTAGAGAGAATGATATTCGAGGTAGGTCTTGAAGGACAGATGAAGGATTTGGTCCCCAAGGGAAAGGCCGAGAGGCCGGTGCTCCATCCAGGGAGCACAGGCATCAATAGGACCGCTGTGGCTAGAGCAGAGGCAGGGTGAACTCTGGGATCTGTGAGGGGTACACCGGAGGGGGAGGGAGAGCCTGGGAGGGGAAAGGATGAGTTTTGAGCTGGGGCCCCCGGTTATGGGGACAGAAAAAGTCAGGAAAATGTCACCTATACCTGGAAAGCCTTCCTCTTAAACCCCATGCAAAAAAATATTTTCTCACCCATTTCTGAATGCCCCCGTCTATTTTGGCTTCATTCACTCACTTATTTGTTTATTCAACATATACTCCTGGGGCGCCTGGGTGTCTCAGTCAGTTAAGGGTCCGACTCCTGAGCTTAGCTCAGGTGTTGATTTCAAGCTCGTGAGTCCCAGCTCCATGCTGGGCTCCACGCTGGGTGTGGAGCCTACTTAAAAAACCAAAACAAAACAAAAGAAAGCAAGTGCAAAAAACATCGTCTCTTGAGGGGTCCCTGGGAAATGCTGGGATGGAGACCTGAGTCAGACCCAGGACTTGCCCTGCAGGGGCTCCCCATCTGGGAGGGTGTGCTAGGGGACAGACCTATGTACAGTCACATCTGGTGTGATGTGTAATAATGGAGGCAGCAGGGGGCCTCGCCTGTTAGATCAGAGAAGACTTCTTGGAGGAGGTGAGGCCCTGGCTGGGCCTCCCAGCAGCCAGGAGGGGCCCAGAGTCTCTGGGGAGAGCCATCGGGAGCATCATCTCATTCGATCATGTTTGATTCTTCTCCTGAGGATCCCCGCGTGCCCTCTGGGGGCGGATGCTGAGGACCCAGAGGTGGGTCAGGCCCAGGCCCTGGAGGGAGGACACAGTCCCTCCCCCAATGGGATCTATGCTCTAATGGAGGTAGCACAGCGCATTAGGAATGTGCACAGCAGGCACTGACCCAGCGTTGGGGTGGGGGGTAGCAGTCAGGGAGGGCTTCCTGGAGGAGGAGAGCCAACTTATAGGTAGAAGCTGCTCTTCCTGCACTCTCAGTCTTGTCTATCTCTCCCTCCATGTATCTCTGGCTTCTTCATTGTCTCTGTCTCTGAAATGTTCCATGTCTTTCTCATTATTGCTCCCCACCCCTGGGGTCGGCCGCCGTCAAAAATGACCACAAACCGCATGGCTTAAAACAACAGCAATTTATTCTCTCACAGTCCTGGAGGCCGCAGGTCCCAAATTAAGGCGTCAGCAGGGCCTCAGACCATCCCAAGGCTCCAGGAGCGATCTGTCTCTGCATTTTGCAGCTTCCAGGGGGCTCCGCGTGATCCCGGCTTGTAGCAGGATCACGCCAGCCTCTGCCTCTGTCTGCACATTGTCGTCTCGAATCTCCGTCCACCTTTCTCTTATAAGGACACTTGTCCTTGGATTTCAGGTCCTGCCAGATAATGCAGGATGATCCGATTGCACAGTCACTGACTTATTTACACTGGCAAAGACCTTTTTGCCAAATTAGGTACCACTCTGAGTGTGTGTGGCGGGGGCACCACTCAACCTACACCGTCTTGGGAGAGTCACTTTCCTCTCAGACCAGCCTCAGTGTTCTATCTGTGTGATGGGGCTAATCCTAACCCCACCACCTCCTGGGGCCGCTTTGAGGTTTGAAACAAAGCCAATGGAGTGAGAGGCATGGCCCTGCGTCTAGGAAACTCAGGTCAGGACAGCTGCCATTTCTTCCTGATTTATTTCTCCAACAGTGCTGGGTTCCCCCTCCCCCCGAAGTCCCCCCAACTCTTCCTGACAGGTTCCCCCCTTCTCTGCACGGACGCCTCCGTCGTGTTTTCTTCATCCCACTTTGCTGTTTTCATCCCCTGCTCCACCACTTCCTGCCTGTATAACTCTGGGCAAGTCACCTGCGCCCTCTGACACTTGGTGTTCCCACCTGTAAAATGGGCCAACAGGCTCTCCTTCATTGGGCGGCTGTGAGGATGACTGCGTGAGTTCCCAGAAAGTGCTCAGAACTTTGCTTGAGTACTTTCTGTGCTCACCGTTATTGCTGTAACCGATGACGACGACGACGCTGCTGTTGCTGTTGTTTTCTTTGCCTCGCCTCTTTTCCCTGTCTCCAGGGTTCCCTCCCTCTCCAAGCGTCTCTCTCCCTATGTTACTGCATTTCTGAGTAAGTGGCCTACTGACCTGTAGGCCTCATGGGTCTGTAGGCGTCCGTCTCTTCCCACTGTTCTCTCTCCCTCTTCTCCCCCAACTGTGACTTTTTTTTTAGAAAGTAAAATCTTGATTTTTTTTCAGATTCATTTATTTATTTGAGAGACAGAGCACAGGGGAAGGGCGTGTGGGCGGTGGGGGACAGGGAGAGAGAAAATCCCAGCCGACTTTGCACTGAGCATGGAGGCTGACACGGGGCCTGACCGGGGCGGGGGGGCTGATCCCACGACCCGGAGATCAAGACCTGAGCCAAAACCAGGAGTCAGATACTCAACTCCCTGAGCCACTCAGGGCCCCCCCCCCAAAGTGTGATGGTTTAAAACAAGCCTATAGGGACGCCTGGGTGGCTCAGTCGGTTAAGTGGCTGCCTTTGGCTCAGGTCATGATCCCAGAGTCCTGGGACGGTGGGAGTCTGCTTCTCCCTTCCCTCTGCCAATCCCCCTGTTGGTGCTCTTTCTCTCTCTCAAATAAATAAATAAATAAAATCTTTTTAAAAATCACAAAATAATAAAAAGTAAAACAAGCCTATACATTCTTTGATACTTTTCTCTTCAAGGGGAGGGGCCTAATCGCTTTCCCTTTGAGTGTGGGCCAAACTTACTGACTCACTTCTGATGAACGGAATCAAACAGAAGTGATGGTGTGTGATTTTGGAGATTAGGTCCTATAAGACATCTCTGTCTCATCAGTCGCTCTGGAAAGCAGCACCCCTTTAGCCCTCGAGAGAGGCACTGTGATGAGAACCTCCAGGGGGCTGCACCCTGGCCAAGAGCCTAACTAGACCCTCCCAAGAACCCCCACCCCCCCAGCCAACTCCCCCAGCTAAGCCATTCGCAAACTCCAAACCCTCAGATGCTGTGTGACAATAAATGCTTGTTGTTTGAAGCCACCGAGTTTGGGGGTGATTTCTCATGTGGCTATGGATAGGCAATACATACCTTTCTTTCCTGCATTTTCTCTGTCTCTCTCTCCATTTTTTTTCTTTTTTTTTTAAAAGATTTTATTTATTCATTTGACACAGAGAGAGATTACAAGTAGGCGGAGAGTCAGGCAGAGAGAGAGGAGAGAGGAGGAAGCAGGCTCCCCGCTAAGCAGAGAGCCGATATGGGCCTCGATCCCAGGACGCTGAGATCATGACCTGAGCCGAAGGCAGCGGCTTTAACCCACTGAGCCACCCAGGTGCCCATCTCTCTCTCCATTTCTGACTCTCTTTGGCTGTCTCTGTCCTCGACTGTCCATTCCCAGTTCTCTATCTTGAATGCCTGTCTTTCTGACTCCACGCTCTCCCTTGCTGTCACTTGGTCTGTTTCTGGGTCTCTCTCCCTCTCTCTGGGTCTCTGCCATCTCTTCCTCTTTGGTGATCTCTCTCTCTCTCTCTCTCTCTCTCTCTCTCTCTCTCTCTGCATGAGGGTCTCTACTCAGAGGTGGGCACGTGTGGTGTGTGTGTCTGTCTGTCTCCTTCTCTGTGTTTCTGTGTCTCTCTCTTTGGGGTTGGCTGTGTCTCTGTCTTCGGATGTCTTCTGGCTTTCTGTCCCCCCCCCCCCCCCTGGCCTGGCAGCTTCTTCTCCCTTCTCTGACCGTCTCTGCTCAAAGGCTAAGAGTGTATCTCTGTTTGTCTCTCTCCGCCTCCACCAGGGTCTCCCTTTCTCTGTCTCTCACTCTATCTCTCTGTCTCACTGCGTGTCTCTGTCTCCCTCCTCCCCCCCATCCCCGATCCCCCATTTCCAGCACGCTGGGCTCCCTCCGCCATGTCTCCCCGCATCTGCCGCGGGCTCCCCTTCCCTTGCTAAGCCTCTGCAGTTCTCCGACCTCACCTCCGGCCGCCTCGCCCCGGCCTTCGCGGCTCCTCCTCCCGGCGCTCGGTCCCTCTCCAGGTCTCTGCCTCCCCCTCCTGGTCGGCTGCCCGCACCGCACCCCGGTCTCCCCGGGGATCCTCAGCCGGGTTAAGGCGGCCCCCAGCCGAGGCCGACCGGAGCTCTGGGCGGGGGTTGCAGGCGCTGCTGCAGGCTCCCACCCGGGTCCCCACCAGGCGGGGGACCCCGGATCCTCCGGCGCCAGCCGCCCCGAGCACGGAGCCCTCGGAGGACTCCCCCAGCTCCACCTTAAGCGCCCCCGCCCTTCTCCCTTCTGCGGAGGATGGGAACTGCCAGCTCCGGGCCCCAGGTGTCCGGGCCACCCC
>LNAC01000292.1:2751713-2779574 GCA_002007465.1 Ailurus styani
GGCGGGGGCGGGGCAGGGCCCGGGCGGGGCGGGGCTTGGGCTTCGGGGGCGGGGCTTTGCGGCACTTGGGCCCGGGACCGTGGGGATGGGGTTGTGCGCCCAAATTCTGGGTCCACGTAGGCGTGAGATGTTGGGAGAGGAGTCCGGAGTCTTCGTCCCCTAATGCATCAGGGACTGGGTCTCCTGGATCCATTGGAGATGAGGGACTGGGGATCTCAAATTCCAGGAAGCCTTTCCCGTGGGGCGGTAGTGTGGACTTTTCTGTGGGACGTGGGGGACAGAGGGTTCGGATTCTCGAGGAGCCGGGATCGGGATCCCAGAACACCGGAATTATTTACTGGGGAGTAAACTGCGCTCCGGAATCTGGGCCCGGAGTCGGTGGAGTGGGGAAGGACCGCCATTCCTAGGCCCTGTATAGGGGAGAGAGCAAGGTCTGGGTACAGACTTCTGTTTCACCAGGACATAAGAGGCTGGCACCCCTAGTTGCTGGGTCTTCCGGTGGAGAGGAGCTAGCGCCCGGGGTCCCGGAGTCCTCTAGAGGGGAAAAGGTTGGGGATCTTCATTCTGGGTCATCCGTTGCGGCGAGGACCGACAGTTTCCTATGTTCCTGGGAGAGGAGGGGCCTGGGATTCCAGAATCATGTGTATCCCCGTGGCGAGGGAGAAGGTCCAGGGGACCGTTTGTCAGCGTGTTCCCCAGACAGCAGGAGGGCCTGGATCTTTGGAGCTTGAGAGGTTGGAGCTGAGACACCCCAAGGAGCAAAAGGAAAAGTGTGTTTCCTCGGGCACTTGGGGGTCTCTACGGGCGGAGTGCAGGTTGGGGATTCCTGGATACACCTGCCCCTGGCCGGACCTGCGGGCAGAACCCGGGGCCCTCCCCTTCCCCAGCCGCACATTCCCGCGCCACGTGAGTCCTCGCCTCCCTCCTCCCCGCTCCTCACTTCGCGCACGCGCGGTCACGCGGAGGGGGCGGGGCCTGGGGGAACTAGAGGGCGCCCGTGGCGAGGGGGGGCGGGGCGGGAAAGCTGGCGCCCGCACGTGACTGGCCCTGAATCTGTATCCTCAGCTGACCCCGGCATGCTCGCTCTTAAAGGCACAGGCCGCCCCTGCCCCGTCTCTTGACCCAGCCTCCCCAAAACCTCATTCATTTCTGCTATTCTTCCTTTACTCGTCGAGTCCAGTAGCTGTTAAGCGGCGCACCTGAAGTCTTTTCAGTGCACTGGGTTTCTTTCCCCTGAACAGCCTGGTCTAGGGTTTGGTCAGGGATTCAGTAAGCAGGATTCAGGCTAGATAATGGGAGAGGAGCTAACACTGTGAATCTGAAGGCCTGAGGTTTCAGAAGCAATAGAGCAGGCTCCTGTGTTACTTAGGGTGTGTCAGTTATAATTGGGCCTGTTTCCCTGTTTGTAGAAGTGGAATTGGTTCCATGATGTCTAAGCACCTTTGTAGCTTAGAGGACGTTCGTGTTTTATATCAGAGAGGTTGATCTCTGGCGGGCTTTGTGGTAGACCTCATAAGGGCCTTCCTTATGGTCAAAGAGATAACCTGAGCAGGGGGTAGCCTCTGTGAACCCCCCACCCCCCAAATACTCAAGCAGCACATTCTCTTTCCCCAAGGCCTGACCTCTCGGGACACCCCCAGCCCGGTGGACCCAGACACGGTGGAGGTGCTGATGACATTTGAACCTGACCCAGCCGATTTAGCCCTGTCAAGCATTCCCGGCCATGAGACCTTTGACCCTCGGAGACATCGCTTCTCAGAGGAGGAGCTGAAGCCTCAGCCCATCATGAAGAAGGCTCGGAAGATCCAGGTGCCCGAGGAGCAGAAGGTGAGCCCTGCCGGATGTAGGCTGCAGGCATAGCCCCTACAGGTCCCACAGCCAGGGAGGGCCCTTTCCTCACCGACATGCCTGGGCTTCTCATTGCGGTTAGCTCTCAGGTTCTCTTAACCTGCAGCCAAGCATCAGTTGTCCACAGCCATGGGGCGCAAAAGGAGGCTGAGGTTTTGGCTTAAGATTTACGAAGATGGTATCATTGTGGGATGCAGACTCCACTGGCCCTGGTGGACCCACTAGCACAGGCTTGGAGCTGTTACTAAGGACAGCATCTCTTAGCAGTAGTATCGGTCTGTTCCTTCTGAGCCGCTAGCCGGGCTGGGGCTGGTCCTTTGATCTCTGATTTGGGGTATCCTTCGGGGATGCAGACTTTGCCAGCCCCTCTGGGCCTTGTTTTCTGGGCCTGGGCTGCTCATTGGTGAGAGGCCTCGAGTTCCCATTAGCAGCCAGAGCCACATTCTGATTTGGGGCAGTGACTGGTTTTTTCTCGCAGTCTGCCTTTGCCCGTTCTGGGGTCTCCCCTAGTAAGGCGTGCCTGGGCTCCTCTCACCAGACTTCTCCATAACTACCTGAAACACCGAGGACTGACCTGTAAACCCAGCCTAGACCAGTGGTTTCTCCTGTCACAGGGCCAGGACTGGATTTACCCTAGTAAGCAGGAACTAGGCTTTAATGAAATGGGGGTGGGACGGACGAGAGCTTCTTGTGGAGCTCTGGGTGGTCCTGGTTACTAAGGAGTGGTCCTCCTCCGCAGCCAGAGTCTCTGACTGGAGAACCCTAAGTGGAAGGTTGGGGGGGGGGGTCTCTCAGGATAGGCCTCTTTGCTAAGGGACAGGTCTTCTAGCAGTCGGGACCTGTGGGGAGAAGGCAGCTCTCTGGCCTCTATCCAAGGCCAGAGGGTCAGAGACTGGCTGCAGTTACTGGGACCACTTAGATTGCTGGGGAAGGATGAGGTTGCCTTGACAACCAGGTCAAAAGGCCCCAGCTCTGGGAGGGTTTGTGGGACACAAAACCCCATCGCTAGGGAGCCTAAGCTTTCCTTAGCAACCAGGATCTGAGAAGGTGGTGCATAATGCAGTGCTTTTTACTGGAAGAAGCCCTCAGACCCTGAAGGCCCCGTTGCCAGGGAACAAGCATCCTTAGCAACCAGGGACTAACTGTAGGGCCTTTGTGAAGCGGAGTGGTGGGGTCTGCTCCGCATAGTGGAGACTTGGAGCCCAGTTGCTTAGAGTGGGGAGAACTAGCTTGCACCTTAGCTGTTGCTAGGGGCCTGCTCTCCTTAGCAACCAGACCCTTGGGTACCCATCCTCGGAGAGCCCTGGTATCCTTTGGACCCCACTGCTGGGCAGGAAGCACCCCAGAGGGTCTCTTAGTTGCCCTCTGGTCTTTGAAGGCACAAGGAAAGCTGCTCCCCCTGGCCCTTAGTGCCTTCTCAAACCCCACCCTCAGGACGAGAAGTATTGGAGCCGGAGGTACAAGAATAACGAGGCGGCCAAGAGGTCCCGAGACGCCCGGCGGCTCAAGGAGAACCAGATATCGGTACGGGCGGCCTTCCTGGAGAAGGAGAACGCCCTGCTGCGGCAGGAAGTGGTGGCCGTGCGCCAGGAGCTGTCCCACTACCGCGCCGTGCTGTCCCGCTACCAGGCCCAGCACGGAGCCCTGTGAGCCTGTCCCCCGCCCCTGCCCGGCGGCCTCGCTCAGACTTGCGCCCTGACGCCCTCTTCCCTCCCCGCCCTGTGGCCCAACGGCCGGCCAGCTGGGTGCCCCAGGGACGTGATGATGCAGATAAATACATTTATATTTTTAAGAAAAAGCGAGCCTCCCCCCCTCCCTTGCGGGGGCGGGGAGGGTCCTCTTGTGTGTGCCCCTGCCACTTCGGGGACCCCTTCCTCCCACCGCCTCCGTTAACACATCCTGAATAAATCTTGAGAACCCCAGAGCCAGCTGTTGTGGGGGAGGAGGCAGCTCCCTGGCCCCAGTTCAAGGCCATTGGGTCACACTGGCCGCGGTCTGTGGGCAGGTCTGGGCTTCGGTCCATAGAAGAAGGCAGGAGCTACTGGAAGCGCCTGGAATTGGATCCCTCCCACGGGTTGCCGGATGCAGAAGGGTCGACGATCTGAGAGGAATGAAGCGACTGCCTTTATTGCATAGACCTTTTCAATTGCTTTGAAGATTGGGGTCAGGGGACGCACAAGAGACAGAAGACAGGAGAAAGGGGTTTCCCCGCCCCCACCGGCGGGGGTGGGGCGCCGGGAGGGACATTAGTGCAAATCCGAGCGTCGGCCCCGGGGAACCTGCCCCTCCTGGGCTGATTGGCCAGTTAAGTGGAGGCACCGGAGTGGATAGGGCGAGACCCGGGCCCTGACTGGCCAACTAACTAAGGCCTCCACGGCCCGTACGTGCCAGGTCCCGTCATTGGGCGACGCGTAAGACAGTCTCCGCCCTCAGCGGCCCTGGCCTCCCACGAACCGGAAGTGAGGGTCTGGACCGAGCCCCGCCCTCATTGGTCAGGCACTACCCTCGGGACCAGCCCATTTGTCGGTGACCGTGATGACCCCGAACCCCTGGAGTTCGGGCCACCCTCCAACATTACCTCTGGTCCCCGGGGGCGGGTGCAATCCTGAGACGGGGCAGGGCCTCCTGCGCGTGGGGCCTGCGCCCTAACTCTAGCAGCTAGGCCACGCCCCTAGGCCAGGCTCCGCCTCCTTGGAATGTCGTCCCCGCCCCTGGCGGGCTGCAAGGTTCGTTAGGTTCAAGGCTCCCGATTGGGGCGGCCGGGAGGCCCCGTGAGCAGTGTACCGAGGCCTGGGTGCACTTGCGCCTGCAGCGGCCCATACTCCACCTGCTCTCCGTCCACAGTGAGCACGCCGCGAGGCGTGAGAGGCTCGAGGCGGAAGGCACGGGCCGCGGCATAGCCCAGCTGCGGGCAGCCCAGGCTGAAGTGGCTGCCCCGCTCCATGGCCAGAAAAAGGCGCAGGAGCCCCGCGCGCGAGATGCCAGCTCGCACCCAGCACAGGTGCACCAGGCCGTCGTCAAAGCGCGCATGGGGGGCTGCCACCAGGTCAGCCCCCAGGTGGCTGGGTGAGATGGCCAACATGAGCACAAAGTCCCCCTCCAGCGTCACCCAGCCCGGGGGCAGTGGGGTGCCCAGAGGAGGGAGCAGGTGATCAGGTGGGCCCCGGGCAGAGGCGGCTCCTGGGGCATCAGGGGTAGGAGGTGGGAGCCCAGAGGAGGCTGGCATTTCTGGGACCCCCTCGGTGATGGGTGACAGTAAAGCCTTAGGGGAGCTAGGCGGTGAGGGGAGCAGCGGGTCTGGGGACAGTGGGGCATCCCCAGCCCCACCCCAGTCCCCGGCCAACTCTGGGCCCCCGCCATTGAGGGACAGGATGGGCAGGGGCTCAGGGGAGCCCGGGGAGGTCAGGGCAGGCTGGGGCAGGGGCAGGGGCAGAGGCAGGTCGGACACCGAGCGATGCAGGGGTGAGTGCGCCACAGGCGGGGCTGGGGCCGGGGCCGGGGCCAGGGTCAGCTCCGACTTGGCTCGGGGCAGGCCGCGGGCAGGGGCGGGGGAGGCAGGCTCCACAGCGGCGGGGAGGTAGGAGAGGCGTCCGCGGTAGGTGTGCAGGGTGGCAAGGCCCAGCACCGTGCCCAGTGTGAAGCGGGCGCTGCCCAGGGCCCTGAAGCGCTCGCTCTGGATGTCCACGTCCGACACGAAGCCCCAGGCCACGGACAGGAAGGAGAAACAGCGGGAGCCCGAGGCCAGCGTCACAGAGAGCAGGTCCAGCGGGCGGCTGCCCCCCCGGCACAGCAGCAGCGAGCAGTTGAGCAGCAGGTCGACACCCAGGGCAGGCTCGAACCTTCATAGCCAGAGACGGGCGGACACCGGGGGGAAAGAGTAAACGGGGTGGCGTGAGAGACCCAGACAGAGCGCAGGGCGGCAGGAGAAGGACACGGAAAGCGGGGGTGGGGTGGGGCGCAGACAGCAGGGGGACCTTGTGGCCACCTCCGGATGGACTCTTCTGAGTCAGGTTCCCCGTCTGCTCTCTCATCCGGAAGCACTCGCTCAGTGCCCGCGGTGTGGCAGGCACCGTTCTGGGCACGAGGGACACAGCCGGCCATGGACGGGCAGCCCTGTCTGGGGGGAGGGGCGGCGTGGGGAGCCTCCCAGCCAGGACTGATGGGCCTGACCGACCGTGGAGTGCCTGGGGGAGATGTGGGGACAGACGGGCCACGGGAGGGCTCACCCCTCCCCTCGCGGTACTGGGCAGGTGCAGGCAGGACCCCACCTACCCCCCATGCTGGTTCACAGCTCCAGCCAGGGCGTTGCCTGAGCCACAGGGGAGGACGCCCACGGGTGTCTTCACAGCTTCTTCCCAGTCAGGGCGGTCTAGGAGTCCGTTCAGCACCTGCCGAACGGGACAGCGGCCACCTGGGTCCTGGGCCCGGCGCTGGGCTCCTGAGTCCCCCCAGCGCTCAGGCAGGGTGCCCCTGGCCTACCTCGAACAGCAGCCCGTCTCCCGAGACTGTGACAATGCCATCCCACTCTCTCAGGTTCAACCCCTGCACCAGCTCCCGGGCGTGGTTCTGCCGTTCTGATGTGGGGAACCAGGAGGGGAGCCAGGCTGTTCCANGCCCCCCGCCCAAAGGGCCCCCCCCCCCCCCGGAGCCCCTACGTCCAGCCTGGCACAGCCCTTACCCGTCTGGATGAGGTTGAAGGACAGGCCGGCTTCAGAGATCATGGGCAGCACGTGGTTCTTACACCACTGCCAGGCCAGGCCCCGCCCCCCGAAGGGATTGACCAACAGGAGCAACCGGGGTGGCCTGGGCTGCAGCAGCTCAGGGGTGATTTCTGCAAAGAGAGGGGAAGGGGTCTGCAGAGGCCACAGACCCTCACCGCGGAAGGCGGAACTGCCAACAGCCCCCAGCGGAGCTGGTGGGAGGCTGGCACGGCGGCCTGCTGAGAACTCAGTTTTGCTCCAGGGCCGCTGCCCAGGCTTGGCGCGTGCGGCCCCACCTCCTTCTCCAGGGCGCTGAGACAAAGGCAGGGCTCCGGCGGCTAATCCCAGTGCCCTTTGGACCCACGTGTGGGAGGAGGGAGGAGAGCTGCGGGTTCCACTTTTTTTATCCCCAAACACCTGGAATCCAGGGTCTGGTTACTCCCCTGTGCAGGGCTCCCTCCCTGTCACCTGTGGGGCCCCCAGGCAGCCAGTGGGGTCCTGGAAGACCAAGGGAGGCTCCCCAGATGCGGACCCTTGAACTTTTACCTTCCTGTGCCCACCAAGGAGCCTGGGTGGGGGCCTCCGGCCAAGAGCCTTCTCTGACTACCCCTCCCCACACCACCGGCGGGATGGGATGCTGCCTCGGGGCTCCTGGGACGCCCTAGGAGACTTCTGTGAGGGCCTGTCACCCTGGGTGGTGACTAATGTGTCTGTCTGCTGCTCTCACCAGACAGGGAGCCTCTGACTCATCTGTGTGGTCAGGGCCCGTGGAAGTGGGGGAGGGGACAGAGAGAAAAATCTAGGAGAGCAGCCGACACCAATCATTCTTCTCTGCCTGTGGTTTCTCTTCCTTCTGTAGCCCATCCCTGTGTGTCTACGGACCGAGAGAGACACGTCACAGACAGACACACAGTACATCCCTGTGTGTCTACGGACCGAGAGAGACACGTCACAGAAAGACACACAGTAGAGAAGAGACAGAGGTATCCACACAGGGAAATCCACAGAGACGCCAAGGTGGCCCTAGGACAGAGCGGCTGCGTAGTGCCTCACCCCCTTCCCCAGGCAGTGGCAGTCCACGGAGCAGACACATGAGGGCAGTGGCCCAGCGCTGGGCCTCAGCGCGGTTCTCCTCGTAGGTGGCCGCCCCGTCGGCCCGAAAGGTGCGGGCGGCTCTGCGCCGGCCCCCGAGGCGGCCCCCACGCCGGGCCTGCGGGTAGGTGTAGACGCAGAAGTAGGCCACCGGGTCTGCGGGGCTGCGGCTCCGCAGGATGCAGCAGCCCGACACCTCGGCCAGTGGGACCAGGCCACCCCGGGGCCGGGCTTCGGGCTTCGGGCGCAGCCGCTGTATGTGCAGGGCCTGTGGGGTGAGAGTGAGGGCGAGGCGGGAGCCCCGGGCCGGGTAGGAGCCGAACTCGCCATGCAGGAGCGGGGTGCTGGCGGCCAATGGCGGCGGCGGTGGGGGGGCCATGGCCTCGGCCCCGTCCAGGGCGCTTCTAGGCCTGTGGCCCCAGCTCCAGGTCAGCTCCTGGTCTGGCCTCTGTGGGGAGGGAGGAGGGCAGGAGTCAGAGTCCAAGATCCCTGAGGCAGTTAGAGAGAAGCAGGGGCAGGGGCCTGTGGACAGGAGACAACAGGGGCGGTGACAGGTGAGATGGGAGCATCAGAGACAGACAGGCTCAGACAAGGGTGGGGAGACCCTGAGGACATGGGGCAGAAGCCGCTGTACAGGAAGACCAGCATCCTGGAGGGTGGACGGCCAGGCATGCAAATGTTCATTCATTCATTCCTCAAATAATTACTCACTGCCCTCTATGTGCCAATCACAGTGCCAGGCCCAGCAAACACAGCAGGGAACAAAACAGACAAAAATCCCTGCCTTTGTGGAGTTCATATTCTTGTCGGAAGACAGAAGAACAAGAGAAAGAAGTCAAACGGATAGTGTGTTGGATAATAAGGGCTTTGGAGAAGTAGAAGGCAGAGGAGAGAGAGCTGGATAGTGGAGATATGCCGAGACAGAGAACACAACACAGACACACACACACATACAGTCATCACCAGATGGAGAAAGTTCCATGAGAGACACTCGGACACAAAGAAAGAGAGGGATAAGGTCTAAGAGCCAGAGAACTCCCAGAAGGAGACAAGCAGCTTGGATGAGATGAAACCCAGGAGAGTCAGAGTGTAGGGCTCCAGGAGGTCCTCTGAGGGTCAGAAAGACAAAGGATAGAAAGAGCAGATAGGAGGGGCAGGAGGGAGGGGTGCAGACAGCTGGAGAGACCAAGAAAGGGATGTGACATGGAGGAACTAAGGAGAGTTACAGGAGCCACATGCAGGCGCCTGCGAGGGACAGGGGCCAAGAGCTGGACCCCGAGCACTGACCTGGGCGTCTGGCCGCCTGCTCTCCAGGGAGGGGGTGGGAGCCGGGCCTGAGGTCCCCTCCCCAGAGGCCTTCCCCCTGCCCTCTGCCCAGCTTCTGCCTCCTTTCTGCTCACCTTTGTTCCCCACCGCCCCGCCCACCCGCCAACTGCCAGTCCTACCCCTCACCTTCACGGGCCCGGTGCGGCCCCAGACGCACCCCCATCTGTGGACTCACCCTCAGGAGTCACCTCTGCCCCCTGCCCCGGGCGGCTCCCTTGGCCCCGCCCCTAAATTTGCACTGACCAGCGCCCCCATGCCTGAGCTCAAATCAGGCTGAGATACAGAGTCCTAGGTCTCCTCCGGTCCTGGGCCTGGGCCTCCGGCCTTAGGTCCTCGAGTCTCTGGCCTG
Organism: Ailurus styani; assembly: GCA_002007465.1. NCBI lineage: Eukaryota > Metazoa > Chordata > Mammalia > Carnivora > Ailuridae > Ailurus > Ailurus styani. The sequence continues at coordinate 2,761,029 of LNAC01000292.1, forward strand.
GTCTCCATTCTCTCCACCCACCCTGGTTCCCCAGACCTGGGCCTGGGTCTCCATCCAAAGCTTGCCCCCTCCCGCCAATCCATTATCCTGAGTCTCTATCTCCGGTTCCTCCGGTCCGGGTCCTCCATCCCCACCCCATTTCCAGAACCCAGTCCCAGACCTGGGTTTCCATTCCTGGATCCCTCAGTCCCGGTTTTGGTTCTCCATCTCCATCCCACACCCCTGGTACCCCTGTTCCGGCCTGCGTCTCCGTTCCTCTTAGTCCCGCGGTCCCCCAGACTCGGGTCCCTGACCCTACCCCCGCACCCTCCTCACACGCCGAGTCCTCCTCCAGGCGGCCCCTCAAGTCAGCACCAACCGCCCCCATCAGACCCAGGGGTGGGGGGAGGGTGTGCATCCGCTCAGCCAATGGGCGCGCGGCCGGCCTGAGCCGCGCCAGTGAGGGCGCGCGGGGGGCGGAGCCGGCCAGCTCGCGAGTTTGGCGCAAGGGCCCCGGAGGAAGAGCTTGAGAACTGGGCGGGGCATCGCCCTTCGCGAGATCAGCTGCCATAGTAAGTGAGGGCACACGCGCAGCAGAGGCGGCGTCAGGATCCCCCGGTCAGCGCCGCTGACGCCATCTTTGTGGAGGGCAAGTGGTAGCCCTGCCCCATCCATTGAGTTTTTTGAAAGGAAAGAGGCAGGAGGGAGGAGGTCTTCAGCTGCAGATAGAGACTGACCCTAACACAGGTAACCAAGACCCCGAGCTATGCAAATGGAGTTAGTAAAAGAGACCCAGAAGATCAGAGGCAGAGGCAGTAAGAGACTTAGAGAGTGCTGCCTGTTTTTCAGACAGTTACAGAAAGTCAGACAGAGATCTATACGAAGAGACAAAGACAATAGAATTAAGGCAAGGTTAGGGACACAAGAAAACCCAGAAAATGATGGTCACAGAGATGGAGACAGATACTTCTGGAATGAAAATCAGGGAGAGGCTCATTATTCACCAACTCTTTAGCTTGGACTCAAACCAGAGTGGAGGCAGCATGACATGGACATCTGCCCAGCGAATGACCCAGTAACATGGCAAGACAGAGAAACAAGGAGAGAGATGGGGGGCACAGTATCTGAGAGAGACTTCTAGGCCAGGGGTGAGGGAGGAAGACAATGTTGGAGGACCAGAGGCTGAGAGAAAGTGAGCCCGAGAGACAGAAAGCAAGAATGTTGACAGAGAGACACAGAGAGGCAAAGATATAGTGAAGCGGAAAGAAAGTAAGGTGAGGGGCGCCTGGGTGGCTCAGTGGGTTAAAGTCTCTGCCTTCAGCTCAGGTCATGATCTCAGGGTCCTGGGATCGAGGCCCGCATCGGGCTCCCTGCTCAGCGGTGAGCTTGCTGCCTCCTCTCTCTCTCTGCCTGCCTCTGTGCCTACTTGTAATCTCTCTCTGTCAAATAAATAAATGAAATCTTTAAAAAAAAAAAAAAAAAAGAAAAGAAAAGCAAGCAAGGTGAGAATATTATCAGGAGACCAGAAACAGAATCGTAGAAAGACACATGCAGAAGGAGACAGGGACAGAATTTGCTAGAAAGCCATTAATGGAGGATGTTCTTTTATTGTCAAACCCCTTACTTTGTTTAACCCAGAGTAGCAACAGTACCAGATAATATATACCAAAGAAATACCCAAGGTGGGGGGTGGGGACAGAAACCCAGGAAGAAGGAGAGACAGGGAAACACACACCTTAGTTTGGGAGAAAGAAAAGCAGGCACACTGGACCGACAAAGAGGCTGGGACTCAAAGACAGTGACCAAGTCACCAAGGCAAGGGATCAGTGACAAGGAGGAACATGTGTCCCATGGTGTGGTGATCTGAACTTTCAGAGGGACCCCTTACCTGATCCCGCTGCTCCCCTGCTTCAAGGTTTCCATTCATCTGCTGGCTCTCTGCTGTGTTACCACATCAGCAAGACCCTGGTCCTGGGCGGCAGGGCATGGGAGGGTGGTATGGGCAAGGAGCCAGGCCTCACGGTCCGGGCCTGGCCTTTGGCTCTGTGGAGGACAGGTGAATAAGTAGGAGCATCAGGGGCTGACTGCGGGCTGGGCTGGACGTGTTGGGAGGACAAAGGGGCAGGGCTTCCCTGAGGAAGGAAAAAAGAGGGGACAGGTCAGCTTTGTCACTGCCCCAGCCAGTCCATCTGGTCCTGCCCAAGAAAGGCTAATAACAGGAGTGGAGGGTAATTTGTATTGAGCACTTACATGCAAAGCATTGTTCTAAGCATTTATACTAACTTAGGTAAAGCTGGAAAATACTCTATGTGCCAAACCTATTATCCCCTTTTTGCGGATAAGGAAAGTAAGGCACAGAGAGGTTAAGTGACTTGCCCAAGGTCACACTGTTGTTAGTATTTAGCACGGCCAGGACTTGAATTTGGTTACAGCAGACAAGACCCCATCTCACCATCCTTCTATGTCTGTACTTCTCCCCGAATCTTCCCTCTCTTTCTAGGTCTCCTTGTCACCCCCTGGGTCTCCATGTCCCTCACTCTCGGTCTCTGTCCACTCCCGCTCTGGGCCTCCAGTCCTCCTCCCCTCTGAATCTTTATCTCCTTCTTCTTGCAGGAGCCTTTCACCCATTCCCTCTCCACCCCACACGCCAAGCCTGGGGCTTCAGTGCGCCTCCTTCGCATTCCAGTACCGTGCAAAGCCCTCACACAGAGCTCGCTGGGCCACTCGAATCTCTCCGGCAGGGGAAAGCAGCCCCCAAGTGGTAGAGGCTGAGGAGGGGTCAGAGAAGGGGCAGGGGGGCGAAGACGAATATAAAAACTGGAAATAGGTGATGCTCCAGACTGGGCTGCAGCAAGAAGATCGCGGGTTAGATCTCAGGTAGGACTTCCCGAGCTGCGGCTGCGCCTAGGAAGCGCCGCCCGAGATAAGAGAGGTGAGCCTGATAAGGAAATGCCTGAAGCGTGGGGTCAGAGGTTTCTCGAGGTCCTGACAGGCCCCGCCAGCTCCGCCTCCTCACCTCCAATACGCGGCCGGCCGGGTCCTCCAGGAGCCACAGAGAGGCCGTCGGCGTCGGGCCAGAGCGTCACCGTGAGACGCGACCTCCCAGCGCCGCGCGACATTTCTCTCGCTCCCAGAGCCCTTTCTTCCGGAAGACTATCGAGCGCAGGGATTGGTTAGGGCCAGACAGGGCCCCACCGCCCCCCGGCGTCCTTGACGTAGCGCTTGTTCCCGGTGGGTTGTTCGTCCTCTTATTCCGGAATCGCCCATTCGGCCGCTCTGCGATTCGCCATAGAGAGGCCCGACTCGAGTAGAGCGTCGCGTCGCACCCGTGTGACGTCACGTAGGCGCCACTCGCTGAAGGCTTTCCCCGCCCACCCCAACCCTGTTCTCTCTTTCCGGACCTGGCTGAGCAGGAGGCGCCATCATGGTGAGCGTGCTTTGAGACGCTCCGGGCTCGACTATCCGCCGCCATCCGTCGCGGTCTTGGGCTGGGGGAGGCCCAGAGGGGAGCAGGGATGTCAGGGGAGGTGGAAGGGGGCGACGCCCGCGGTGGGGGGGATTATTTGGGGAGCTCGAAGACCAGGGATGGGTCAGTCTTAACCAGCCTCCGGCCTCTCCCGTCCTCATTTATTATTAAAGCTCCAGTTGAGTAGATGACCAAATGGAGGCGCAGGGAGGTTAAAGGATGTGACCGGGGTCACAGTGCCAGGAAGCGGCAGAGCCGGCATTCGGACCTTGGCCCCACATCTATGCTTAACCTCTTGTCTTTTGCCGCCTCTACCTGGACCTGTCACTCCCCTGGCCTGGAACACTGGGTTCTGGGGGCGGGGGTTGGCGTCTCCACCGTCCAGTGCCCGGTTTTGCGGCCGTGCTCCCTCTCCAGCCCGTGATCTTGCTTTTCCTGCCCGTAACCCCGGTTTCTTGGGTCGCGGTAATCCCGTGTCACAGATGTGCGTTTGGGAAGAAGTTGTAGGAAGCACACATGAGATTATTGCACGCGCCAAGGGTTGGAGGACAGGGACCTAGGAATAACTCCGTAGTTCTTTACAGTTCCTAGCACGGCCTGTGGGAGAATCTCAGGACAGCAGCCGGGTGTGGTGGGAATTGTGGCTTCCTTCGGTTTTCTCAGCTGAAGCGGGAAACTGCTTCATGAGGCTGCTGGATTCAAGGAGGTTGTGCGTGGAAGGTTCTAGTACTAGTTCTGTGTGCAGTAAGTTCCAGATGAAGGTTCTTTGCTGTATTTTTAGGGAGGGTCTGCCCTGGGCCTCTATTATCGAAAAACACAACTTCTAAAGAGTCAGAATTTCTTACTGAGTCGACACGTCTGCTGTGTTAAGGCTTTTCAAGGCGCTGTGTGCCTTGTGCTGAAGGCTTTGCGTGTAGAATTCATACTTAAATTGGGGTCATTTGAGGCCCAGAAGACTTTTTCAGTCTCCTCGGCGTGGACCCGGGGTTTGGTGTCTCTTCAGACACTGGGGCCCTGGCTCTTGCTGGGACATGGGTAATACAGTCATTTTGGGGGTGTGCGTGATCTGCCAGGTCAGCGTTGGGTCCATGGTCTCTCCTTAACTCTGCAGGGAGTCGACATCCGCCACAACAAGGACCGAAAGGTTCGGCGCAAGGAGCCCAAGAGCCAGGACATCTACCTGAGACTGTTGGTCAAGGTGAGGCTGAGGCCTGGGAGGCCGCCCAGCATTGCAGCTTCTAGAACCGGCGTTCTAGCGTTGGGCCCCAGGCTGCCCCAGGGGCCTGCAGGGCGGGCGCACGCCTCTGGTTCTGCCCAAGGCTTCTGGGGGTTCCGTGTTTTCAGCCTCTGGGCTGTATACAGCTGGGGAGGGGGTTTGGGGGGCTCCCTGGGGCCCAGTGGGGTGGGGGAAAGCCATAAAAACCTTGTCAGGCCAAACCATGCTGTTTTGTCTTTCAGTTGAGGATTGGGAGGGAGGGGTGTGAGCTGTGGTTCCCCATTCTGGGGCGGAGTTCTGGGTTCCCCATTCTTTTCTCTCTCCTCCAGCTGTATAGGTTTCTGGCCAGACGAACCAACTCCACCTTCAACCAAGTCGTGTTGAAGAGGTTGTTCATGAGTCGCACCAACCGGCCACCTCTGTCCCTTTCCCGGATGGTGAGGGGCTGATTCGGGGACCGACTGGATGGTGTCTTAGAGCTGGCGGGGGCGGGGCTTGGCCATCAGCTGGGCGACTTCACCCCGTGGTGGGCAGAGCTCTGACCCTTGACCTCGGGGTTGTAGCTGAACAGCGGTGGGTCTTCGAGGTGTTTGGGCTCATCTTGTGAAGTGGGGGTGGCTGTGGTGGTTTCAAGTCATGGGAGGCAGGCCTTAGATGTTCTAAGCTCTCTTGAGGGAGAGATCTGTTGAAGGGTCCGTGTCTGTTGCATTGTGTCTCGGGTTTGTCCCTGGCTGGACCTGAGATCGGGCCTGTGCTGGTTGAGAGGCAAGGCGTGGGTGGCTTTATCCCCTTCAGGGCCGGATGGTCTCCGTCCTTGGGATGTGTGACCAGTGGGGTTGGATTTAAATGCCAGAAGGAGTTTCCTGACTGCATTTGTCCTCCCCCCAAAGATCCGAAAGATGAAGCTGCCCGGCCGGGAAAACAAAACCGCTGTGGTTGTAGGGACCATAACCGACGACGTGCGTGTCCAGGAGGTGCCCAAACTGAAGGTGAGCGTGGAGGGGGCTCAAGCGTGGGGGGTGGGCTGGAGCCCAGACCTGGCTCGTGGCTTCGCTCTGCTGATGGCCTCTGTCACAGGTGCCATGAAGCTTGCGATGCCTTCCCAGTCCCCTGTCTTCTGTGGGTGAGGCAGGCGTCACACCTACTGGTCTGGGTAGGTGTTAGGATTGAAGGGGGATTGTCCTTGGCATTAGTGTCTCCGGGCAGGACCCTTCTGAATCCCTCCCTGATCTTGGCGCCGGTTCTTGAGCCTTACAACCTGGCTTTAAATCTAGATTTCTCGGCCAGGTTGTGGCCTGTGGACAAAGTCTTGGGTCTTTTTAATGCCTCCGTTTTCTTATCCATAATAAGTTCAGGTTGGTGCAGTCTTAAAGGAGGTTTTGTTTTTAAAGATTTTATTTATTTTGACAGAGATTACAAGTAGGCAGAGAGGCAGGCAGAGGGAGAGGGGGGAAGCAGGCTCCCTGCCGAGCAGAGAGCCCGATTCGGGGCTCGATCCCAGGACCCTGGGATCATGACCTGAGCCGAAGGCAGAGGCTTAACCCACTGAGCCACCCAGGCGCCCCTTAAAGGAGGTTTTGAATGTAAATTGGTAAGAATTGCTATTGTCACCTGGGGAAGCTCTCTAGTGGTGGCGTTACCAGGCTCCGCAAGCAGCTGGCTGCCTCTGCTGGGCCAGAGGCATGGAGAGGAAGGCCCAGCAGCCCCTGGGTGGCCATATGGGGGTGGGGTGGCGGAGGGTCTGACTATGCTGGTCCCGTGTTTCCCCCAGGTGTGCGCGCTGCGTGTGAGCAGCCGTGCCCGGAGCCGCATCCTCAAAGCTGGAGGCAAGATCCTAACCTTCGACCAGTTGGCCCTGGATTCCCCCAAGGGCTGTGGCACTGTCTTGCTCTCTGGTGAGTGATGTTTAGTGGCTCCCATGGTGACTTCTTGGAGCCGGGTCCCCGCCTGATTCCATCTTCCCTTTCCCCTTCCCAGGGCCACGCAAGGGCCGAGAGGTGTACAGGCATTTTGGCAAGGCCCCCGGAACCCCGCACAGCCACACCAAGTGAGTACACCCAGCCTTGCCGTCTGGGCCTTGCCACGCTTCCTTCTGTTTTTCACACCAGTCCAGCCCCAGCTCTCCCTAAACTCCCCACCTCGTCTTCCTCACTTTCTCTGCAAGACTTGGCTTCAAGCTGTTTCTCCCTGTTGCTAGATCTCTATGGCCAGCTCTATAAATGCAGGGGGTTCAGGCCCTGTGCCAGGCCACAGCTTGCGCCTTCCAGAGGGAGCCTGCGTCTTGTCCTGCTAGGCTTTTCCAGCAGCCTGCTCCCAGCGCGGGCACACTCTCACCCTCTTCTCCCTCCCCGCAGACCCTACGTGAGATCCAAGGGCCGGAAGTTCGAGCGCGCCAGAGGCCGCAGGGCCAGCCGAGGCTACAAAAACTAACCCCAGATCCTGCCTTGTTATTAAAGATTTTGAATGCCGATGGTCTTCTGTTTTTCTGGGGGACGGGGGACGGGGGACGGGATTGGATTGGATTGGAGCCTTAGGGCCAGTAGGGGAGTAGGACGCGGTGCCCATCTCCATGGAGACCAGCCAGGGAGGAGCCCTTCCCTCTGCCGGGGGCGGAGTCCAGCTCTCCCCGCAGGCGCCCTCTAGCGGCTTTGATGCGTGCTTGTCCATCTGGCACTGTTGGACACTTTCGGGCCCCCTATGGCCAAAGTCCCGCCCCCTTAATAAACCTGTGACAGGTGTTTCCGCACCTGTTACCTCTCCCGGATTAGCCACACCTGCTGCTCCCGGCTAGGGCTGGTGGGCGGGCATGGGCCGGGAAGTGCAGAGGGGGCGGGGCTGCGGTGAGGGAGGGGTACGTGGGAACAGGTGAGTTGCTCTCCTTTTTCCCCCCTTGAGTCTGGCCGGCCACTGGGCCCTGGGCCAGTAACCTGATGAGTGTGTTCCCTGGGTTGGGGCCTTCCCGTACCTGTATTCAAGTCTTTTCCAGAGACCTGCCGTGTGGGCCCTCCTCTGTTTACACAAGGGGCTGGGTTCCCCGGATCCCAGGCTAAAACCTGATGAATGAGCCAGACGGCAGGAAGAACAGCAGAAATAAAAGCAGGTCTCCAGACCCCTATTCTGACCTCTGAAAAGGCAAGGCACGGAGGGAAAGGGGATGGGGGGCTGGGTATGGGGGAGTGGGATGGGATTAGAGGGAGTCCTGAGTTATTCCTCTTCTCTTCGTAGGCCTTGTCGCTGTGGTGTGGAGGAAGGAAGGGCTGCTGGTTCGCAGGGATCAGGGGTCCACAGGCCAGAGGTTGGGTTAGGAGCCTCAAAAGGGTGGTCCTTGGCTAGGAACGGGTGGATGGTCAGCTAGCAGGAGACAGTGGGATTTGGGTGGAGACCCTGACAGCCCAGCTCCACCAGGGATCAGCACAGATCAGAGGGCAGCCCAAAATGAGTCTGGCTGGGAGATGAGCCAGGGCAGCCAGTTCAAGGAACAGCGGTAGTCAGGCCCTTCAGCTACATGGGCCGCTGAGGTCATGGGCCCGTTCCATGGTGATGCAAGCCCCCGTTGAGTGCTCCATTGTAGCAGCCCAAGTGGGGGTGACACCCCAGGGGCAGGGTCCCCAAGCGACAGACTGAGACTTCATTCCCCAGCTGGGAAAGGGTGATGCCCAGGCTTAGGGCTAGAGCCCGTTCTTCCCAAACCGAGAGAGCAGGTCCGAAGGGGCGGTGCCTTGGATGGTCGGTCAGTGAGAGCTGGTGAGCCAGCACCTGTCGTCAGGGAAGACATTCCACTGGACACAGCGGGGTGCTTAACTGGGTGACTAGGTACCAGTGTTAGTTGGAAGCAGTCGATGTTTGCCAAATAATCAAAAAGACCAGCTGGAGAGGGTCAGTTAGATGTGCTATTGGTCAAGGGCAGAGAGGCAGCCCACTTCGCCTTAGTTAGGGACAGTGGGGTGGTTGGGGACAGGCGGTCAGCCTGCGGCCATTGCCTGGAGATGGTCGGCCAGTCAGCCGGACCTCTGGCCAGGCCATCTGGGCCTTCAGCCTGACGCAGACTGAACCAGCGAACGGGTCCGCTGGGGCTGCCGGACCGCCTGAGACAGCTGGTAGGAAGTTCAGATGGCCAGCCTGTCACTGTGGTGGCTGGAGGCAGGTGACCGGTCGGTGTGAGCAGCCCACCCCCTGGGCAGTGACTGTTAGGACGGGGAGCCAGGGACACAGGGACCTTCACGGAGCGGCCCTGGAAGCCTCGGCCGGCTGCACCAAGTCTGCCTGGCAGGAGAGCCGCAGATGGTCAGTCCCCTGGAGACCGCCGAACCTGCAGCCAGCCAGCCGCACGGTCCTCCCAGGCGAGCACCCCGATGGCAGCCTCCCAGCTGGCGGCGCTGGAAGGAGAGGAGTCAGGGGCCGGGGCACTGCCCTTCACCGAGGCCAGTCCTGGCTTCCTGTATTCCGAGGGCCAGCGGCTGGCGCTGGAGGCTCTGCTGAGCAAGGGCGCGGAGGCGTTCAAGGCCTGCGTGCAGCGCGAGGGCCTGCGGCCCTTCCTGAGCGGCGAAGAGCTCCGGAGCCTGGCGGCGGCAGCAGAGGACTGGACGGTATCCAAGCAGCCGCCTGGCAGGGCAGCAGAGGGAGCGCCTGCCACCGATCGGGACTCGGGCAGCCTGACTTACTGGCCCCAACAGTCAGATGAGCTGGCGCCCACGCTGCGGTTGGGCTGGCCAGAGGAGCCGGCCTGGAAGGGAATCACCCGGGCGCAGCTGTACACCCAGCCCCCCGACGAGGGCCACCCGCCCCTCAAGGAGCTGGTGCGCCAGGAAATCCAGGCTGCCTGCAAGGTGGGGGTCTCAGGGGGCCTGGTGTCCACTCCCCAGACCCAGACATCCTCACGTGCCAGCTCCCGGACCCGGGAGTGGCGCATCCCTCGCGCCCCAGGCGTCTCTCCCATGCCCTCCTGGGACTCGTGTGTCCACACCTCGCGGCCCCCACGACCCAGGTGTCCACAGACCCCCTCCTCAACCTCTCCCCAAGGCTCGGGTCCCCCTGGGCATCCACGCCCCTTGGGCTTAATTATGATCCCTTTGTCCCTGTCATCTAGCCCACCCCTAGGGCAGGTGCCTCCATTCCCCCTCCCATGGAGGGCCCAGATGTCTCCCCTACACTCCCCTCCCCCTTCCCACCGGGAGAGCCCTTTCTTTATCTAACAGCTTTGTGCCTGCCAGCTCCCATGCTAAGTGCCTTAAATGGGTTAACATTTATAATCTCCAGGAGGGTCCTGGGAGGTTGGGACTTACTATCCCAAGTGAGGAGAGATGGGGAAACTGAGGCACGGGAGGTTAAGACTCTCACCAGTAAGTGGCTGAGTGGGGATTTGAACCAAGGCTGTCTGGCCCGTTGCTCAGGAGTCATCTCTGCTACAGGTTTCTGCCTGCAAGATCCAGGCCCTCAGTGCCCCCCGCCCTGGTCCCCAGAGGTCCCCTGGGTGGCCCAGCAGATCATCCCTCCTCCCCCCTCCCGGTATCCAGGGCACTCCCAAGGACCCAGCCCTCTGAGCCCTGGAGCAGGGCCACCATGCAGTGTCACAGCCCACAGGACACCGTGCGCCATTGCAGACGTGCTTATGATGAGTTTTCCAGCAGTTGAGACCTTGGTCTCCAGGAAGGACAGTCTTTTCCTCATTCCCACGCGGGCTCTGTACGCACAGGAGGGCATGTCTGGGGGTCTCTCCCGCAGCCCCCCGAACATCTCATCGAGGCCAGGCCTTTAAACTCCCAACCCCAGGGCCCCCTACCCCCTGAACATCTCCGGAGCTCCAGGCTCCATCCACAGCCCCTCTCCCCACCCCCCAGCTAGTGGCCGTGGTCATGGACATCTTCACTGACCCGGACCTGCTTTTGGACCTGGTAGACACCGCCACACGCCGCTGGGTGCCTGTCTACCTGCTCCTGGACCGCCAGCAGTTGCCCGCCTTCCTGATGCTGGCCCAGCAGCTGGGAGTGAACCCCTGGGCCACGGAGGTAGGAGCCTGGCGGGAGGGACCTGAATCCCCATTCTCCTGGCGCTGGGGCCAGTGGGGGGCGGACTCCTTCACGGCGTCCTAGCTCATCAAGGTGGATGGATGCCAGCTGAGAGAGTCCTCTGAGATCCGATGCTCGTGGCATTGGGGGAATGAGAGGTGGGTCTTCCCTCCGAGTTAGGGTTACCTCCAAGACACCCCCGAAGCCCAACATTGGTAGTTCTGGGGAAGCTGGGACAGACCTTTCTACAGAGCCATGGGCCACCCAGGTCCTAACCAGCCTGGAGGGTCCTAACCCCACCCCGAGCCCTGGGCAGTGAGTGGAGGCGTGCGGGGTTGGCCTGAGTTATGGTGTACCCCCTCCACTCCAGAACCTAGACATTCGTGTGGTGTGGGGCTGCAGTTTCCAGAGCCGCTGGCGACGGCAGGTGAGCGGCAACGTGCGGGAGAAGTTTGTGCTGCTGGACGGCCATAGGGTCATCTCCGGATCCTACAGGTGCAGCTGCCCCCCCCACCCCCCTCGCGACCCGGTGTCCTGTCCCCAACCCTCAGAGAGCAGTCGGCGCCCCTTTTCATGAGCCTCTCTTTCCTGGTCTGCGAAATGGGTCTAAACACCCTCACTAGTAGAGGACGTACCGAGGGGCAGAACCCATTTGGGGTCGACCCAGGCCTGCCCGAGGGGTGGGGGGCGCTGGCCCTGGCCCCTCCTGATGGCTGGCTTAGTGCCTGGCTGCGGGGCGGGGAGAGCCAAGGGGGGGTCACCTCTTCGACCTTGTGCCTCCTCATCTGGAAAACAGGGCCCACAGTTTGTTTGTGGGTTTCAAAACCAGGACAGCCTGGATTGNGAACAGGTGAGTTGCTCTCCTTTTTCCCCCCTTGAGTCTGGCCGGCCACTGGGCCCTGGGCCAGTAACCTGATGAGTGTGTTCCCTGGGTTGGGGCCTTCCCGTACCTGTATTCAAGTCTTTTCCAGAGACCTGCCGTGTGGGCCCTCCTCTGTTTACACAAGGGGCTGGGTTCCCCGGATCCCAGGCTAAAACCTGATGAATGAGCCAGACGGCAGGAAGAACAGCAGAAATAAAAGCAGGTCTCCAGACCCCTATTCTGACCTCTGAAAAGGCAAGGCACGGAGGGAAAGGGGATGGGGGGCTGGGTATGGGGGAGTGGGATGGGATTAGAGGGAGTCCTGAGTTATTCCTCTTCTCTTCGTAGGCCTTGTCGCTGTGGTGTGGAGGAAGGAAGGGCTGCTGGTTCGCAGGGATCAGGGGTCCACAGGCCAGAGGTTGGGTTAGGAGCCTCAAAAGGGTGGTCCTTGGCTAGGAACGGGTGGATGGTCAGCTAGCAGGAGACAGTGGGATTTGGGTGGAGACCCTGACAGCCCAGCTCCACCAGGGATCAGCACAGATCAGAGGGCAGCCCAAAATGAGTCTGGCTGGGAGATGAGCCAGGGCAGCCAGTTCAAGGAACAGCGGTAGTCAGGCCCTTCAGCTACATGGGCCGCTGAGGTCATGGGCCCGTTCCATGGTGATGCAAGCCCCCGTTGAGTGCTCCATTGTAGCAGCCCAAGTGGGGGTGACACCCCAGGGGCAGGGTCCCCAAGCGACAGACTGAGACTTCATTCCCCAGCTGGGAAAGGGTGATGCCCAGGCTTAGGGCTAGAGCCCGTTCTTCCCAAACCGAGAGAGCAGGTCCGAAGGGGCGGTGCCTTGGATGGTCGGTCAGTGAGAGCTGGTGAGCCAGCACCTGTCGTCAGGGAAGACATTCCACTGGACACAGCGGGGTGCTTAACTGGGTGACTAGGTACCAGTGTTAGTTGGAAGCAGTCGATGTTTGCCAAATAATCAAAAAGACCAGCTGGAGAGGGTCAGTTAGATGTGCTATTGGTCAAGGGCAGAGAGGCAGCCCACTTCGCCTTAGTTAGGGACAGTGGGGTGGTTGGGGACAGGCGGTCAGCCTGCGGCCATTGCCTGGAGATGGTCGGCCAGTCAGCCGGACCTCTGGCCAGGCCATCTGGGCCTTCAGCCTGACGCAGACTGAACCAGCGAACGGGTCCGCTGGGGCTGCCGGACCGCCTGAGACAGCTGGTAGGAAGTTCAGATGGCCAGCCTGTCACTGTGGTGGCTGGAGGCAGGTGACCGGTCGGTGTGAGCAGCCCACCCCCTGGGCAGTGACTGTTAGGACGGGGAGCCAGGGACACAGGGACCTTCACGGAGCGGCCCTGGAAGCCTCGGCCGGCTGCACCAAGTCTGCCTGGCAGGAGAGCCGCAGATGGTCAGTCCCCTGGAGACCGCCGAACCTGCAGCCAGCCAGCCGCACGGTCCTCCCAGGCGAGCACCCCGATGGCAGCCTCCCAGCTGGCGGCGCTGGAAGGAGAGGAGTCAGGGGCCGGGGCACTGCCCTTCACCGAGGCCAGTCCTGGCTTCCTGTATTCCGAGGGCCAGCGGCTGGCGCTGGAGGCTCTGCTGAGCAAGGGCGCGGAGGCGTTCAAGGCCTGCGTGCAGCGCGAGGGCCTGCGGCCCTTCCTGAGCGGCGAAGAGCTCCGGAGCCTGGCGGCGGCAGCAGAGGACTGGACGGTATCCAAGCAGCCGCCTGGCAGGGCAGCAGAGGGAGCGCCTGCCACCGATCGGGACTCGGGCAGCCTGACTTACTGGCCCCAACAGTCAGATGAGCTGGCGCCCACGCTGCGGTTGGGCTGGCCAGAGGAGCCGGCCTGGAAGGGAATCACCCGGGCGCAGCTGTACACCCAGCCCCCCGACGAGGGCCACCCGCCCCTCAAGGAGCTGGTGCGCCAGGAAATCCAGGCTGCCTGCAAGGTGGGGGTCTCAGGGGGCCTGGTGTCCACTCCCCAGACCCAGACATCCTCACGTGCCAGCTCCCGGACCCGGGAGTGGCGCATCCCTCGCGCCCCAGGCGTCTCTCCCATGCCCTCCTGGGACTCGTGTGTCCACACCTCGCGGCCCCCACGACCCAGGTGTCCACAGACCCCCTCCTCAACCTCTCCCCAAGGCTCGGGTCCCCCTGGGCATCCACGCCCCTTGGGCTTAATTATGATCCCTTTGTCCCTGTCATCTAGCCCACCCCTAGGGCAGGTGCCTCCATTCCCCCTCCCATGGAGGGCCCAGATGTCTCCCCTACACTCCCCTCCCCCTTCCCACCGGGAGAGCCCTTTCTTTATCTAACAGCTTTGTGCCTGCCAGCTCCCATGCTAAGTGCCTTAAATGGGTTAACATTTATAATCTCCAGGAGGGTCCTGGGAGGTTGGGACTTACTATCCCAAGTGAGGAGAGATGGGGAAACTGAGGCACGGGAGGTTAAGACTCTCACCAGTAAGTGGCTGAGTGGGGATTTGAACCAAGGCTGTCTGGCCCGTTGCTCAGGAGTCATCTCTGCTACAGGTTTCTGCCTGCAAGATCCAGGCCCTCAGTGCCCCCCGCCCTGGTCCCCAGAGGTCCCCTGGGTGGCCCAGCAGATCATCCCTCCTCCCCCCTCCCGGTATCCAGGGCACTCCCAAGGACCCAGCCCTCTGAGCCCTGGAGCAGGGCCACCATGCAGTGTCACAGCCCACAGGACACCGTGCGCCATTGCAGACGTGCTTATGATGAGTTTTCCAGCAGTTGAGACCTTGGTCTCCAGGAAGGACAGTCTTTTCCTCATTCCCACGCGGGCTCTGTACGCACAGGAGGGCATGTCTGGGGGTCTCTCCCGCAGCCCCCCGAACATCTCATCGAGGCCAGGCCTTTAAACTCCCAACCCCAGGGCCCCCTACCCCCTGAACATCTCCGGAGCTCCAGGCTCCATCCACAGCCCCTCTCCCCACCCCCCAGCTAGTGGCCGTGGTCATGGACATCTTCACTGACCCGGACCTGCTTTTGGACCTGGTAGACACCGCCACACGCCGCTGGGTGCCTGTCTACCTGCTCCTGGACCGCCAGCAGTTGCCCGCCTTCCTGATGCTGGCCCAGCAGCTGGGAGTGAACCCCTGGGCCACGGAGGTAGGAGCCTGGCGGGAGGGACCTGAATCCCCATTCTCCTGGCGCTGGGGCCAGTGGGGGGCGGACTCCTTCACGGCGTCCTAGCTCATCAAGGTGGATGGATGCCAGCTGAGAGAGTCCTCTGAGATCCGATGCTCGTGGCATTGGGGGAATGAGAGGTGGGTCTTCCCTCCGAGTTAGGGTTACCTCCAAGACACCCCCGAAGCCCAGCATTGGTAGTTCTGGGGAAGCTGGGACAGACCTTTCTACAGAGCCATGGGCCACCCAGGTCCTAACCAGCCTGGAGGGTCCTAACCCCACCCCGAGCCCTGGGCAGTGAGTGGAGGCGTGCGGGGTTGGCCTGAGTTATGGTGTACCCCCTCCACTCCAGAACCTAGACATTCGTGTGGTGTGGGGCTGCAGTTTCCAGAGCCGCTGGCGACGGCAGGTGAGCGGCAACGTGCGGGAGAAGTTTGTGCTGCTGGACGGCCATAGGGTCATCTCCGGATCCTACAGGTGCAGCTGCCCCCCCCACCCCCCTCGCGACCCGGTGTCCTGTCCCCAACCCTCAGAGAGCAGTCGGCGCCCCTTTTCATGAGCCTCTCTTTCCTGGTCTGCGAAATGGGTCTAAACACCCTCACTAGTAGAGGACGTACCGAGGGGCAGAACCCATTTGGGGTCGACCCAGGCCTGCCCGAGGGGTGGGGGGCGCTGGCCCTGGCCCCTCCTGATGGCTGGCTTAGTGCCTGGCTGCGGGGCGGGGAGAGCCAAGGGGGGGTCACCTCTTCGACCTTGTGCCTCCTCATCTGGAAAACAGGGCCCACAGTTTGTTTGTGGGTTTCAAAACCAGGACAGCCTGGATTGGAGTCCTAGCTCTGCCTTGAGTTAACTCCATCTCTCTAAGCATCTGTAAAAAAAAAAAAAATAAGGGTTGGTGAGCAAGGGACCTGGCCCTCGCACTGGCTTGTGTCCCTCTTCTGTCATTGGGGTCTGACCCACCCTGGCTCCTGGCTTGTTCCTCCCCCTGCTCTGTACCTCAGTTTCCCCATCTAGAAAGTGTGAATTAATAATGACCCCCTCACAGGGTCGTCACATGGGAGGGTGTGGGGTGCACGGACCCTCGGGTCAGGTGGCCTGGCTTCGAACTGGGGCTCTGCCGGCTACTGGCTGTGTGATTTTGGGCAACTGACTTCACCTCTCTGTGCCCCCCTTCCCCCTCTACAGATCGGGCTGATGCAGTTAATGCCTCTACAACTGGGTTTCTCACATTTAGGGCCGGACGATTCTGTGTTGGGGGGGACTTCCTTGAGCATCATGGGGGGCCACGCCAAATCTCTGGCCTCCACCCTGCAGATGTGGGGAGCACCCCCACCCCCCTATTAGGGCCACCCAAAGTGTCTCCAGACATTGCCAGTGGTCCCCTTGGTGGGGGCGGGGGGTGCGGACATGCCTGGTGGATGACCAGCCCTCTCTACTGGCGGTTTTCAGTCTTGGGTCTGCCTGTGACAGGACCACCCAGAGGACTCCCTAAAAACACAGATTTGGGGGGCCTCCCCAGCCCCACACCCTGGGAATGGGCCTTTCCCACGAGCTCCCGCCCAAGCCTGGTGCTGACGCTCTGGGGACCACCCTTGGGCGAACCGCTACCGTGGACACCGGCGTCACCTAGGCAAGCGTCTACCGTCCCTCCCGGCTTCGTCCGGGGGTTCCAGCGAGATCCAGGTGCCCTGGCACGTAACAGAAGCAGTGCTCCGTGAACGTTAGCTGTCGTTTATTATCGTCATTGTTCATTTGAACCATATTTCATTGACTCTAAGGTGCCCCCGACGAAAAGAAGCATCCTGATTGCTATGTGAAAAGCTACGCGTCTTAGAACCCATGAAATACAGTAGAGGGTCCAACCAAACCCACCGGGCCATGCTCGGTGGCCTGAGGAGGCTTCACCCTGGGCTCCGGGTGGACAGGCCTGGAAATGGATGAAGCTGGCGCCACACGGAGGTTGTCCAGGGCCTCTGGCCATTTAATGGGGGGGAAGGGGTGGAGGCGGGGGGCGCGGGGAGCCGCGGAGTCGGGAGACCGGTCCCGGGCCCTACCCTTCGGGTTGGTCACAGCAAACGTGGGAGCAGCAGCAGCACGCCCAGCGCCAGGCCGGCGGCGACCCCTTCCGTCCGGCCGCCTGCGGGAGCGGGGGCCCCGTTGCACATGTGGCCGTAGCAGCAGGTGGAGGTGAGCGTGTAGGTGACGCCCATGTAGGTGACAGGTTCCTCGTGGCCACAGGACGTGGATGGCATGCAGCCTTTGTTGACGATGGGGCCGAGGCCCGGGGCCACCCCGAGGCCCGTGAAGCAGTCCTCATCGTCGCCGCAGCGCATGTGGATGCCGGGACACTGCTTGGAGTCGGTCAGCTCACAGAACACACAGTCCTTGGCGCCCGCGGCGCCCAGGGGCAGAGCCGTTACCAGAAGCAGCAGCCAGCCGAGGACCATGGTGGCCTGGCGGCAACGACGGTGCCCAAGCCAGGCCGTGGGCTTCCTGGGCCTCCCGGAACTGCTGAATGATGCTCCCGAGGCCCGCGAGACTCTTGCCCCTGCTCTGGGCCTCCCAGGGTCAGCGCTCGGAGGGTCGTCGGCTCCCAGCGCCCCGTGTCCCTCTCAGGGGCTCTGTCGTGACCGCGTCTCGCAAGTCCTCGGGTCTCAGAAGCTTCCCCGGGATGGAGACAAGCCAGCGGTCGCTACAGGACGGCACTCTTTGTGGAGCGGAATGGGGTGACCTCACAGACCCCTCGGGGCTCCCACTGGCCCCTCCAGGGGTGAGGTCACAGGTGGGGGAGGGGTGTCACAATCTGCGGGCAGACGGGCCGCCAACCTGCCAGGGAGCGAGGACACTGCCGCTCCGCCCAGGTAAGGACACTTGGACCAGCCCTTGCCATCCTGGGGCTGCCGCATCTGTTCTCCCGGCACCGGCCGGGCCTGCTGGGGTACACGGCCCAGGGTGAGCCCATTTCTCCTATGGGCAAACCAAGGCTCAGGAAGCGAAGGGGACGTGGCCAAGGTCCCCAGAGCCAGGGTTAGAGCCCAGGTGCATTTAATTCCTCAGAGCACCTGCTGCGTCCCCGGACGTTAAAGCTAGGTGCTTTAAGGACCAGCACTGTGATGGCAGGGACAGCAGGGACCTGCTCCCCACGGCCAGCAGGGCGCGGGCCGGGCGCCACGCAGGCAGCTCAACCCCTTGTTCTCCCTTTCCAGTCTTCCTGCATCTTCGCTCCGCATCCCAGATGAGCAAACTGAGGCACGGAGCAGGCACCCCCAGAACCGGCCTCACAGCAGGCGTTTAGTAAACGGCCATTGTTATGCAGGAAACAGCCAAGTCTTCAGACAGGCCTTATGGGAGTCAGAAGACTAATCAGACCTCTTTTCAGAGAGGGAAACTGAGGCACTGATGGCCTCCTTTGCTGGGGAGGGGGCACGTCCCAGTTTAAGCGCAGGCCGGCTTCCCGGTGATAGTTTAAGTGTCTTAACTCTTGTTGGGGACGTCCGGGGGAGGTTCTCATTCTACAGAGAGGTTGCAGGAAGTGCCCGAGGTCACACAGCCTGCCCTGGGACCGGGTGGGGACCGGTAATGGGGTCCAGGCCAGGCTACCCGGGGCGGGGGGGGGCGGAGATCCTGACCCTTCCCCGCATGCCCCCCAGCTTCACGTGGAGTGACTCTCGTCTGCACCGCGGCCTGGTGACCCTGCTGACCGGCGAGATTGCCGATGCCTTCAGCCGAGAGTTCCGGACACTGTACGCGGCCTCGTGGCCGCTCCCGTCCGCGCCCACGCGGCGCCCCTTCGTCGGCACCGTCGGGGGGCTGCAGCTGGCTCACAACCCCCACCGCGTGGCCCGCCGCCGCTCCGTGGCCCCCAGGTCACC
>LNAC01000292.1:2789795-2813709 GCA_002007465.1 Ailurus styani
GGAGTTGAAGAACGCTTTGGTGAAGAGCTGGATGGGGAGGTGGGAACTCATGAGGCGGGGGCTGGGCTGGTCCGAGAGGCTGAAGGCCCCCATGATGGTCTCACACCAGGGTGCCCGCTTCCAGATGGGCACCGAGCGGATCCAGGAGGGGTCCCCGTCCTTCAGGATTAGGCTGAGAATCTCAATCATCCAATTGGTGCCTGTCAGGAGGTATGGGGCAAATCAATCGGAGGCGGGGCGGGCTGCAGGGCAGGGCGGAGAGAGACAGAATCAGGTTTCTCAGCTGCCTCCCTCCCAGCCGGCGGAGAAGCTGGGGCTGCTGCTTATCATGATTTTTCAGAGCAGGAATCCAAGGCTCAAAGAAACAAAGTCACTGGCGGCCAAGGTGGTGAAGCTAGGAAGTGGCGCACTTGGCAAAGACTGGCTCACTGTCCACCCAGCCCCATTTCATGGCCCCACCAGGACTAGGACGGGACCACGTGTCCTCACCCACCCTGCAGCTGCGTGTGGGGCCATGTGACCGATCTCTGGCCAAGTGAATGCAGGTGGCAGGGAGAAGCAGCCGTTTCTGGGCCTGGCCCATAAACACCTCCTACATGTCCCCTCCCCCTTCCCTCTCCGCTGGCTGGATGCGGGGACGCCCCTGGAAACTGGGGCTCCCGGGGATGGCACAGCCACAAGATGGAAACAGCCAGAAGGCCCGAGGCTGCATGGATTTCCCCCCACTTCCCTCCACGCATTCTGCCCCGAGCGGAGTTTAAAGGAATGACAAATAAGCCTCTAGTGGCTTCGGCGGCTGGGGCTCTGAGGCTTAGGTGTGAGGCAGAAGCATTCTGCTAGTACATAGAGGAAGCTGGAATTAAATCCATCCAGGCGTCTGAGCTTAAAAATCTCAGCTCCTTTCACTGCCCCTTCTTGGGAGGAACCCCTTGATTTCTGGAGGGAGCCACAAATGTCATAGAGCAGGAAGGGAGCTCATCAATGACCCGCTTCTCAGGTCTGGATTGCAGGAGACTATAGGCAAATCAAATGAGAAATAATAATAATAATAATATTAACAGTCACCTGTTATTAGTATTATATTGCCCTGGATGCTCTGTTTTGTTGTTGTTTTGTTTGTTTGTTTTGAGATTTTATTTATTTATTTGACAGCACAAGCAGGGGGAGCTGCAGGCAGAGGCAAAGGGAGAAACAGGCTGTCCGCCCAGCTGGGACCCTGATGGGGGGCTCCGTCGGGGCTCGATCCTACCACCCGGGAATCATGATCTGAGCTCAAGGCGGACGCCTAATCGACTGAGCCACCCAGGCACCCCTCTTTGTCCATTTTGAAGTCTCTGCGACCAAGGTGGGGCTCGAACCCACGACGCCAAGATGGAGAGTCACACGCCCCACCGACTGAGCCCGTCCGGCGCCCCTATATTGCCCTGGATTCTAACCCTAACCCAGCCTCGGTTCTTAGTGCCCTGCCTCTCGCCTCCAAATCCACTCGCCGTTTGCCCTGCTGCGGGAGATGGGCGCGGGACCCCTGAGCAGGTGTCCTCCGGCGCCCAGCGCAATGGTAACCTCTGCCAGTAGAGGGCGCCGGAGGAACCCTGCGGCAGGACGGGGTCCGCAACCCGGACACCCGGCGCCACTTTCCGCGCCGCCTGCGCCCCCAGCCGACTTTCCTGGGCGCTCTGCTTGCGCCCAGGGGGAGTGGCTCGCCTGGGGTTCTGCTTACCCCCTTGGTGGGTTTGATCCTCCGTGGCTAGTCCACAGATTCTTTTTTGCGCGTGTGCGGTAAAATCCGCCTGACGCAAAACTTACCCATTTAACCCCCCCCCTTTTTAAAAAAGATTTTATTTACTTATTTATTTGACAGAGAGCGAGATCACAAGTAGGCAGAGAGGCAAGCAGAGAGAGAGGAGGAAGCAGGCTCCCCGCCGAGCAGAGAGCCCGATGCGGGGCTCGATCCCAGGCGCCCTAAGGATCCAGCTCAGTGGCGTTTAATGGATTCCGGTTGTTGTGAAACCGTCGCCCGCCGGCTCAAAGCAGCTTTGAACAAAACCTGCTGCTCAGGGAAGGGAAGTCTGGCGATGGCCGTGAAATTCGCATGTTCACAGACTCTTAGCCCAAGCAATTCCGCGTCTAGGAGTTTTTTCCTACAGATAAACGCGTAGGTGTGCAAATGTTATATGCGTGGGAGGCAGCATTGTGTGTAAAGGCAAAAGGCTGGAAACTAGTCAGTACTCATCAGTCAGGAACTGTTTAAACAAGAATTCCTGTGCATCCAATGTTATGGGGAACTGTGAAACCGTAAACAAAAAAAAAAGAGCAAGGAAGTTCTTTGTCCACAGTCCTAAGACGGAATGATGTCAAGATACAAGGAAAAAGAGGGGCGCCTGGGTGGCTCAGTCAGTTAAGCATCTGACTCTTGATTTTGGCTCAGATCATGATCTTGAGGACATGAGATCGAACCCCACATTGGGGGCTTAAGAGTCCCTGCCTCTCCCTCTACCCCTCTCCCCCCTAAACGAATACAAGGAAAAAGAAGGCAAAAATATAAACAAAACCACAGTACAGAAGGGTGTGGACAGTGTGTGAACTGGGGCGGGAAAAAGTGAAAATGTATTTAGGCACCCTTCTGTTTGCAAGTACAGTTTCTGCAAGGGTACACAGAGGCTCTTACTGACTGAAGGAGGACAGAGGTCTTTTGGTGCAAACCCTTTGTACCTCTTGAGCTTTTGAACTATGAATGCATTACTTCTTTTTTTTTTAAGATTTTTATTTATTTGACACGGAGAGAGATCACAATAGGCAGAGAGGCAGGCAGAGAGAGAGGGGGAACCAGGCTCCCTGCTGAGCAGAGAGCCCAATGTGGGCCTCGATCCCAGGACCCTGAGATCATGACCTGAGCCGAAGGCAGAGGCTTCAACCCACTGAGCCACCCAGGCGCCCCTACATTACTTCTTAAGAACAGAATCAATACATTTCAAATTAAAGAAAGAAGCTGGACTAGTCAAACATCCTTGGGCAAGGACCCACAAAGTATATCTCATCCCATACAATAAAATTATCTTAAAATGGATCATAGATTTAAGTGTAAAATCTAAAATCATAAAACTTCTACAGGGAAACACAAAGGATGTCTTTACGACCCAGGGTTAGGCAAAGATTTCTTAGCTACAACATCAAAATCTGACCCATTAAAGGACACATTGACAAATGGGGTTTCATCAAAATTAGAAGCATCTGCTTTGAGAAGACACTGGAGAGAGAAGTCAGAGAGGGGGAGAAAGTATTTGCAAAAGGCATAGCTGATAAAGGGTTTGTACTGAGATTATATAAAGAACTCTCGGCGCCCTTGGCTGGCTCAGTCGGTAGAGCATTTGACTCTTGATCTCAGGGTCATGAGTTCAAGCCCCACGTTGGGCAAGGAGCCTACTTTATTTTTTTTTTAAAGATTTTATTTATTTGACAGAGAGAGAGAAATCACAAGTAGGCAGAGAGGCAGGCAGAGAGAGAGGAGGAAGCAGGCTCTCCGCCAAGCAGAGCCTGATGTGGGGCTTGATCCCAGGACCCTGAGATCATGACCTGAGCCAAAGGCAGAGGCTTTAACCCACTGAGCCACACAGGTGCCCCAAGGAGTCTTCTTTAAAAAAAAAAAGAACTCTGTCGAAACTCAGTGATGAGAAAACAAATAGTTTTGGTTAAAAAATGGGGAAAAGACTTGAACACTTTATCAAAGAAGGCACGTGATCAGCCAGTGAGCCACATCCTTAACCACCAAGGAAATGCAAATTAAAACGACAGTGATAGCAATACATACCTTTCAAAGGGCTTAAAAACCGACCAAACAAAAAACCCTGACAATATCAAGTGTTGGCAAGGAACGCTTGGTTGGCAAGCTCACCGATGCTGCTGGTGCGAACGCAAAATGGTAAAGCCACTTTGGAAAAAGAGCTTGGCAGTTTCTCATAAAGTCAAGCCAACCTACTTCCCGTAGACTCTGCAATCTCATCTCCAAGCATTTCCCCAAGAAAAATATTTCCATGCATGGACTTGTACGCAAAGCTGCACGTGGACGATAGGAGTCCATGTATGGTGACATTCCGGAAAAGGCGAAACTCTAGGCGCCACAAACAGCAGTGGTTGCCAGAGACTGGGGGTGACGGAGGAGCTGGCCATGAAAGGGTGTGAAGGGATTTGGGGGCAATGGGGCTGTTCTGTATCTTGGTTGCGATGGTGGTTGTAGGACTCTATGTGTCTCTCAAATCCCGGAACTCTGAGGGAAATGAAAACATATGTCCACGTTCAGGATGCCCGTATTTCTAGAAGCATTACATGTGACAAAGCGTGCAGACAGCCCAATAAATTATCAACCGGTGAATGAATAAACAGAAAATAGAACGCATACTATGGACGGTATTCTACCATAAAAGAGAATGAAGAAGCACTGACGCATGCTATGACGTGGATGAACCCCCAAAACGTTGCTCTAAGGGAAAGAAGCCAGACACGAGAGACCTTGCATTGTAGGGTTCCATTTATATGAAATGTCTGGAATGGGCAAATCCGTAGAGTCAGAAAGCAGACTAATGGTGGCCAGAGCTTGGGGTCGGGATGTGAAGTTTAGGGAGTGATGGCTAATGGATTACCGGGCGAAAATGTTCCAGAATGGATTGTGGTGAAGGTTGCTTAGCTCTGTGAATACACTGCTACCAGAGAATTGTACACTTTAAAATGGGTAAATTGTAGGGGGTGTGAATTATATCTCAAGAAATACCCTTCGCAGAACTCTACGCTGAAGAGGGTGAGTATCATATTTTGAAATTTTCAAAAATGTTTTGAAAAAGAAATAAAGTAGTCAATCCCCATCGTTCTAGAGAAGGAAAAGCTGGGCGCCTGGGTGGCTCAGTGGGGTGAGGCCTCTGCCTTCGGCTCGGGTCATGATCTCACGGTCCATGATCAGGTCCGTGATCGAAGCCTATATCGGGCTCCCTGCTCGGCGGGGAGCCTGCTTCCCCCTCTCTCTCTGCCTGCCTCTGCCTACTTGTGATCTCTCTCTCTCTCTGTCAAATAAATAAATAAAATCTTGGGCGCCTGGGTGGCTCAGTGGGTTAAAGCTTCGGCTTTCGGCTCAGGTCATGATCTCAGCGTCCTGGGATGGAGGCCCGCATCAGGCTCTCTGCTCAGCAGGGAGCCTGCTTCCTCCTCTGCCTGCCTCTCTGCCTACTTGTAATCTCTCTCTCTCTGTCAAATAAATAAATAAAATCTTTAAAAAATAAATAAGTAAATAAATAAAATCTTTTAAAAAAACAAACAAAAAAAAATAGAGAAGGAAAAGCTGAAGTCTGTCCCTCTCTCGCTAAAAGCTCCCCGAGGGACTTTGAGTAAAGTCACTGCAGAACCTCTCCTTGGCTCCAAATGATGCTTCATCAACCCATGCGCCCCCAGCCTCATCCCCAGCTTTGCTGACCTTCTCTTGTTCCCTCAGTCTCATCAAGCCTTCCCTGACCCCAGGGCCTTTGCATGTGCCGTTCTCTGTGTAGGACACACTTTCCCACTCAAATCCCTCTGCAGCTTCCAGATCTGGACGTGAATGTCTCTTCTCCCACGAAGGCTGCCCTTTTCCCCCAGACCATCTCTTGTTACCTACATTCAGTGCTCTCTGCACCTTTCCTTGGGGGCTCCCACCCAGCCCTAATTACATAGTAATAGTGGTGATTGCGTACTGAAATAAAGTCTGTCTCTCCCAGTGAATTGACAACTGTCTTCCCTACTGACGGCTGTGTCTCCACACATGGCACATGGTCAGTAAGCAGCTTTTCAATGACAGAATGGAGAAAATTAAGAGCATCCCTTTCCCCTTGCCTCCCTCCTTGCCTCCTTCCTTCTGCCAATATTTACTGAACCCTCATCATGCACCCGGGCACTGTTTTAGGCTCAAAGGATACAGAGGTGACCCAGACCCACTAAACCACCTGCCCTCAGAGAGCTCGTGTTCCAGGGGGGATATCAGAGAATAAATGAACAAACAACACAGTATAGTGGCTCGCAGTGACAGGTGCTCTGATGGAAAGGAGCAGCTAGTTAAGGGGATGGAGGGGAGGCTGCTTTAGCTGGGAGGTCAGGGAAGGCTTCCCTGGGGACTCTTGAGCCCACCTGGCGGGCAGAGGGACCCACCAGGGCAAAGGCCAAGTTCAACCCTGTTGGGAGCAGATCCAGAGCCCCTCTCCCCCCTTACCCCAGCCCCCAGCCCCTGGGTGCGCCCATCTGCGGCTCTGCGGCGCCCGCCCAGCAGGTACCTGACTTGGGGTAGGTGATGATGAAGATGTCGTCGTCCTGCACGTCCGCGGTCTCTACCATGCGGATGCTCTCCGGCGAGTAGATGCCCACGGGGAAGGGGACGCCCTTGTACCGGAAGTATTCGCCGGACAACTTCTGGCTGTAGGAGCGTGGGGGAGACAGCGTGAGGACGTGGGGACAGGGAGGAGGTGACGCCGGGAGTCACTCCTGGAGGGTCGGGGTGGGGGGAGGGCAGAGGAATCTCAGGGCAGGAGGGAAGGTGAGCAGGAGGCAGGCAAGGGGCGCCCCGCTCCCTGGGGGAGCCCTGGCCCCGGAGGAACCCTGGCAGCAAACGTTCCCTGAGCCTCACTTCTACGTCTGCAAGAAATGATGCACCCAAACCCCACAACAATCCTATGAGGTCACGACGATTATTAGCCCCCTTTTATGAATGAAGAAAGCAAGGCACAGAGAGGTCGAGTGACTCTCCCAAAGCCACACAGCCGGTGGGACGCGGAGCACTTCACATCTGTAAAGCAGGGCTAAGAGCTTTCCTGTCGTGGACTCTTGGCCCCAACCCTTGAGGGAGAGGCTACCTCACCACCCCATTTTACCAGCAAGGAAACTGAGGCCACAGAAGCTATATGGCCTGCCTGCTCCTTCCTGCAAGACCACGGAGCGGCAGAGCCCACCTGTGAAACCCAGTCCGGGGGTCACCATGCAGTTGGAACATTTCTGTTTTTGTTTTGTTTTGTTTTTAGATTTTATTTTTAAGTTATCTCTACACCCAACCTGGGTCTCGAACTTACAACGCCGAGATCGATAGTCGTCGCCAGCTCTACGGGCTGAGCCAGCCCGGCGCCCCGAAGCTGAAATAGACTCAAGTTCCAGCCGCTCCCTTGAGCTGCTTTTCCAAAGCTCCCACGATGGGTCCACAAAGCCACACACGGAAGCAAAATTTTCCCAAGTGAGAGGTTCTAAGAGCTGTATCTTTCCGTGACGGGCTCCCCCGGGATCTCCTGCCCCTGGCGCGTGGGAGAGGGGTGGGTATTGGGGGGCCCTCGCTAAGGTGAAGGGGAGCTTCCCCCCCCGGTGTTTATGGGGTCCGTGGTCACGCCTGTCCGGGCACGGCTGCGTTCCTGCTAGGCGGCTGGCTGCAGGAATTCGCATCACCACGTAGCTTGTCCTCAGGCACCTGACACGGAAAGTAGGAGCTGGAGGAGGAGACGCAGTTCTGAAGTGTGTGCGGCCAGAAGCTAGTCTGTGTCATTTTCCTGGAGTGTTTGGAGGGTTTGTCAGCTTTCACAATGAGGCAAGTTGCTATAATTCTCTTTCTCACCCTAAGTAAACAGCCCCCCTCTCCCTACGGCTGGAGTCACACGCATTGGCTGTTTTCCTTAAGGAAAACCCCCTCACCACGGAACGAGCTTCCGGCCCCACAGAATCCGATCTGCCCTTCCTGAGCCGCCGCTCTGGGCTACTTTCCATTTGTGCCTCGTTAGTGTGCACTGAGGACAACCCACTGAGCTGGGAAAAAAAAAGCAACACCCAGTATGTGTGTAAGTAGGTTATATTGTCTGTGGATTTCACTTCAGGATGGCAAAGAGGCTATTACCAATATGCTGTTATACGAAGAGGGTTGGGGACCACACAGAAACGCAACATTGAGTGAAGGACAGGCCACAAGAGGGTCCGGACCCCATGATATCAATTATGGGAAGTTCAAATACAGGAAATGTGCTAGAAGGTGCTAGAAGGTGCTAGAAGGTGCCAGAAGAGGGACAGCCCTTATCCTTGGGGGTTTGGGAGACTGTGATGTGGGGGCTGGTTACACAGTGTGCCTACGGTGCGAAATGCCTTGAGTTGTTGACCAAATCTCTGTGTACAGCCCTATTGTGAGTTTTATCTTAACAAAATACTCAGTGAATGAATGGATAAGGCATTAAAGGAGCCAGGGGAGACCTTCCCACTAAAACAACTGTTTCTAGTAAAAAGGTGGCCAGATGTGGGGCCTGATGAGGTTGAAAATGCAGCTGGCTTGGGCGCCTTTTCTGTTGACAGTTGAGCGAACGGAGGTCCACTGAAGGCTGTGACTGGCCCAGGGGCCCCCAGGATCCTTCCTGAAGGTCCCTACCAGCTTCGGAGATTGGAGGGATGGGGAGTTTCTCCGAGGCCTGGCACGGGGTCAGGCTTGGAGGGGAAGAAGAGAAGCTAGACAAATGTGTACCCTCCGCCTGGGGTCTCTGGAGGGCTCTGGGGAGCCGAGGGGAGGCTCAGCCAGCCGGGGTCTCCCAGGGTCAGTGTCCCTGTCCCGAGGGGAGCTGGTGTGCGGGGCTACGGCCTGCTGGCAAAAGCCCCTTTACCCTGACTGGGGGTGTTCCCGTGGAGGTAAGGAGGGAGGGATGGTCACCTCACAGGTTGTGGGGGCTGCGGCTTGCGGGCCCTGAGTAACCACAGTGGTACAGGCCTGAGGAAGAGCGCGGTGCTGGGCTGGACAGAGCTTTGGCACTGCCTCGTCGAGCTGAGGCCCACTACTTCATCCCTCTGTGCCTCAGTTTCTTCAACGGTAAAAGGGAGGTGGGAGAAGTAGCAGTGTCTTGATGGAGGGCGTAGATTCGAAGCCAGAATTCTGTATCCCACCTGCTGTGTGGCTTCCGGCAAATCAATCGACCTCTCTGTGCCGCCTCAGTTTTTTTATCCATAAAATTGGGGGTAGTAATCATCGGTACCGCAAAAGGTGGTCATGAGCATGTAAAAAGTACTTGAACTCACCACCCCCAGGTCAAGAGTCGCACGCTCCACCGAGAGGCAATGTGGTAGTGACGTCACTGTTTGGGGATGACGTCAGCACCCCGACCGGGGGGCGGTGGGAGTGGAATTAGTGATGTCACTGGTTGCCAGGCAGATTAGCCCAGGGAGTGGGCGCTGGGAGGTGGTCAGTTCCCATCAGACGGATTGGTGGCTAAGTGTCCGGCTCTTGGCGCTCTCCGCGCCTTGGCCTGCGGATCTCGCCTCCCTGAGCCTCAGTTTCCTTATCTGTCCCATGAGGATAAACAGTCATCTCTACCTCAGGGTTTTCATCCTACCTGAGGATTAAAAGGGATAATGTAGGGGCGCCCGGGTGGCTCAGTCGTTAAGCGTCTGCCTTCGGCTCAGGTCATGATCCCGGGGTCCTGGGATCGAGCCCCGCATCGGGCTCCCTGCTCAGCAGGAAGCCTGCTTCCTCCTCTCCCGCTCCCCCTGCTTGCGTTCCCTCTCTCGCTGTCTCTCTCTCTGTGTCAAATAAATAGATAAAACCTTAAAAACGAAAAGGAGAGGTAAAGGGAGATGCCGGCAGGGAAAAGATGCTGTGCCCTTCAGGAGTCCCTGAAATATTCGCCGATGGCACGAAGGAATAAATACGAGCGTGTCTCCTTCCTGCTCCCCCCACCCCAGCAGGGAGGGTCCAGGCCCCACCCCAGGGGGCCACGTCCCTGGTGCTCCACCCGTATCTGACCGACCCCATGCACGTGGCAGTGAACGGAGGAAAGTCAAAGAGCTTTCCTGACGTCGTTTCACCTGCCTCAGTCCTTCTCAGCCGCCCGCACTTCAGAATCCTCTGCCGGGCCCCTCAGAGATGCCCACAGCCCGGCGCCCTTGTGGGTCAGCAGTGTGCAGACCTTACCAGCGCGCCCTCAGAGCCCGGAACAACCAATCCTCATTAAATAAATAATCGAGGCCCGAATGCCACATGTGCCGATACTACAGACGGGACAATGGAAGGAAGGGAGTGATCTGGCCAAGGCCCCAGACGAGGCAAGTTCCAGGCAGAGCTGGGATTTGAACCTCAGCCCTGCGGGCAGTTTCTGTCCCAGTCCCGCCTCCCCCAGGGTCCCCGGAGCTCCCCGGTGCACTAAGCACTAGTCCCACCTCCGGGCCTTTGTAGCTGCCGGTGCTCCTGCCAGGAATGCCAGCGCGGGGAGCCCCCACCCCACTCCTGCTTGGCTGGATCTCACTGTGTGTCCTTAAACAGGCGCTGTGCGCCTTCGCTCCCCAGCTTGTAAATCAAACCTAGCCCCAGGGGGCCTTTCCTCTCCCTGGGTGACAGGCCCGTTTTGTTCCCACACCACGGCCGGGCCCGGGCACGGAGTTAGCGCTTGACTGGAGCAGAGGAATGAAGGCAACAATGGAGCCGGGTGGGTCAGTCCGGCAGCGGAAGGAACAGCAGAGAGCTCGCCGGCCGACAGAAAGGGCAGTTGGCCGAGCTCCTGCTTATTAGCCTTCTCGAAGCTGCTTGTCTGGTCTGGTCTGCCCTGCTCGGGAGACCCCAGGACGTGAGTCTCTAAGAATGGTCCAAGGCATCGACCCTCCAGCCTCCCACCCCGGCCCTGGCCCTCTGTCTCTGTCCGCACTGTTCCCATCCAGCCCTGGTCTCCTCCTTGCCCCTCGCCCTGCAGCCAGCCCATTCACTCCCTTGGCCTCCGGTCCCTCCCACCTGTCCACCCCGCACATGGCCGCAGCCCCTCAGCCCGCAGCTCCAGGCCCTCCTTAATCTGGACCTGCCCATTCCTCTGGCCTCCTCCGACCTGAAAGACCCTGTCTGACTTCGCTGTGGCCCCAGCAGCAGAGGAAGAGCAGGGGAGACGTCCATAGAGAAAATCTATGTCAAGGACATACGTCATCAGACTTCTCCCAGGACCCCATGAAGTGGGTATGGAGAGCACTACTTTGCGCCAGAAGACATGGAGGCCCAGAGAGGTTAATATATTTCCCTAAGGTCACACAGCAGTCTTTCTAGGCGACCTCAGTAAGTACCTGTCAATGCGCCTCCACCCCTTCCTCTCCCGCGAGAGCACAGTATGTCGGTTATGGTCAGTGTTTTATCCCCAGGACCTGGCACACAATAGGTGTGCAATAAACAAATCCATCCCCACTTAGGGTCCCTGGGCGGTGGGGGCCCTGTCACCATCTCCAGGGGCAGCCCCGCCTGCAGTGGGGAAAGAAGACGGGCTGAGGTTGGGTAGACTTGGATTTGAACTCAGGCTCTGCTACCAGCTAGCTCTGTGACCTTGAATACATGACTTACCCTCTCTGGGCCTCAGGATGAGGAGGATAGGAAGGCTTCCCTCCCGACTGGACTTTAGTTGCCTCCTTACTGATCTCCCTGCTTCCAGCCCTGCACCCCAGCCACAGTTCTCCCCACTGTTAGAAACTAAGTAGGCTCTTGTCTCTCCTCTCCAAACCCACCCACCTCGCTCAGAGAAAAAGCAACGTCCTCACCGTAAACACAAGGCCCCACAGGAGCCGCCCTGACCCTTCTGCCTTAATTTTCACCCCCACCCCTCCCTTACCGATCTCCTTGCTGGTCCTCCAACCCTTTAGGCCGAGGCCTGCCTCAGGGCCTTTGCACTGACTACTCTCTCTGTCTTCCATGTGGGCCTGGGCTTGGCGCCCTTGCCTCCTGCCCTTGCTCTGATGGACAGCTCCCCGGGGCGCCCTGCTGGTGAGCTCACCCAACACTGACACCGTGTTTGCTCTCCAGCCCCCCTCCCGCCCCTCATCCTGCTTTGTCTTCCCGCGGCCAGCACGGTGGGCACCTTCCCTGCCCCTCTCACGGTTTACGTGTCTCCCCGATTGTTTATTGCCTTCCTTCTCTGCTCGCACATAAGCTCCGTGAGACCAGGGATTATTTTATTTATTTATTTATTTTTGGGTCTGTCTTGATTGCCAAGAGCGGCCCTTTGGTCACATTTTTGAAGAAGTGGTATTAATGCTGAGCCAGTACTCTCTGCTACGTGATGGGCCTGGTTTCCTCAACGTCCTCCCTGCCTTCCAAATGTGAGCTGGAGGCACAGAGAGGCAGAGCCGGGATTGGAACCCAAGCACTGTGGCCCCACAGTTTGACCCCTAACCAGCCAAGGGCCATGGGGATAGCCCGTCAGGGCCCCTGCATTTGGTGCTCCCCACGTGTGCTCCTTTCTGGCCGGGGGTTTGCAGGCGGTGCTCAAGGGCACATAGGTTTGCCTTCCGGGAACTCATGTAACCTCTCCCTGAGTCCGGCTCGACCTCCCTCCCCTTGGGTGCAGGAGTATTTAACTCCTAGGGGAATATTATTATCATATTGTATTTTATTATATACGTTGTATTCCTATATCTCACTGAACTGTATTTCTTTTTTAAAGATTTATTTATGTATTTGAGAGTGAGGCGTGGGGGCGGGGAAGGGGCGGAGGGAGAGAGAGAGAATCCCAAGCAGACTCTGTGCTGAGCGCAGAGCCCCACACGGGGCTCGATCTCAGTACCCGGAGATCACGGCCGGAGCCGAAACCAAGAGGGGTGTGCTCCCCCGACTGAGCCACCCAGCCGCCCCTGAACTATCTTATTACCTAAGCAGATCTTAAACCAGAGTCGCTCCCCAAGAGCAACGAATGCTTATGGCCACACAAACACCTGTACTCACGTGTTTATAGCGACACTGCTCACAATCACCCAAAACCAACAGCAACCCAGATGTTGTCCAACGGGTGAGCAGGTCAACAGCGGCCCGTCCACACCACGGGACGCCACTTGGCAATGACAAGAAATGGACCACGGAGACCCACAGCCACATGGATGCATCTCGAAGGCAGGGTGTGGGGCGAAGGAAGCCAGACCCCGGAAGGCACGTCTGTATGGCCCCACCCGGGGGATGGCGGCCCCCACGGGCAGCCGCACCCCGATCCCCAGAGCCTGTGACTATGTTCCACTGCAGGGAAAACGGGATCTCGCGGCTGTGATTCTGGTCAGGATTTTGAGATGGGGAGATTCTCGGGTGGCCCGGAATTTGATCACGAGGGTCCTTCTGAGAAGGAGGGGAGGAGCTGTGATCACAGAAGCTGAGGTCAGGGAGAAGAGAGTTTGGAAGATGCGAGCGAACCACTGGCTTTGGAGAGGGGACCAAGGAGCCACGAGCTGTGGAATGCAGGTGGCTCCTAGGAGCTTCTAGAAGCTGGAAAGGCACAGAAGGACCCGATTCTCCTGAGAACCTCTGGAAGGAACATGGCGCTGCTGCTGCTCAGATCTTAGCTGAAATTGTGCTAAAATTCATAGAACTATACACTCCCCCCTACACAGACACACAAATCAACTTTATGATTTTCTTTAAAGAGCCTCGTTCATGAGAGCACAAGCTTCATGCCCATTAGCCATTATTATAACAGAACACCCTGTTGGCCAGTGTTCCTCCTGGCTACCTCGGGGATGTGCCGAGAAGCAACGCCTGCCCATGTTACAGGCCTGCCTTGGACTTGCTCTGTGACCTGAGGCCGCTTGCAAGCCCTCTCTGGTCTCATTTCAAGAATGAGCAGTGGCAGGGGGGTCAGAAACCTCTTTTCCAGGGACGTTCCAGCCTGATGTCCAAGGAGAGCTCTCCGTCCCTGGGAGCTTTAGGCCTTTTTGCCGGAGATGGGACAAATTGATTCATTCGGCCCGCAAATATTTACTGAGCACCTACTCTGCGCCCCACGCTGGGAGATACCAAAGTGAAACAAAGTGAACAAAAAGCCCGATTGCAGTTTGTGTTTGAATGGACAAAAATGAACCCAAAATGTTCCAATGGGTGTGCGCGCGCCTGTGTTTTTTAATGATTTTATTTTTAAGTCACCTCTACACTCAACATCGGGCTCGAACTCACAACCCCCGGACTGAGCCAGCCGGGCATCCCTGAACCCTAAATGTTTTCAGTGTGGGATGGTGATGGGGGGCAAAAGAGGCAGGTGGGGATAGGGAGCATCTTGGGAAGGCTGCAGGTTTAGGTCCACGGAGCATGAAGGAGCAACCAGGGGTACCGTGCGTGCAAACGAGGTGACCGAGTCTGCGGCTGGGATTCTGGGGTCTGTGTGGGGCTGGAGCTGCTCCCCTTCCTGGGAGCAGCCCCACGCTTCGGGAATGCAAAAGAAATGCTCAGGGACGCTTCGGGGTGGCTCTTGGCAGCCCAGCCGGCTGTCCTGCTGACTCATGGCGGGCGCCTGTGGTCAACCTGCCTGCTCTGCGGAACGCGGCCAAGCCTCCCTGGGCCGGAGCTGGGTTCAGCGCGCCCCATTCCCAGGACGCACGGTGCAGTTCCCCGAGCCGGCCACCGGGCCTTTGTCTGGCTGTTCTCCGCGGCAGGAGTACCTTTCCCTCACCTCCTGAAATTCCGCTTGCAGCCCATCTGGGCAAGCATCCCCATCTCCTCTGGGCACCTCCTCCCCAGGGGAATGTCTCACGCCTTGGCCAGAGTACAGAGAAACAGGCTCTTTTCACTTGCCTGCTCTTGGCAGGAGAGCAATTAGACTAACCTTTTTGGGAGATCACTTGGCAACATTTTAAGCATGCAGACCACCTCCGCTAAAGTAGGAGACACCCGCCCTCTCTGTGTATGTGCTTGCTTCTTTCGCAGCCCTTTGAACACTTTGTAACTAATTTCTTTGGCTAGTGACTTCTTAGCATCCGTCAGTCCCTAGCACTTGCAGGGGCGCTAGGAGGGGGCAGAAATTCTCCTACTGTGTCCCACCTCCAAGAACCAGTGTCTGACATTTGGGCACTACTCCATCATATCTGTTGGAGGGGCAAATGAACGTGACCCCCAGAAATTTAGGGAATAGATCGGTGGCCTCAAGGGGTGCCCGTTAAATATATACCAGGATGTTTATTGCAAGATCAGTGATAAGCAAGACTTGAAACAACACAGGGCTGGATAAATCCATTAGGACCCCACCAATATTGGAATCCAGCCTTTCAAAAGGAGGTGTTTATTTCTTGAGAGGGACGGGGGTCACACATATTTTTCTCAAAACTTCAAATTTGTGCACTATACTGTATGTGTACATCCTCTATTTTTTTTAAAAGATTTTATTTATTTGACAGAGAGAGAGCAAGAGAGCACAAGCAGGGGGAGCAGCAGAGGGAGAGGGAGAAGCAGACTCCCCGCTGAGCAGGGAGGGAGCCCAACTTGATCTCAAGACCCTGGGATCATGACCTGAACCGCAGGCAGATGCTTAACCGACTGCACTACCCAGGGGCCCCATACATCCTCTATTAAAAGGAAATCCCGTAAGTAAATATGGGAACGCTTGTGATGCAATGTTCTGATATCTAAAGCTTATTTTGGAAACGTATCACAAATAAGGATGGATGGACCGATAGAAGGATGCTCAGATACGTGATAAGACATATAAGACATATATATATATGACAAATAAAATAAAATAAAACAAGACATATAAAAATCATATATAATAAGAATAAAATAAAAAGACATATATAATACCAATAAAAATTGGTAGGTTTAGGGAAGTTTGTGGATAATCCTTCCAAGGTTTTTTTTTTTTTTTAGTATGTTTGGACATTTTCACATTGAAAGATTGGAGGGGTAAGAATGTGGCATTTATTTGGCAAGATGTCCCAGATATTACAAAAGGCTAAAAGGCATGAAGTAGTATCTCGATTCTATTTTCCAAAAGAAATAAGGAAGACGAGATACGCGCGTGAAGATTCATTTCTGACAGGCAGGTATTAACAGTGGTGACTCCAGGGATGAGTCTGGGGTAGTCGTGAGACTAGAATTTTCCATTTCGTGACTTCCCCACATCTTGGATTCTGAACCGTGAGCCCAGGGTGGTGACTGCTGTTGAGATATGCCCTTGGGGGTGGGACCAGAGACGTCTCCGGGGGCATGTGGGAGCCGCAGGTGGAAGAGCCTGGGCCCCAAACACGTGGCCACGTGACCCCAAACACCTGTGAATTTCGACTGCATTAAGCATGTCAAGTGGGAGGCCTTTTAAGTCCGCCAGACTTCCTTCCTCGGGCGCATGCGTCTTTTTCTTTCTCTTTAGAAAATCTAATTAGGAAAGTAACAAATTCTTGGATCCTATCTCTGTATCTTTTGATCACCTGGGTTTATTAATAAGTTAATGGTCTCTCCCGACAATGCCATTGCCAGCCTCAGGGGACCCCAGTAATACCAGTTTGGTGAGTCACTTAACTGCTTTTAGGAGCACCTGCAAACAATCACAGTGAGCGCTCAGATTCCCTTCCCTCTCCCCTTCCTCCTCCCTCCTCCTCTTCCTCTCTTCCTTCTAAAAAATATTGATTTCATACCTCACACCTTACTCTGCACCTTGCTAATTTTTTTAGGTCAATTGACAGCCGTCTTGTTCTGTTTAAAAATAGCTGCAAGATACCCCACTTCCATCCTTTTAAAATTTATTTTCCTTTTGAAGGAATGTATTAGTCTTCAGTGAATTTTGACAGCCACATATCCTCCGGCGAACCCAGCTCCGAGCAGGATGCAGAAGGGCCCAGCGCCCAGGAAAGTTTCCTGGTGCTTCCTCTGAATCTCTTCCCACCCCTGCCCAAGAGGTGACCTGTCTCGAGTTTTCCTCAGAAATGGAGTTGTCTGGTCTTGGCTGTTCTAGAACTTTCGTCTTACCTAACGTGCTCCAGCATCTGGCTTCTTTTGCTCAGCGTAATGTCCTTGACATTCATGGGTGTTTGTGTGTATATTAGAGTTTTTTTCCCTCTCTGTGGCTGAGTCAAATTTCACCGTACGAATAAATCACAGGGCGCGTATCCATTTCCCCGTTCTTGGCTGTTTCTAGATCTGGTTATTATGCCTAAAGCTGCTGCACCCATCCTGGTCTTTGGATGGCCCTACATTCTCATTTCCTTAGGCAAATAACAGGCATAAGATGGGAGTCATATTATTTGCATTACAGTAACTATGCATTTTAAGTTCCTATGGGATAAACTCCCCTCCCCCATTTCCTCCCCTCCCCCCCATTCTTGCACATTTCAAATTCACCCAAACTTTTAAATAACTTTTCAAAAAAACATTTGAGATGTATCACTTTGATATATCACTTTCCTAAGGATAATAGTAATGGAGAAAAATCTAGCTAAAGAAATCAATCACTCCCTTCAAATTCTCAGAATTCTTTGGACTGCAGCCTGGGCTTTGTCCCTCAAAGGCCAGCAGATTCACTGCACCCCCATTGGCTCACACGGCCCCCACCTCTCTGAGGCCCCCACCTCTCCGAGGCCCTGCACCCCAGCAAGGCCAGTGTTGTTCCTTTCCCACCACAAGTTCTTCCTGTTCCCTGCATACTCTCTGCTCCACCACCCCTCAGAGCTCTGTGCCTGCCGTGCCTTTGGCCTGAGGCTCTTTGTAACTTCTCTTTCTTTACTTTCTCTCTAACGCTTCCTCTCTCTCCCCCTTCCAACCTGCATTTATTAAGCTCCTACTACGTACCTCTCCTGGCCCTTGGGTCACTCACAGCCTGGAGCCATGCTGGCCAACAGAAATTTCCAGAATGATGGAAATAGTCAGTTCCCCTCCCTGGGAATATCGTGTGGGTCACTGAGCCCTTGAAACACGGCTGGAGGAACAGGGGGGCCCTTTCACTTGTATTTGCTTATTACTGATTTCAGCTGTCACCCTGACACTCCAATGATCGGAAAGCTTTTTGGGCAGGTTGGGAACGACTCAGGCCTGGGGAGGGAATTTCTGGAGCTGCAACCGGGAGACCTAGGGGCAGATGTCTTCCTGATGGAAGGCTGCCGTCTCATTGGCCCAAAAGGCCACTCAGTCCCAAAGGCTTCGTGTACCAAGCACGTAAAAGATTTCATTGATAATTTATTCTTTTTTTTTTTTAAACATCACAAATAAGATTTTTTATTTATCACCATTAAATGTCTGAATTTTAAACAGATTCTTGGACTGGTGGCTCATATCCATCAGCTCGTTCGACTTTAGCACCAGTCTCATCCCCAGTAGCTTTTCCAGAACTACTACCTTCACCATGAAGCTCCATGAGCTTTCCCAATTCAAACTTGGGCTTCTTCAGCATTTTTACTTTTCTAACGAAGACATCATGGAGTGGATAAATAGACTGACAAGCTTTTTCTATATCTTTTCCGATACTGTCTGGAATCAATTTATTGACCACTTCTTTCAAGTCATTTGTCTGCACCTCTCGTGTCATGATCTCCATCATCTGATAATTTATTCTATTGGTTCCGCGTTGAAATGGTAGGGTTTCAGATATATCAGGTTAAATAAAATACAGAATTAAAATGATTTTTGCCTGTGTCTCTTGCCCCCCTTTTTTTCTCTTTCTTTTAACGTGGCCGTGAGAAAATGTTTACGTCGGCAGGCTCACCCTGTGCATCCGTGGGACGGCGTGGGTCTGGTGGGTGGACAGACCACAGATGCACTGGTCCCCTCGTGGGGGGGATGCCTGCGGAGGGACAGCCCTTTCCTGTGGTGTGAGGACTCCTGTCTGAGCCCTTTTTCTGGGTGGTTCAGAGTAAGGCCCTGGGACCCCACCTCCGATGTACTCTCCCGGCCTCAGTGTGCCCATCTGGAAAATGGGAATCCCAACCTCCGCCGCCTCTCAGGGCTGCAAGGATCTCAATCCACTCAAAGCCCTCCGGGAGCCTGGCACACGCTGAAGGCTCAGGAAGGTTCTAATTATCACCATTCTTCACCCTGGCCCCACCCTTTCCTGGCAGCTGAGTTCCTGGCTCAGGAGGGGGTCATGGGATTTGGAGAAGGAGGAAGGAAAAAAAAAAGGAACAAACCACACAAACTCTGACTCAGCAGAGAGCGCTGGGTCTGGCCCATCCGCCCCCCCTCACCCTGGGCATCAGCCACTGTACCCATTTCACAGACGCGGAGCTCCAACGTCCCTGTCTGCCCCATGGGTCCCCGCCAGCGAGCGACGCAGGCAGGATCTTAACTCAGGGCTGCCTGCTTGTGAACTTCAAGACTCTGGTATTCTTGCCTACAGTGGCAAAGTCCTGGGTGGCGGGGGGCGGGGGCGGGGGGGGGGAGAGGGGCTGGTCCCGACCTCTTGCCTGGAGCCTCTGATCCAGGCCTCCCCAGCAGCACCAGCATCTCCCTCCTTGCCCTGGCATTCAATGCCCCCAGAGGGGCCGCCGGGGTGCCCCTCTCCCTCCCATAGACACACCCCCTCCAGCCAACTGAGCTGCTCAGTCCTTTGCACGCGGCCCCCCGATGTTCCCACACCCCAGCCCCAAAAGAGCACGTGGGCAAGGAGACACATCCCGCCCTTTGGTCTCCAAGCCGGGGTCATCATCGGGGAGCGGGGTGGCCGTGAGCATCTCCCAGGACACCTTATTTACTAGCGGCGGCCCTGAGTCCCCGCCCCTCTCTGCCTGTCCAAATTCCACCCAGGCGGCGAGGTCTAATGTCCTATTATTGGTTTATTGGTTAGAACCTTTTTACTAGCGGCCCCCTTCTCCTTGGGAGAAGCAGCTCTGTGACTGGCAGGGATCTAGCCAATAAAGTCTTTGAGTGGCTCAGCCCTCCCCAGGGAAGGAGGGGGTCAGGATCCTAAAAACCAGGGCCGGAGACCTCAGCCATAAATATGCAGCGGAGGTAAGAAAGGGCCTTGCAGCATGTTCTCCAAGATCAGAGGGAGGGAGGGGTGGCGACCGCAGGTCCGACTACGGGCTTGGCTTCCTCTGGCCTCGGCTTTCTACGGAAGGGGCTGGTGGTTGGCGCAGCCCAGCATGCCGACATTCCAGGAGACGTGCCAGAGCTCGCACTGCCCACCAAGCCTCCCATCCGGGCTGCGGCTACCTCTCCCCTTCCTCCCCTTGTTCATCCCCAGACTCCGTTCACACCTGCCAACGGCGGCCAGCGCACAAGAGGCCAGGCAGCCTCGGTTCAGATCCCGGTGACATCCCACCTGGCAAGCTGGCACCTCGGGCAACTCGCTCAACCTCTCTGGACCTCGGTTGTCTCAATTATAAACGGGATGACAATAGCTACTCATTTGTGCTGGCTAAGCCCAGACAGTTGCTGGGAAGCACGTGAGAAAGGCCCAGAAGGGATGCTAAACACAGGAGTCCGGGTCCCGCCTGCCTCCTGCTCACGTTTTCCTGTTCAAATTTTGATTTTTGCCCTCAGGATCCCCGGTTCGGGCACTGGACCCCTGCACGGCGACATGGAATAGTACAGAACTTATAAAGCGTGATCGATCGCAAACCCCGTGAACGAGAACGTTCTGAGCCCTGTGTCCCGCTGGTGTCTCTGGGCTCCTCCTCCCCACAACCGCTGCCCCCGTGAAACCCTCGTCCATCCCGGAGATCTGTCGGGTGTGCCTGTATTCCCCAAGCAATATAGGAGCTCTTCTGGTTTTCCGGGGGGCAGGGGGGGTCGTAAAAAATGGAATCTGGCTGCAGGTGGTGTCATTAAGAGGCATCCGTGCGACTATGCGTGATAATGGTCCCCAGGGGAATTTTCCACTGCCCTGTTGGTCCCCTCCGATCCACAGTTTGCCCCTCCTCTCCCCTCTCCCTGCCTGCCCTGCCCCTGCTCCCCTGCCTTCCGGCCCTGACTCATCCTTCCAGCTTGCCTAACCTCCATTCATTCCTTGACATCATTCCCGGAGACTCGCTAGGGCCCCCGAGGTGGCCCAGCTCTGGCCCTTGCCGTGAACAGTCCACAGTGTGGTGCATGGATGAGTCTGAAGCTGGAAGTGTGGTCAGGGGACCCAGCTGTGGTGGCCGCGAACCCCACACTGTGTGAGAAGGGAGTCTGCCACACACGAGGGAGAGAGGTCATCCCAGGCAAAGGAATGTTTGCATGCGAGGCCCGAAGGTGTGAGGTCCAGGCGGGAGTGGGTGTGGAGGCAGGGAGGTGGGGCCCGGGCCTTGAGGAAGGTGGGGACTGTGGAACAGAGAGGGGCTCCCACGGAAGAAGCAGGGTGAGCGGAGGGACCTGAGCCCCACTCCCCCGTTTTGGACCACAGCAGCTCTGTCCTGAACTCTATGATGTATTTCTGCTCTGGAAGATTCCTCTGGGACAAAGAGATCTGTGTCTCTAAAGGTTTCAGAAGCCATCACTATGGGTGCTAGTGAGCCACAGAAGAAACCTGAGTGGGGCATGGCCAGAGGTGGATTTGGAGATCAGAAAAGACTTCTCTGGGAATCCCCACAGAGGAAATGAATATGCAAAGGCACCGGGGCAGAGAAGAGTGCGGTGCTGCCAGGGATCTCAAGGCTGGATGGAATACTCAGGCAGGAGGCCAGGCTCCAGGCAAGCCCAGGAGGGCCTTGGGCCTGGAAGGAAGGGAGGGACAGCTCTGGGAAGGACTGGAGGCAGGGAGGCTGGGGGGAGGCTGGGGGAAGGGAGGGAGAGGAGGCCTGGGGGGACAGGCAGGGGGAGGGCACGGGAGGGAGAGGCCCAGCACAGGAGAGTGGGGCTGGGCCCTGACAGGCCTACAGGAGGGAGAGCAGAGGAAGGGCAATGTCTGGGGGTGACCCGGGGACCCATGGGGCCATCCCCGAGATGGCAACGGGGGGGGGGAGGGACGATGCTGGGGAGGCACTGAGCTCCCGCTCCAGCTGGGGCTGGTGTGTGTCTGAGTTCCCTGGGAGGGGCCCGGAGGAGATGGTAAGGGTCCTCCCGAGGGGCACCCTCCTGGGTCCGGGGGTTCCAGAAGCTCATGCAGAAGAAAGTTGGAGGCGCTCTTAGGACCCCTTAGGGGACCACAGACATTCAGGTCTAGAGGTGTCTTACAGGGGAGGGTTATTGACCCCCGTTTTTCAGATGGAGAAACTGAGGCTCAAGAGGGCACGTGAGTGGACCAAGGTCACGCACTGAGCAAGAAGGGACAGGGATTTGCCGGCCCCTGGATGAGGGGGAGCAGAGAGGAGGAGAGGGGAGTGCCTCGATGTCTGGAGGGAAACGCTGCAGAACCCAGAGGCCCAGAGAGCAGGAGACAGGAAGGCTGAGTGGAGGGTGCTGGGCCCTCCCTCAAGCCGGCCTGGGACGGCCTGGTGAGCAGCCTCAGCCCGAGAGACCTGGAGCCCCTGGGAGGCTTGTCCACATCACACAGCCTTCAGAATTCAAATCTCTGTGGCCAGGCTCCTGGGTGAGGGAGGCGAGGGCATGGGAGGGACCCAAAGGTGACAGCCCGGGCTGGCTAGAGGGGCTCGGAGGGCCAGTGCGGAGACTCGCCTGGCAGAGTGAAGATCCTGGGGCTGGGACGTCATCTAAGCGGCTGGCTGTGTGATCCCGGGCAGGCCCCTTGCCCTCTCTGAGCCTCCACTCGCTCATCTGGAAACGGAGCCAAGGCCAGGGGCTATCGCCAAGGCTGTTGAGGACGGGAGGGACCACAGACCCTGGGGTCGGACCCATCGGGGTCAGATCCGTTTCGGGCTGCGTGACCCTGGTCGTGACACTTTCACTCTCAGCCTCAGTTTCCCCATCCGGAAAGCGGGCGTGATAAAAGCGTCTGACTCATCGGGAACACAGGGGTCCCGCTCAGGAGGTGGGGAGCGCCGGGCCCTAACCTCTCCTATGAGGGCTGCCGAGTCGGGGGCCCGTCCTCCTGTCCTCCGAGCCCCCAGGGACACACGCCGCTTCTGGCTCGGGGACCCCGCTGCGTCCGCACCGCTGCCCACCCCTGCTCTCCCATCCTCCCCCCGAAAAAAGCAGGTGCCACATTCTGCACCCCCAGAAGGGAACACATCCCCCTCCGAAGGCGCTCTGAGGGTCTGGGAGGAAAAGGAGACAACATGCCCTAAGGTTTCCTGAGCAATTGCTGGGAGCCAGACTTCGCACTCATCCGCCCTGCGTCAGGAAGATGCCTTTGGCAGACAGAGGAACTGAGGACCCCCCGCAATGATCCGGGACACCTCAGGCACCCCCAAGTAACTCAGCACTGCCTCGCGCCCCACTCCCTTCCAGCGGGGACGAGCCCTCTGGGTCCCCGCCGGGTGCGAGGCAGCAGGGGGCTGGGGGCCCCCAGGGCCGGGGTCCGTGGCTCTTCCCCGGGCCCCCTCCTCTGGGGAAGGGGGCCGCGGGGGGCGCGGAATCCCCCGGCTCGAGCCCAGGCGCGGGCCTCACCTGAGTTCCGAGATGTTGTTTTCGTGCGCGTCCCACAGGGCCGGGATCCGGGGCTCGGCGGGACCGTCCATGGCAGGCCGGCGAGGGAAGGGAGGGGAGGACGCGCGGGAGCGGGTGGCTGGGGACCAAGTATGTGCACCGGTGGCGTCTGCCACCCGAGGAGCGCGCCAGGTGCCTACCTCCGCGCCCAAGGGGAGGGGCAGGACCCAGCCGGTTCTCCCAGCTGCTACCCACGCCTCCGACAGCGGGGAGAGGCTGGGAGGGCGCCACCCTGCTCCGAGGCGGGGGAGGGGCCGAGAGGTGAGGGACACGTCTCAGGAATCTCCCCGCGGCCCGGCAGAGTCCGGGAGGCACTTCCATACTGGAAACTTCTGGGCTCCAGGCTCCGGGCAGACCTACCCGGGCTCTCCGTTGGCCGATGGGCCAGAAAGCTATCTCATCTCAGAGAGTTCATTCATCCATCCATTCACGTATTCATTCCAGAAATGCTCCTTGAGGGCCTCGGGTCTGCCGGGCGCTTGTCTAAGGGCTGAGACGGTGTTAGAACCACCTGCTCTGTTCGGGGCAGGATGGGAGAGCAGGGGTGGGCAGCGGTGCGGACGCACCGGGGTCCCCGAGCCAGAGGTCGTGTGTCCCCGGGGGGCTCGGAGGACAGGAGGACGGGCCCCCAACGCGGCAGCCCTCATAGGAGAGGTTAGGGCCCGGCTCTCCCCACCTCCTGAGCGGGACCCCTGTGTTCCCGATGAGTCAGACGCTTTTATCACGCCC
>LNAC01000292.1:2814578-2840385 GCA_002007465.1 Ailurus styani
TCCTGCCTGAGTATTCCATCCAGCCTTGAGATCCCTGGCAGCACCGCACTCTTCTCTGCCCTTCTAACCCCAGCCCACCCATTTCCTCATCCCTCAGAGACCTCGAACTTGGCCATGACATCCACTGTTCTTATCAGAAGTGACTTATTTTTATAGAACAGAGGGAATATGTGTACTTTGTTTAAAAAACAAATGGAAGGAGGCAAAGAAAATATCTGAACAGGCAAGTCCGGATAGAAAATAAGGACTCCCGTAACCCCCCTTCTACCCATGGAGAGAACCACCATGGACATTTCAGTGGAATCTTCCTAGAATTTTTTTTTGTCATTTCTCTAGTATGTGGCACAGAAATTTTGGTTGGATGAATAAAGAAAAAATGACTGCCATTTAAAATTCAATTTCCAAGGGGCACCTGGGTGGCTCAGTTGGTTAAGCGTCTGCCTTTGGGTCAGGTCATGATCCAAGGGTCCTGGGATCGAACCCCACATGGGTCTCCTTGCTCAGTGGGGAGTCTGCTTCTCCCTTTCCTTCTGCCCCTCCTCCCCGCTTATGCTCTCTTTCTCTCAAATAAGTAAAATCTTTTAAAAAATAAAATAAAATTCGATTTCCTGACACTTACAGTCTGCCCCGTGTTATTGCACGTGGGAGGGATAGGGCACACGAGACTCACATAACATGCAGAAAGGCAGCTCAGAGAGGTGGATAAGCTGCCCAGGGTTGCACAGCGCTACCCCTCTCACTGATGGCAGACAGAAGACAAACATTCCAGGGCAAGGCACCCCTTGGTTCATCTGCCCAAAGGCCCACGACTGGGGTGCTGTCGGGTGGGGAGCCTCCCCCAACCTTGCCGCACCACTGATGGATTGGAATCTTGCCTCAGCTATTTTCAGAACTAGCCTTGATGTGCCCATCTGGGCAAAGGGCTCCCTCGAAGGGAGTGGGGGAAATCGAGAGGGCTTGCTCTCCCTGTCTGGGGCTGATGGACTTCCCTGAGGTCAGGGTATTGGGGGGCTGAGCTGGGACACCTTTCCTGGCCCTCTGGGCTGGGGTGTCCTGCCTTTGTTCTGCCTTTAATGACTGTTTCTGGAGCCGAGGAGGTGAGAACCCTCTCCTATCCCTTTCGTGGGAACCTCTCCTGAACCCTGTCCCCAGGTCTCCCCACCACACTGTCAGAACCCGAGGAGAAGCCCACTTGTGCCAACCTCAAGTTCCAGAGGAGAG
This sequence comes from Ailurus styani, assembly GCA_002007465.1. Lineage (NCBI taxonomy): Eukaryota > Metazoa > Chordata > Mammalia > Carnivora > Ailuridae > Ailurus > Ailurus styani. The sequence goes on from LNAC01000292.1 coordinate 2,815,800, forward strand.
GGAGAGTCTACAGAGACCTGAACACTCAGACCCTTGAAGGAGACTGGGAAGGAAACTTGGGGGGGGGGTCACCGTGGGTAACAAGGACATCTGGGAAGACCCAGGGAGAGTTTAGAGGAGAATGTTGAAGGGAGAAGGAGGGTCTGGTGGCTGTACCTGACTGGACAAGAGACTGTTTAGATAAAGTAACTGAGAGACATAGAAATGTTTGCACCTCAGGGCCTTTGCACTGCCATTCCCCTGTCTGGTGTACTCTTCCCCAGAGAGCTGGATGCTTTGGAGCCTCCAATCACTGCAGCTGCCCCTTCTCCTTCCTGACCTCTCCCACCAAGGTCTTCAACCTTTTCACTCATTACCTTCTAACATCCTAAATGTTTTACTTCTTGGTCTTGCTGACTGTCGATCTCCTCATCAGACTGTCAACCCCACGAAGACAGGGCTTGTTATATGTTTGTCCCCTCTTGTAGCCCAAGGGAAGCGCCTGGAAAAGTGGCTGGGATTTAGGGGTTGCTGAGTAAATGCTGTGGATGGAGTGAGTGAATCATCACAGGGTGATGGGGACTGAGCAACTGGGAGATGGTGGTGCCTAGAGAAATTGCTTGGATCTCTTCAGAAGAAGTGGGTGGGGATGGGGAGATGCAAGGATGGGTTGTAGAGGGTATGGGCCTAGATGGTTGAGGAGACGGCAAGGGGAAACAGAAGACAGAGTGGCTCCTTACCCAGTGACAGGAGGGGAGGGGCAGTAATGGGAATCACTGACCCCATCAACGTGAACATGGGGTAGGCATCTGAGGGACTGGAAGAGATTTGGAGGTGTGGGGGCAAGAAGAAAGAAAGTGGAAAAGCTGGTGTCTGCTGGTGCTCCCTGGGAGGAGCAGGGATTATCCATCAACACTCCATCCATTTATCTATCCATCCCCCAAATATCCATCTATCTATCCATTCTGCAAGCATCCATCCAACATCCCTCCATCCCTCCATTCATCATCCATCCCTGAACCACCCATTATCCCTCCGTCCCTTCATCTATCCATCTCCCAAACATCCATCCATCTATCCATCCTCCAACCAACCATCCACCCATCATCCCTCCATCCGTCCATCATCCCTCCCTCCATCCATCCATCATCCATCCTCCTATCTATCTGTCATCCCTCTGTCCATTCATCTATCCATCCACCAACCATCCATCCATCATCCCTCCCATCCATCCATTCACCATCCATCCTCCTATCTATCTGTCATCCCTCTGTCCATTCATCTATCCATCCCCCAACCATCCATCCATCATCCATCCTTCAACCATCCACCCATCATCCCTCCATCCATCCATCATCCATCTTTCAACCATCCACCCATCATCCCTCCCTCCCTCCATCCATCATCCATCCTTCAACCATCCACCCATCATCCCTCCTTCCATCCATTCACCATCCATCCCCCAACCATCCATCCATCATCCCTCCATCCATCCATTCACCATCCATCCTCCTATCTATCTGTCATCCCTCCGTCCATTCATTTATTCATCCCCCAACCATCCATCATCCCTCCGTCCATCGATTCACCATCCATCCTCCAACCATCTATCCATCATCCCTCCATCCATTCATTTGTCCATCCTCCAACCATCTATCCATCATCCCTCCATCCATTCATTTGTCCATCCTCCAACCATCCATCCATCATCCCTCTTACATTCATCATCCATCCCTCAACCGTCCATCCTTCATCCCTCCAACTCTCTGGGGAGGCCTCCTCTGCAGGACTCAGCATTGCATCCACAATCAAGACGGGTAAGTAAACACGGCTTAGACCTGCACTGTGAACACAGGACCCACCGTCCACATGTGGTCCCCGAGCACTAGAAATATGGCTCGCGTGACCCGGGAAGCGGACATTTCCAGTTACGTTTAATTTTAATTAACTTACATGTAACTTTAAAAACAGAAACAGCATCAGATACTTTCCTCGTAAATGCAACAGTAATACTTTGGTAAGATCATACTGCAAATTAACCCTTGGAAACTGAGCATTGCCATTGAGTTCAAGCATGTAAACTATCTCCCGAGTAATTTTTATATCGATTACACATGGAACTGATGATCTTCTAGAGACACTGGATTAAGTAAAATGCATTCCTCAAATTAATCTTATCAATATCTCTTTTTTAAAAAGAATGTGGCTACTGGAAGGTTGAAATTAACGCGGATGGCTTGCATACTAGTGAACTTGACTCTGCTGGCCTGGGGCAAATGCAGTCTGTTTGGTATCCTGCCTGCAGGTCCTGGGCCTCTGTGGGAGGTCAGGGATGGCTTTCCAGTGACAAGGATGCCCCAGGAGGGGAAACTCTCCAGGTCAGCAACCTAAAGCATCCAAGTGGAGGGTCTGGTGGGGACAAAGACCCGGATGCTGGAGAGACACCTGGAAGGGATGTTCTTTGTCCAAGGAGGGAGACTCTGGGGATAAAGGGGACATTTCAGGGCCCTGGGGTGGGGGGCTCATACCTGTCCCTGGGGTTTAAGGGTGGTGGGGAGCAGTGCTAGTCACGGATGAGCTAGGCTGGCCAGCAAGCCCCCAGGAAGACGAATATGTCGCCGGTGTGTGCCACTGACCGGGAGGGGAGCCCCTCTGGCCTCGGATATCAGGGAAGGTCTCAGATGTGTCCCCCTGTCCTGGGCCCCCCCAAACCAATTCCTTGGTATTTCCCCAGGCCCCCATTGGGGCCCCAGGAAGCCCCAGGCTATGCCATTTTGTTCTGGGAGCTCAGATGTGGGCAAAGGGAGGTCACTGGGTCATGAGGTCATGTTTCCACAGAATCGGGGCCATCGTCACCTCCAGAGCCTGACCTTTCCATTAAAAGCTAGTAATTGCCAGGAATTCTGGGAGAGCTGAGGACCAGGCCGGCTCCCGAGGCTTAGATGCTGGGTTCCCAGGAGGGCGGAGGCTGGGGGCAGGGCTCCCAAATCCTGGGTCGGGAATAAAGAATCCCAATGAGGTGGGGAGGGGGGCAGCACAAGAGCCGGGGGTCCTGGCTCCTGGGTCTGAGGGAGGAGGGGGCTGGGGGCCAGGAATTCCTCGGTCTGACGAGGGAGGAGGAGCTGGAGGCCGCGCACTCCGGTGACCTAGACAGACGCGAAACCGGGACAGCTAGACACCTCGACCTAGTGGAGGGGTGGGCCACGGGCGAGGGATGCCCTTGTCCCCAAGGCTCTGGAGGGCCCCTTGGAGAGGGAAAAAGAAGACATCACGCTGGGTGCGGTGGGAGGAGGGCAGCTGACTCCTCAAAGGCAGCCTATGCCCTCCCGCCTGCTTTCCCCTCTAATCAGTGGGTCCATCTCGGGGTGTGCAGCGTTGTAGAAACCTCGTTCTCTGCTCTCCACCCCGATTACCCCATCCTCGCGGAGGAGCCTGCCCCAGGGCCGATACTGCGGGCCCGGCCCCACCCCGCCCACTCACCCGGACGCCCCGCCCACCCTGCTCCTGGGGCGGGGCCGGGGCTGCGCTGAGGTGGGGGCGGCCACGCCCAGTCCCCGGAGGGGAGCGGGGAGGAGTGCACGGCTTGGGGACCCTTACTCGGGGTCCTGGAGCCGGCCAGAGACAGGAGGGGCGCTAGCGGGGGACCCGAGAAGCCGGCTCTTGACCTGATCACTAAAGAAGAGGGGCACAGGTGCACAGAGAGCGCGGATACCCGGAGATTAAGCCGGGTGATGACGATGTGGGAGAGCCCAAGGCTTGGGAGCCTGGACCCCTGGGTCTGAGGGAGGAGGGGGCTGGCGGCTGGACCCCCGGCTCTGGGAGGGGGCTGGGCATGGGGAGGTTAGCTTCCTGATCTCTAGCGCTGGAGCAGACAGAGGCAGGCGAGGCTTCTGGGTTGGGGTATTGGGTCCATAGGGACCTGCGTCTTCCAGTCCTCCCAGGTGCTCCCAGCAACATCCTCACCTGTCCCCAGGGCTCTCCTCTGCCAAGATGCTGGGACCCGCCAAACCAGCTGTGCCAGTCAGGCATCCCGGTGACCCCCCCCCTTACCTGCAGTGAGTGGCTCCAGGAAGACCTGGGCAGGGCTGGAGGGCAGGGCAGTGGGTGGGTGGGTGGGAGGCGGGCTCAGGCAGGAGAACAGGATGGCCCAAATGCTGCTTCATCCTCTCCCCTGCCCGACCTGTCCTGCTCATCCCTGCTCCTTCCATCATCCTCCTGCCTGAGGCCAGGGCGGCGCCTCCACTTCCTTCTGGGGATGGCCCTTCCTCTTTGGCCCCGGGTCCCCCAAAACCTGCTCCACCAAACATCTATCCTGTCCTTCCAGCTCCTGTGCTCCATTCATTCCCTCAGCAACTCCTACAGAGCGCCTATTCTGGGCCAAGCGCTGTGCCAGGCACTGGGGATGTGGCAGTGAACCGAAGCTGAGAATGCGAGGTGGGGAGCTCAGTCATGACCCCGCACCCAAGTGATCCCAGAACAGATCTGTGACCTCGCACCGCAAAAGGGGCTTTGGAGATGCGATCAAGTCAAGGGTCTTGAGATGGGGAGATACTCCTGGCTTAATTGGGCGGGTTCGATGTCATCACAAGGGTCCTAGGAAGTGAAAGAGGGAGGCAGGAGGGTCTAACGGGTCAGAGAGAGATTTCCAGATGTTCCAGATGTTCCCATGCTGGTTTGGGAGGCAGAGGAAGGGGGCAGTGAGCCGAGGCATGCAGGCGGCCTCTAGAGGCTGGAAAAGGCCCAGAAATGAATCGTCCTCTGAAGCTTCCAGAAGAGACTCGGCCCTGGGCACACTTGGCTTTTTAGCCCTGGAAGAGCCACTTTGGACTTCCGATAAATTTGTGTTGTGTTAAACCACAACATCTGTGGGAATTTGCTCCAGCAGCAACAGGAAACTACTGTCCTAGGAAAGGAAGAAAACAAACAGCCAAAAATCACATCAGCGGCCGGAGTGACAAGCGCCGGGGGAAAACTTAAATCAGGAGAAGTTGCTGGAACATGGACCAGGGACTGTTTTCAGTGGGTGGTCAGGGCACTAAGAGACCGGGAGCGGGTCTGGAGTTGAATTGCAATTTTTTTTAAAAAACGTAACCTCCACACCCAACGTGGGGCTCAAACTCATGACCCCCCAGATCAAGATCACACGCTCCACCGATTGAGCCAGCCAGGAGCCCTGAATTGAGATTTTAACCTGAGGTAGTGACATCAGAGCATGTGCTGGGAGGGGGTGAGGGAGGGAAGGGCAGAAGCATCTGTAGGAGCAAAAGGTGGGAGGTGGGACTGTACCTGTCAAGGGGCAGAATGGAAGGATGGTAAGAGCTGGGGGCAATCCCGGTTTCCCTCTGGGAGCTGGGAGTGCTTCTCCTGACCCGCCAGGCTCTCTCCCAGCTCAGGGAAACCGACACACCTTGCACAATACACAAACACAACCGGGGACGCTCTAGTCATACCAAGATCCCTACTCATAGTTCTGTTGTATTTGTGAAACACTTACGTAGCACTTACTCAGTCCCCAGAGATGCAGGAAAGAACATTAGGCTTTGAAGCTGACAACCAAGAAAAAATGCATTTTTAAAAAGATTTTATTTATTTATTTGACTCATAGAGAGAGAGAGAGGGAAAGAGCACAAGCAGGGGGAGCAGCAGGCAAAAGAGAGGGAGAAGCAGGGAGCTGCTCCCAGCTGAGCAGGGAGCCCAGTGCAGGACTCGATCCCAGGACCCTGCGATCATGACCTGAGCTGAAGGCAGATGCTTAACCGACTGAGCCACCCAAGGTGCCCTAAGAAAGAATTCTTGAGATGTCTTTGGTGCAAAAAGTTGGTTTTATTAAAGCACAGAAACAGAACCTGTCTGCCTTCTGGTCGGGTCATGATGTCCAGGTTCTGGGATCGAGCCCCAGGTCGGGTTCCCAGCTCAGTGGGGAGTCTGCTTCTCTCTCCCCCTCTGCCTGCCACTCCCTCTGCTTGTGCTCTCTCTCAAATAAATAAATAAATAAAATCTTTAAACTTTTTTCATTACTTTTTAAAGTCATCTCTATCCCCAATGCTTTGGGGAAACATGGAAGCAGGTGGGTAGTCCAAGCTAAGGGAATCCATAGAGAGAGAGATGAATCCAAAAGGTGGGGCATTCCATTCAGAACCACAGACCAGGAATCTCAGCTCCTCAGATCTGGAGCTGCAAAAGGGAAAGACTGCCTAAGTTACCCATTTCTCAAAGCTCTCTGAATTAAGATTTTTGCATTTCACACCATGTACATTTCACCCTATTTAAACAGCTACAACTGTGAACAAAGCTGAATTTGAGTGAATGATACAGTTGTTGAAGGGTGGGGTGAAATGCACTGATTTCTGCAACTCACTTTTTAAATGAATCACAAGATCAAGGGTGCCTGGGTGGCTCAGTCTGTTAAGCGTCTGCTCTCAGCTCTGGTCATGATCTCAGGGTCCTGGGATTGAGCCCGAGGTGTGGGTCTCCCTGGTCAGTGGGGAGTCAGCTTCTCTCTCTCCCTTTCCCTCTTCCTCTGTGTGTGCTCTCTCTCTCTCTCGAATAAAATAAATAAAATTTTTTATTTTTTTAAAGATTTTTATTTATTTATTTGACAGATAACAGAGAGAGCACAAGTAGATGGACCAACAGGAGGAGGGAGAGGGAGAAGCAGGCTCTCCACTGAGCAGGGAGTCCGATGCAGGACTCCATCCCAGGACCCTGGGATCATGATCTGAACCGAAGGGCAATGCTTAACCAACTGGGCCACCCAGGCACCCCAAATAAAATCTTTTAAAAAATAAAATCAATCAATCAAAAGATTAGATGCATACTGGGATGTTGAGGTTTACAATAAGAAATATATATGGGGCACCTAGCTGGCTCAGTCAGAAATCAGTAATTCTTGATCTCAGAATTGTGAGTTCGAGCCCCACATCGGGTGTAGAGATTACTAAAAAATTTTTAACTTAAAAAAAATTTTTTAACTTAAAAAAATGAAATGTATATTTGGTCACTCTTCCTGGCACAAAGCTCTTAAAACCCTTGGAATTTCCTAACAATAGCAGCATGAAGGTGTTTTGATACTCACCATAAACCTTTTCAACCACACCTGAGCATATGCTGATGAAGTGACTTTTGGAAAGGACCTAAGGATGGGGATGGCTGCCTGTTGATGAGAGGAACTTTCATCTTACCCCCTCACCTCTGGGGAGGAGAGAGGGGCTAGAGGTGGAATTAATCGCCAGCGGCCAATGAGTTAATCAATCACACCTATATAACGAAGCCTCCATAAAAAGCCTAAAGCTGGTGGACCCATGAAGACTGGGAAGAGAGTTCAGCCTGGAGAGAGCATGATAGCTCTAGACCCTGTCCCCTTGTCTGGCCCTACGCATCTCTCCCATCTGCTGTTCCTGAGTTATAGGCTTTTACAATAAACTAGGAATCTAGGAAGTAAAATGTTTCTCGGCGTTCTGTGAGCTGCTCTAACAAATTCATCCAACATAAGGAGGCGTCATTAGAACCTCGAATCAGCTAGTAGAAGGTGAGAGCCAGGATCATTGACATCCGGAACTGGGGGAAGGGCAGTCTTGGAAGACAGAGCCCTTAACCTGCGGGTTCTGATGTCTCCAGGGAGATAGTGTCAGAACTGAATTATAGGGCACCCAGCTAAACTTGGAGAATTGCTTGGTGTGGGGGGGAAAAAATCCACACGTCGGAATTAGCATTGGTGTCAGAATATTATATGCCCATTAGAACAGCTAAAATTTAAAAGACCAAGTACTGGGGTGCCTGCCTGGTTCAGTTGGTCAAGCCTGTGACTCTTGATCTGGGGGTCGTGGGTTTGAACCCCATGTTAGGTGTGGAGATTACTCAAAAATAAAATCTTCTTTTTTTTAAAATTTAAATATTTATTTATTTATTTATTTATTTATTTTTTAATTTATTTGACAGAGAGAGAGAGAGACAGTGAGAGGGGACACAAACAGGGGGAGTGGGAGAGGGAGATGCAGGCTTCTTGCCAAGCAGGGAACCCGATGCAGGGGTTGATCCCAGGACCCCGGGATCATCGCCAGAACCAAAGGCAAATGCGTAACGACTGAGTCATCCAGGCATCCCCAAAAATAAAATCTTAAAAAAAAAAAGAGGGTGCCTGGGTGGCTCAGTGGGTTAAAGCCTCTGCCTTTGGCTCAGGTCATGATCTCAGGGTCCTGGGATCGAGGCATGCATCGGGCTCCCTGCTCAACGGGGAGCCTGCTTCCTCCTCTCTCTCTGCCTGCCTCTCTGCCTACTTGTGATCTGATCTCTCTCTGTGTTAAATAAATAAATAAAATCTCAAAAAAAAAAAAAAAAGAAAAGAAAAAAGAAAGAAAGGCCACGTGCTGGCAAGAATGTGAAGCCAATGGGAGCTCTTGTATATGGCTGGAGGGGTACAAAATGACCCAGCCACTTTGGAAAACAGTTTGTTGGTCTCTTAACAAGGCAAACATTGACTGATGTGACCCTCTGTCACAGTCCTGGGATTTACCCAAGAGAAGTGAAAACACGTGTCCATCCCAAGACTTGGACCTGGACGTTCACAGCCACTTCGTTCTAACCAAACTCTGAAACAATGTAAACATCCATCAACAGGCAAATGGGTCAGGAGATTGGCCCATCCAGACCGGGACAGCTTCTCCACGGGGAGAAGGAATGAACTGATACACGAAACAATGTTGGCCAAACCTCAAAATAATCCTGCTGAGCCAAAGAAGCCAGACAAAAAATAGAATGTTCCATATGATTCCATTTATATAAAAGTCTAGAAAACACAGACTGATCTACAGTGACAGAAAGGAGGTGGGTGGGAGCCTGGGGACAGGGATTGGTTTGGAAAGGGTAGGAAGGAGGAATTACAAAGGAGCCCAGGAAACTTTTGGGGTGACAGATGTGTTCACTGCCTTGACTGTGGCCATGACCTCGCAGGGGTACGCAGAGGTCAAAACTTGCCAAACTGTGCACTTTCGAATGTGTACAGCTTATTGTATGTTAATGATCTCAGTAAAGCTGTCAGTCAATCCATGAAAACCTACTCATTGAACTGTGTGCTTTAAAAACTGACCCAGGGACGCCTGGGCATCTCAGTCGTTAAGCGTCTGCCTTTGGCTCAGTTCATGATCTCAGGGTCCTGGGATGGAGCCCCGCATCGGGCTCCCTGCTCTTCGGCAAAGCCTGCTTCTCCCTCTCCCACTCCCCCTGCTTGTGTCCCCTCTCTCGCCGTGTCTCTCTCTGTCAAATAAATAAATAAAATCTTAAAAAACAAAATAAAATAAAATTGAGCCAGGTACTTTAAGGGGATGAGTTTTACCGTATGGGATTGTGTGATTATAGGTAAATTACACCTCAATAAACTTGACTTATAAAAATAAGAAGGATACAAACTTGGGACCGATAGATAAGTGAGTCCTGGAAATCGAGCACCCAGCACGGTGACAATAGACAGCAACACTGTGTCATAAACTTCCAAGTTGCTAAGAGACCAGATCTTTATTGTTCCTACCACAAAAGAGAAATGATAATAATGTGACTTGATGGAGGTGTTAGCTGACGCTCTAGTGGTAATCATATTGCAACAGAAAAATGTAGCAGTTTGATACACAGGTACACCTTAAGCTTACACAATGTTACACATCCATTGTATCTCAATTTTAAAAAATGGGTGGAGAGAGAGGCCGTAAAGCAAACATAGTGAAACGCTCTACACTCAATATAAGGGGCGAGTGGAGGCTATTCCGTGTCTAACCCTTTGGGTTGTTCTGCATGTTTGAAATATTTTATATTCAAATGGGGGTGAGGGGTGCCTGTCTGGCTGAGTTGGGAGAGCCTGTGATTCTCTGTCTGGGGGTTGTGGGTTCGAACCCCAATGGGGTGTAGAGATTACTTAAAAAACCCAAATCCTTAAAAATGAATAAAAATAAAATAAAGGGGGGGAGGAGGGGGGTTTCTCTCTTCGCAGGGCACGGACACCAGAGGTGTGGGCTGTCCCGCCCCCCCCCTCCTCAGCACCAACCAATTCCCATCTCTCTGGATACCAGCGGGGGGTCCAACCCTTCAATTCTGACCCTCACTATCCTGAGTCACCACAGGCTCTACAAATGAGCCCCACCACTGACCCCGGTCTCAATCCCTCAAGACTGGCCGCCACGTCAGCTCCCAGTCCCGGGTCCCAGTTGTGTCACCTGTACCTTTGACCAACCAGCTATCAATGGAAGGTTCCCTCCACTATCTCCTTAGGTTCAAGAATTCACTATGGCATCTCTCAGATTGCAGGGAAACCCTTTTCTTATGTTTATCAGTCCATCACAAAGGATTTTATGAAGGAACCATGTGATTGGCCAGATGAAGAGGAGCATGGGGCAAGGAGCAGAGGGTCCACAGTGTAGGAGCTTCTGTGCTGCGAGATTGGGGTACCCCCCCCCAGAATGTGGATGCATTCACCGACCCATGGGCTTTAGAAACTCTTGTGCAGGAAATGAGATGAAGACCAAAAATATGTTTCTTATAGCTCAGCCTCACAGCGGGACTGCCCAGTGGAGAAGAAACTGAAGAGATCTAACAACCAGGATCACCTGGGTGGCTCAGTGGGTTAAGCCTCTGCCTTCGGCTTGGGTCATGATCTCAGGGTCCTGGGATCGAGCCCTGCATCAGGCTCTCTGCTCAGCGGGGAGCCTGCTCCCCCCTCTCCCTCTGCCTGCCTCTCTGCCTACTTGTGATCTCTCTCTCTCTGTCAAATAAATTAATAAAATCTTAAAAAAAAAAAACCTAACAACCAGACAAAACACGGGACCCTTAGCTAGGATCCTGGCTCATTTCTTTCTTTTTCCCTTCCTTCCTTCCTTTCTTTCTAGAAATCTCTATACCCAACATGGGGCTGGAACTCACAACCCCGAGATCAAGAGTTGCACGCTCCATGGACTGTGCCAGCCAGGTGCCCCTAAGGTCCTAGTTCAAACAAACCAGCTCAAGAGACCAGCGGGGACACTTGAATATGGAGGGACTTACTTTCCTGTATTGTGGTTATGTGTATGTGTGGGGGGGCCTGTCTTAGGGACACACATCGAATATTGTGGGGTGAAACATCATGTTGTCTGGGGTTTGCTTTAAAACACTTCAGCACTCAGGCAACAACAACGTGGGATTTCCTAAATAATGCTGAGCGGAAGAAGCTGGGTGCAAAAGAGTGCACATTGTGTGATTCCGTGTATAGAATCTTCTAGAAGGAGCAAAACTGACTCATGGTACTGGAAGTCAGGTTGGAGCTGAAAATAAAGAGCCACGGTGAGAGGCAAATAGAGTGTTTCTTTAGGATCAAAGAATTGTCGTTTAGGAGGTGCCTGGGTGACTCAGTAAGTCAGCTCAGGTCAAGATCTCAGGGTCCTGGGATCAAGTCCAGCGTCTGACTCCCTGCTCAGCGGGGAGACTGCTTCTCCCTCTGCCTCTGTCTCTCCATCTGTTTGTGCTCTCTCCCTCTCTCAAATAAATAAAATCTTGAAAAAAAAAAAAGAAAAATTTCAATGGGTACTTACAGACTGAGTCGCTCTTTTGTATCAACCAACGCAACTGCTCCTAATATGCTCTCATTAACTATTCTGCCTTCAAAAAGTCCGCAACCAACATTCTGATGATCAAGATGCCTGCATCCTCTTTACTACAAGCTATTGCTTGTACATCAAACCATTTTGCCCTGTCCCAAGGTCTGAGCCCTCCCCTCCGCGGTTCATTTCTCTGCAGTGGCCCTTCCCACTCTTTTGGGGGTGGATGGGGAGAGGGAGAGACAGAATCTTGAGCAGACTCCACTCCCAGCATGTGAGCCCGGCAGTGGGGCTGGATCCCACCACCCTGAGACCATGACCTGAGCCCAAACCAGGACGCTTAATTGACTGGGCCACCTGGACACCCCAGGCTCTATTTTTAAATGGCTCCTCCAGTCCATGGCCATTTTTCACGGTGGTTAATTTGGGGGAGGTGGTAGTGCCCGGAGACAGTACACATGTTACACTTCAGGGTAGGATTCTAAGCAAACACATGGAGGAAGCATGGGGTTTGGTCAAGAGACAGAAGCAGGTGCAGCAGGAAGCCCGAGCCACAGCCTTTACCCAGGTTTATGCAGGGGTGGGCTGAAAAGCTTGGGATTGGCTAGTTCCTATAATTCTGGTGGGCTTTGGGGTATAGGGGTGGTCTCTAGCCACACGGTACCTGGTCCTGGGTGACCTAAGGCAGGGGAAATAGTGGGTCAGTGTGAGGGTTGGCTAAAGAGGGTGTTTGGGGGGGCTATGGGTTCCCCAAAATGTGTGCTAGTAGGCACGTTGTTATCTTTAAGGGTCAGTGAACCCGAGTCGGGGAGGGGCTATTTTCTCTGGATCTGTAAGGCAGCCCCAACTGTCAACATAAGATACAGAAAAATGTTAAAGTGATTAATATGCTTGTAAGTGTGTGATTTTACGGAGCAAAAGGGACTCTGCAGGTGTGATTAAATTAAGGATTTTTTAAAGTGCTTTTTAAAAAAAGATTTTATTTATTTATTTGTCAGAGACCGAGAGAGCACAGGCAGGCAGAGTGGCAGGCAGAGGCAGAGAGAGAAGCCGGCTCCCCACTGAGCAAGGAGCCCGATTTGGGACTCGATCCCAAGACCCTGGGATCATGACCTGAGCCGAAGGCAGCTGCTTAACTGACTGAGCCACCCAGGTGTCCCTAAATTAAGGATCTTGAGATGGAGAGATGATCCTGGAATATCCAGGGGGGTCCAACCTGATCACAAGGGTCCCTGTAAGAGGCAGGCACCGGGAGATTTGACACACACAGAACAGAGGTGGTGTCGTGAACACAGAGGCGGAATTACCCTAGAAGGCAGAAGAGGCAAGAAAACAATGGATTCTTCTCTGGAAGCTCCAGTGGGAACCAGCCCACCTCAGTTTAACACTAGAAGACTCATTTCAGACTTCCAGCCTCCAGAACTCTAAGAGAATAAACGTGTGCCGTTTGAAAGTCACTTAGTTTGTGGCAATGTGTTGCAGCAACTGTAGGAAACTAACACAGTTGGTCTATTTCAGGGTTGAATGAGAAGTAGGGAGCCCGGAATGAGAAGTAGGGAGCCCGGAATGAGAACATGCCTGGGTTGGAGCAGACCAAGGTTACTTAGGATGCTCCCAGCCTCTGGCATCAGGGCACTTGTCCCCTCACCTAGTGCTCCTCTCTCTGTACTAAGGTTAAGGGGCTCTGGTCCTGGAACTTAAAGAGACACGGCCCCAGTCTTGTCTCAGATTCCCGAGACTCTGTGCAGAGTCTCTTACAGAATAGAGTCGCTGGCAGGATGTGGGGGGACCTCTATCCCCCTCTTCAAACCTGGGGATGGGAATCCTGAAACAAGACCAGGTCACCCTTAACACCCAGAGGGGGCTCCCCAGAGGGGGATAGAGGCATTAACCCCATCAGACTAGGGGTGTCCCGATTTGACTTCCAGGAAATGGGGAGCAAGTGGGATTCTTAGAAATCACCCCTTATTTTCATATTCATGAAAACACAGGCTCAGGATGGAACACCTGGCAATTGTGAAGGAGGAAAAGAAGGAAGAGAGCCATGGCTGGGTTTTTCATCACGGCAAAAGAATTGGAAACCACGCAGACGGTATCAGTAAGACGATAATTAAATAAGCCAGGACTTCATGAGTATGGTATGCCATGGGCTTCAAATCACAAGCAGGTGCTAGGGACACAATCATCCCTTGGAGTCGTGTTAGTGGACAAAAGCGAGTTACAGTACAATTCATACAGTATGATGTGCAAGGCTTTGGTGGAAAAAATCTGCAGAAGAATATATTTATAAAGGTTCAAATACGTGGAAAATACATGAGGATAAAACCTGCAAGGGCTTGTGGCCAACAGACAGCAGCGGGTCCCCCAGGGAAGGTGTGCAGTGGCTGAGGGGCTTCCTCTATGAAGTTGAAGGGGCAAGATGAACCCCCAGGGGTCAGGTTCTCCATCAGGAAATAACAAGGAGGGGCGCCTGGGTGGCTCAGTGGGTTAAAGCCTCTGCCTTCGGCTCAGGTCATGATCTCAGGGTCCTGGGATCGAGCCCTGCATCGGGCTCTCTGCTCGGCGGGGAGCCTGCTTCCTCCTCTCTCTCTGCCTGCCTCTCCGCCTACTTGTGATCTCTCTCTCTCTCTCTGTCAAATAAATAAATAAAATCTTTTAAAATAATAATAATAAAAAGAAATAACAAGGACTGGGGTACCCTGGTGACTCAGTCAGTTAAGCGTCTGCCTTCGGCTCAGGTCATAATTCTGGGGTCCTGAAATCGAGTCCCGCATGGGGCTCCCTGGTCGGCGGGGAGCCTGCTTCTCTCTCTGCCCCTCCCCACTGCTCTGTTCTATCTCTCACTCTCAAATAAATAAATAAAATTAAAAACATAAGAAATGACAATGAGTAACACTGAGACACATTTATTTCCAGGTTTTATCTTTGTAAAACTGTGTTGTTAGCACCCTCTTTTTGTCTCCAATTTCACATATATAGATAAAATTTATATTTTATCTATATCCATATATAATCCACACTATATATAATCCCCTCTATGTTGCATGTGTATATATTATATATACACACATATATAACCCTCTCTAGGAGAGGATAACACTGAATACGTCGTTTTATATCTTACTGTTTTACACATTATTTTAAACCTAATAAGCATTTGCTGTCGTTTCAGGCTCTTCATAAACATGACTTTTAATGCCTGCTTCAGAGTCTAGGGAGAGATTGTCATTTACTCCCCAATTCCCTCTTCTTCGCCATTTGGTTCATTCCCAGGCTTTCACTGGGATAATTATGTCTGTGTCCAGCACTGTTTCTACATTTTGGATTCTTTTCCACCCACCTCCAGACTGATCCCCTGACTCTCCAGAGGAACTGAACACTCGTTCTGAAGATAATTCTTTCTTTGTGCACACAAACAAAACAAAACAAAACAAAACAAACAAAAAGCAGTCGCATCCATGTTTGTGCAAAGAGTTTGGAGATACAGATGAGCAAAAGACAAAAACAGAAACTGTTGGTAATTCTACCACCATTATTTGCTAGGCTTTTTCCAATAATTTAAAAATTATGGATCATTTTCCTTCTGTTTCTTTTTTTTTTTAAAGATTTTATTTCTTTATTTGACAGAGAGAGAGAGAGAGATCACAAGTAGGCAGAGAGGCAGGCAGAGAGAGAGAGGAGGAAGCAGGCTCCCCGCAGAGCAGAGAGCCTGATATGGGCCTCGATCCCAGGACCCTGAGATCATGACCTGAGCCGAAAGCAGAGGCTTTAACCCACTGAGCCACCCAGGCGCCCTTCCTTCTGTTTCTTGATGACAGCACATTACACAGCACTTCTGAATCCTGCTTACGTTTACTTAATAGACCATAAAAACATTTTCCCATTTCATTGACAATTGCATGATATTCCATAATGCTACAGTACCTATTAAGTTTATTAGTATAAATTTTTGTTATATCCAATTCTGTGGGTTTAAAAAAAACTTACAAATAAAACAATAGGGAAAATCATCATGCATAAACTTTTGTGCAGATTTTATGCTATTTTTCTAGAACCGAGTCCTGGGGATGGAATACTGGGAGAGAGTGCCACATCAGTTTCTAGAAAGGTTAAAACAATCTCCACGTATTCACAAAAAGCACGGTCTAGCAGGATTTGTGTCCCCGAATTTTTGTTATCATTGAATGTTATCATTTTATGAGCGCTTTGCTAATGCATAAGTGAACAGTTGACTCTCATTTTCATTTATATAAATAAATATGTGTATTATATATTTATTCAATGAATCAAAAAATAGTTAGTGAGCACCTGTTAAGTAACGAGGCATAGGGGGACAAAATAGACTCACGTTCGTGGGGGCGCGGGGAGGGGTGATGGGCAGCCAACTAATAGATCATTCATTGGATGAGGTCATCTCAGAGAGCAGTATGTACGGTTAAGAGAGCTCATAATGAAAATAAATGTGTTCTCACGAGCTTGTAATCCATTGTAGTTCTGCCTGTGACTTTTCTGTTCCAGTCCTTTGCCCATTTTATCAGCACAGTGGTTCACCATCTTCTAGTCCTTTTCTTCCCTCCCTCCCCCCATGCTCAGCATTTCTGTTTCTTTACACTCTATCCCTTCTATGGCAAAAATAATGGTAGTCCCGTGTATTGACCATCTGCCCTATGACAATGATTCTACTAAACGTCTTGCCCTCGTTATCTCGCGCAATTTTGCCAGGTACGTAGTTATTAGCTTCACTTCACAGATACAGTTTGGGGTTCAGAGAGGTTAAGCAACCGCCCAAAGCCACACAGCTTCAGTGGGACAGCTGGGCTTTGAACGCAGACAGCCCAGGCTCCTCGTCACCAGGCAATTCTGTTTCTAAAAAGCCTGAGATGCTAGTCATCTTATTTGATAGCTTGCTTCCCTGGCAACAATAACGTTTTCTTTTAAGTTTTTAATTAGGTTACAATGTGTATATAAAAGAGAACATGGTTCAGTAGTGGACAGCAGGGTTAGTTAATTCTAAGGGGGTACACCAGTTACCCAGCACCCTGACTGGAAAAGAAAAAGTCTGTGTCCTGTGGTGTCCCCACTAAGGTCACCGTGTCCATGATGCCTCATATTTGGTAACCATATTTTTTTTAAAAGATTTTAAAATTCTTATTTTTCAGAGAGAGAGACAGAGAGAGAGGCAGGCAGAGTGAGAAGCAGGCTCCCTGCTGAGCAGGAAGCCCAACGCTGAACTCAATCCCAGGCCCCCTGGGTCATGACCTCATCCCATACACTTAACTGACTGAGCCATGCAGGTGCCCCATGATTATTTATTATTGATTAAGGGTCCCCACTCGGTAGAGATGTCAACTTGTTTTAAATCAACACACTGAAATGACTATGTTTCAAGTAGAAAGACAATCCCAAAAGTTATTGTCCTGAAGGTCATTGACTGTTGCTGCCCTCTAAAACTTCATCATCTCAGGGCCCCTGGGTGGCTCAATAGGTTAAGTGTCTGCCTTTGGCTCAGGTCATGATCCCAAGGTCCTGGGATCAAGTCCCACATCGGGCTCCTTTTCAGCTGGGATTCTGTTTCTCCCTCTGCCTGCTGCTCTCCCTGCTTGTGCACTTTCTCTCTCTCTCTAAAAAATAAATAAAATCTTAAAAAAAAAAAAAACCAAGAAGGGCGCCTGGGTGGTTCAATGGGTTAAAGCCTCTGCCTTCAGCTCAGGTCATGATCTCAGGGTCCTGGGATCGAGCCCCGCATCGAGCTCCCTGCTCAGCAGTGAGCCTCGTTTCTCCTCTCTCTCTGCCTGCCTCTCTGCCTACTTGTAATCTCTCTCTCTGTGTCAAATAAATGAATAAAATCTTAAAAAAAAAACAAACCAAGAACGGGCAGCAAGTCTAGTAGCAACTGTTACTTCAAAGTGGTGAGGATGGTGAAGAATATTCCAAATACTGGGGACAGCTGTGCTGTGATTTGGAAATATCTGTGATCTCTCTTGCTAGAATAATAAATTCAGAGTAAACAAAGTCCCAGGTATAGCTGGTGCTCCTGTGGCTTGTTACCTACATTCGTAATTGTATGAGTTATCCACTGCTGTGTAACAAATCACCGCAAAACTCAGTGGCCTTAAACAGTAGCGATCAAAAAACAAACGAACAAACAAATGATAGCGATCATTTATTTTGCTCTCGAATCTGCAATTTGGGTGGAGCTAGCGTATCATTGAGCCACACAGTAGCTCCTCCCAGAACTGGGGGGACCCACTTCCAAGATGGGTCGCTCGAATGGCTGGCAAGTTGACACTGGTTATTGGCTAGCAGCTCAGCTGGGGTTGGCGATTGGGGGTCCTCAGTCGGTCCTGGTGTGAGCTCCCCCGTGGGCCCTTGGGCTTCCTCACAGTACAGAGGCTGAATGCTAAGAGAGATTGTCCCAAGAGAGTGAGGTGGGCTGCTCCACACCTTTATCACCTAGCTTCAGAAATCGCATGGCATCGCTTCCTTCAAGCCCTGTTGTCTGAGGTAGTCACCCAGGTTCAAGGGGTAGGACACGGAGCTCATCTTCCATTGGGGAAAGGGAAGCAGAAAGGTCTGGAAGAGCATGTGAAATGGGACGTACCACTGAGGTCATCTTTGGGAAATAAAATCTCCCACAACAATGGGGCCAAATGCTAGAATTCAGTGGAAGGTTACTGAAGAGAAGAATGTGATTCTTTTTTCTTTTCCAAGCCCATGGACTCTGTGAATTCGATCTACAAACCTTTTATGGGTTGCTGGACCCCACATGAAGAACCTTGAGCCAGAAGTAAGTGAGTTTAGGCATGAAAATTTCTAGGAGGGTGGACGAGGTATTATCTTATAAACAACAGTTCTAGGGTATGTTGTTCATTTGTGCAACACATATTTATTGGGCTAGCTTCTGGGCATATGACTACAGTCAAAACGAGTGCCGTCCCTGCTTGTGTGGTGAGTACAGTGGATGGAGGTGGGAGATATTTCTACTCACACTACTTAATATAAGTACAAACCAAGACAAGGTGCTTTGAAAGAAAGGAGCCAGCTTGTATGAGACTATAGGACAAAGGAAATAACCTAGATTGTGGGATCAACTTTGATAAAATGGTAGCTCTTTTGTTACCTATCCTTACCGCAAAAACAAAAACAAAAATAAAAACAAAAACAAACAAAGACAAACCACACACACAAAGGGACACAAGGAAACTCCTGGAGGTGATGGTACTACTGCCAGGATTGTGGTGATGGTAACATGAGTGTATACATATGTTTAAACTCACCAAATGGTATACATTATGTAAAGTTTTTGTATATCAGTTACACCTTAATAAAGCTAGAGAAAACTTAAGTGGGTTACTTATACCAGAACGGAAGACAAAATTCAAATGATCCAGACTGCATGTTTCATGTCCACCCCCAAATTTGTTTTGTAAGTTTGTTTTGTATCCTTGAATATTTTTTTTCTGAGTGTGTATATATATATGTGCCCCAAAAAGCAGCTTTGGATTATTTTGCTGCTTTCTACTTTTTTTCTTTTGTAAATAGCATCACACTGCACTCAATATTCTGTAACTTTTTTTTAAACTTTTTTTTAAGATTTTATTTCTTTATTTGACACAGAGAGAGAGAGAGATCACAGGTAGGCAGAGAGGCAGAGAGAGAGGAGGAAGCAGGCTCCCTGCCGAGCAGAGAGCCTGATGCGGGCCTCGATCCCAGGACCCTGAGATCATGACCTGAGCCGAAAGCAGAGGCTTTAACCCACTGAGCCACCCAGGTGCCCAATATTCTGTAACTTATACATCTTAGAACTCTTTCTCTGTCAGTCCAAGACTCCTTTCCATTTTTAATTTTTTTAAAGGTTCATTCATTTATCTGAGAGAGAGAGAGTGTGTGTGAGAGTAGGGAGAGGGGCAGAGGGAAAGAATCTTCAAGCAGATTCCCCGCTGAGCACAGAGCCTGAGGACAATGCAGGGCTCCATCCCATGACCCATGAGATCATGACCTGAGCTGAAACCAAGAGCTGGATGCCCAAACGACTGAGCCACCCAGGAGCCCTTCCTGCTCATTTTTTAAACAGTTGTGTAATATTTCATAGAGTGGGTGCTCTCTCTTTTATGAAGCCATTCCCTACCGATGAGCATTGAGGTAGCTTTCGATTTGGGGGGGCTTTTACATTAATGATGATCAAAGACAAATACACGATAGAGAGGGCCTGGGCAGAGTGGAGGTGTTGCTTCAGATTCTATAGACGAACCCACACAAATGTCTCTCTCCCTTGCTAGATAAAATCCAGCAGGCAGATCTGGATTTGCTGCCATAGCCCTTGGGAACACTGCCTTCAAGCCCAAGGTCAAGCCCCAGCTCTGTCTCTTCCTAAGTGTTTATGGCCAAGGGCCAGGATCATGAGCTCTCTGAGCCTCTGTTTTCTCTTCTGTAAAATGGGCTGATAACAATATCTCCCTCTGAGACCTGTTAGGACAGACATCTGTGGCTTGGTGAGTGTTCAGCGTAGTATAAACACTCAAGCTGCTACTTTTCTCATCAAGCCAAACATACCCCCATCCCCTGACCCCGCCATCCGGCTCCTAGGTATTTACCCAAGAGTCACAGCAACAGAGATCTGCACACAGCTTTGTTCATCATTGTCCCAAACTGAAAAAGACCCAATAGGAGATGGATGGACAGACCGTGGTCCGTCCATGCAATGGGATACACTTCTACAGGGTAAGAAAGGAACAAAGTCTTGACACATCCAACAACAGGGACGCACCTCCAAATTGTTCCATGCAAAAGGGGGCAGGCTGTAAAGATACAAACTGTATGCCCCCACTCATGTGAGATTCTGCAATAGGGTGAAACTGATGCACAGTGAAGGCGGGCAGACTGATGATTGCCGGCGGTGGGGGAGCTAAACACACAGAAAAACCAGGCTAAGGGCCCGGAGAAGGCCAGAATTGGGGTTACAGCCACGGTGGCCAGGGAGGGCCCCTCTGGGAAAGTCACATGTGGACAGAGAGCCCTGATTGGAGCAGGAAGGTCAGCCAGGTGGAGATCTAGGGAAAGGGCATTCCCTAGAGAAAAAGGGCCAGTGCAAAGGCCCTGGGGGCAGTTTCTTATTTACACTGTGTGATTCAAGGAACAGGAATGAGGCCTATGTGGCCGGAGGTGGGTGAGGGAGGGGAAGAGGTCCAGACAGGAGGGCAGAGAAATATTGAGGGGCAGACCATTTAGGGCCTCGTGGGTCATGGGTAAGGAGCCAAAGGCTTTTACTCTGCATGGGATGGGAGCTGCAGGAGAGTTGGGAGCAGAGGGGGAATGGGAGCTGACTTAGGTGTTAGCAGGTTTTCCTGGACGCCATGGCAAGAAGACACTGTGTGTGCACGTGTGTGGGGCCAAGGGAGGGAGGCCCCTGGAGAGGGTACTGGAAGAGTCCGAGCAAACTGTGATGGTGGGAGCAGAGGTAGTAAGAGGTGGTCAGGCTCTGGGAATGTTTTGAAAGCAGAGCCAGCTGATGGATCGGGTGTGGGGGTGTGAGAAAAAGGCAGGATTTGACAATGACTATGAGGTTTGGGTGCAAGCCACTGAGCTGGGGGAGGCCGTGGGTGGGGCGGGTGGAAGTGTCCTAAATGTTCCAAGCTGTCTCACACCTCCAGACCTTTGTGCACTCTATCCCCCCGGCCTGGAATGTCCTCCCTTCTCCACTTCCCACCCCCGTCCACAGCCTCGCCCCACTCCTGTCACCGCTGAGCCCAAATACCACCCTTTCCTGAAGCTTCTCTTTCAGTGACCCTGACTTGGCTCCGAGTGGGTGACTCTCTAGAGAGTGACTGGGTAGGGGCTGTGGCTTTAATCCAGCAGCAAATGTGTCAACAGGAAATGACTTTGAATTCTTTTCTTCATTCGGTAGGTATTTATTGTTCCAGAAACTCTTGCAGGCACTGGGAAAACAGCAGGGAACAGGAGAGACAGGTCCCCTGCCCTCATGGAGCTCTACTGGGAGAGACGACAATAACCAAAGCAAAGAAGTAAAGATCTAGCATGTCACATGGTGAGGAAGAAAAAAGAGTGATTCTGTATGTGAGATGAGGGGGAAGATGCAGTTATGAATAAAGCGATCAGGGAGGGCTTCACTGAGGAGGTGACATTTGAGCGTAAACCGAAAGGAGGCGAAGGAAGAAAGAAATGGATATCGAGGAAGAGGGAACAACCAGTGCAAAGGCCCTGTGGTAGGACTGAGCTTAGAATATGGGAGGAACCTGGAAGTTCATCTGGCCAAGGCATGTGAGGGGAGGGGCAGAGAGAGTAGGAGCTGAGGTTCAGAGGGAATGGAGGGAGTCGGGACAATCTTCTGTGTCTTGAGGGCCACTGTGAAGACTTTGCTTTGACTTTGAGTGAGTGGGACCCACGGAAGGGTTCTGAGCAGAGGAGGGACGGGCTCTGATTCAAGTTTCAACAGGATCACCGCAATTGCAGCAAGAATTATTGACATTTGTGGAACACTTCCTGCTACCCAGGAAATGTGTGAAGTGCTTTGTACAAATGATGTCGGCAGAAGGTGTCTCCATCTATCCAGTTGTCCAAGCCACCCTGGTGAGCAATCTAGACACTTCCTTCTCCCGCGGGCCCTGCGCCCAAACGAGCACCAAGATTGGTCCAGCCACCTGCCCAAACAGTTTTCAACAGCTTAGAATTCACACACTGCGCCACTGGCCCCCTTAGGTTGGCCAATTCCGTGGTCCTTAGTATATTCACGGGGCTGTGCAACCATCTCCACCACCCATTCTAGCCCACGTTCACGGTCCCCAGGGAGAAATCCCTTAGCTCCCTCCTTCCCAAGGCAACCACTAACTTACTCTTTATCTGATCGGCCTTTTCTGGACATTTGTGTGGCCGCGTGTTGTCACTCCCTGTGGCTGACACCTCGCAGGGGGGTTGCGGGACCGCAGAGGAATTCTGTGTTTTCACTTCCGAGGCGCCGTGAGACCACCTTCTAAAGCGACTGCACGGTTTCCACCCGCCCTGGGTGATTTCCCCACATCCTCGCTGACGCCTGCCTTTGTCCCGAAGACACCTGCTCCTCTCCACTCCCGCTCCCAGTAGCGTCCTGGGGCTGCCTGCCGCCGCCTCTCTCACCTGCGCCCGGAGGGGGCCCCCATCCCTGGGCGCCCGCTTTCCACCCTGTCTTTCCTCACACCACCGGCAGAGGGAGCCTGTTAGCCCCGAGGTCGGATTCTGTCCCCCCAAGTCCTCACCCTCTGGCCCAGCGAGCCGGCTCCTGCTGTCCTCTCTGCCATTACTCGTGTCCCCACTTCCCTACCCATTCAGACCCAGCTGCGCCAGCCTCCCGTTCACTTCTGGACGCCCCCAAGGAGTGTCCCTCCTCACAGCCACCCCCTCCCACCTGCGCTATTCCTTCTGTCCTAGTATTCTTTGCCCTGTTCCCTTCCCAACCTTTTTTTAAAAATCTTTTAGTTATTTAATTGAAAGAGAGAGAGCATGAGCGGTGGGGAGGGGCAGAGGGAGAGGGAGAAGCGGACCCCCGGCTGAACAGGGAGTCCGATTGGAGTCCGACCCTGGGATCCTGACCTGAGCTTAACCAACGGAGCCACCCAGGCGTCCCAAATAAAATCTTTCCAAAAAATAATAATAAAGATTAGTGAGAAGAGTGGCATTGCTTTTACTGCTTTGCAGCTCTATTTGTAATGTCTGGCTCAACGGGAAGATCTGTTCCTTGTACCTGCTTGTGTTTATGATAGTGCACTCCATGTGGCTTCTAAAACCCCAGTGCATACTCATGAGAGAATGAGTGAGAAAGGCAGGTAACGTGTCAGCGTTAGTATGAAAATAATTTGGGAAGGGGCGCCTGGCTGGCTCAGATCGGTAGAGCATATGACTCTCCCGGAGTCATGAATTTGAACCCCATGATGGGTGTAGAGATTACTAAAAAAATAAATAAGCTTTTTAAAGAAAGAAGAAATGACCTGACCCTCTGACAGGGTCTCGGGGACCCCCAGGGGACCCCGAACCACACTTTGAGTGCCGTTGACCCGCCCGTGGTTTTGAAATCAATAAACTCCCTAAACCAGAAAGTTTGATCATCTATTTGGAGGCAGAATTTGACCTAAACCGATAAACGACCTTAAATTTATTTCTCCCTTTTACAGGGCTGTCCACAGATTTCACCACAGAAATAGTAAAAATGATTTGCAGCCCCACGCCAGACACACTGGGGCTGTTGAGAATGTACAGTGTGTATTCCTACGGCTTGATTAAAATCTCACAATTCCCACATGCAGAACACACCTGGCCCCAGGGTTTCAGATAAGGGACCTGTCAGAAATCCAAGTTCCATGGGTGGATATTCCCCCACGCGATCAGGCACTCTGCTGTGTTCTAGTTTATTCCACCAAAACTCTGGTCACAAGCCCCAAGCTTGATGTCACACCTCAGTAATGGCTCACAGTTCACAGTTCGAAAAACTCTAGTGGAGGACCTTCCGTAAGCCCCTGTGACGACCCTGCCTCCTGAAGGGCAGGGAACGGGTTTGACTCATTCCTTGCTGCAAGCCCCAATTCTGGCATAGGGCCTGGCTCAGTACATAGTGGGCATTGAATAAATGTGGAGTGACCAAATGAAGAGTGAGCCAGGGACAGGGTTAGGACTGCAGCCCCATCTGTTCCGTTCTCTAGGACTCAAAAATTCTGTCCACACTGTTTTCCAAAGACCCCGGCGGCCGGCCAACGGCACCTGCTCCTGCTTCCTCTCCCGCAGGCGATGAACCCGAGCCGCCCTTCTGGCTGAACCAGAACTACATTCCCCACAAGTCTCAGGGCTGGGACTACACTTCCCATAAGTCTCTGCACTCTCCAGGTTCTGTGCCCTTCAGCCACCGGGGCAGTTAATTGCATCTTCAGAGCTCCTTCCCCGGCCCTCAGTTGCGTTCTCTCTCCCGCATCCTAGTCAGTTCACCTTCCAACCAGGGTCCCCGTGCCCTCTAACCCTCACCCCTCCTCGCGCGATGAGCCTGCCTCAGTTTCCCCAAGTGAGACCCCCCC